>VZDJ01004378.1:10639118-10765286 GCA_008694505.1 Cyanoderma ruficeps
AAAAAAAAAAAAAAAAAAAAAAAAGAAAAGAAGAGGTGATAAGGAAGAAGAGAGAAGCTTCAGCTCTGCAAAGTTAGCTCTGAGAAGCTGGGAGCGGGAGAAGGGGCAGAATACTGGCATCAGAGACAACAGCAGCCAAACTTTTTAGCCTAGGAATGGCTGAAATGGCTGATAACTCTCAGCAGGATAAAGGTACTGCTCAGGAGCCTGCTCCTTTTTCCTTTTGCGTATACAAGGAAAACTCTTGCTGATATCTTTGGACACCCTTGGACATGCCAACATCATACCAAGAGTCAGTCAGAGCAGGTATTGGCTCAGTACAGAGGTGGGTGGCTGCTGGAGGATGCTGTGTTAAAAGGGAAGGCAGTGTCTGCTGTTTCAGAGCTTCAAAGGCAGAAAGCAATAACAGGAATCATGCCACATGTGAATAGACTGTGTGTGTACTGGAAAAGATGTGTGCTATTGAGGACTTGCCCTGGGGACACAAGCAGTTCTGTGGGCCACCTGGTAATAACATGCATGGCCTATCAGCAACTTTCATGCTGCAAACTTACAGAACATAAATAAAGGTTCACCAGAGCCAAATAGCAACAGCTGCCTTATCTGGAGGATACCTTTTTTATTTGGTGCTTTATTGACAAATAATAAAGCCTTTAATTGGTCTGTGGGAGGAATATAGCCATGTAATTTACAGAACCTTTAATTTTCTAGTGCTGCATGCCTGAAACAGATTGTGGTTGTTATTGCAGCCTCCTGAGTTAAGCAGAGGTCCTGGCTGAACTGCTGAAATACTGTGAATTGTGCATCTTTATTCTCGCATTTAGAAAGTGTCTATGTGTGCCTTGGGGGAAGAAGAGGAACAGGGGGAGGAATCCCTGTTTCTTCTTCAATAAAATGGTGATTAAGAATTTGTGACTTCAGTTACTAAAATGAGAGTGAGTGAAAAGCCCCCCGCCAGGCTATTGCTCTGGTGGCTTTTCCTGCAAACCACCCATCACTCTCAGCAGGATGGAAAGCAGAGCTGTGCTTGTGGAGCAGGCTAACAGGGAAGAATTGCCTTTGCTGCAGCAGCTGCTGAACCGAGACTTTCTGGATCATGAATGTATGTAAATATGTCCAACTGTTTGCCCTTCACACATCTTCGGCAAGTTTGGAGTAAAAAATACTGCACTGCTCCATTAGTTTGCCTGCCTATTACCACAGCAGATGCTGTTAAGAGCACTGAGATGTGTTTCTAGGTGAGCCTCCCTGTCTGAAATAGGATAAAGAAATAAAGGCTAGAGGGACCCCAGATAGCATCTTGAAATGAATATAAAGCAAGCTTTGGCAGCAGGGCATGCCCCAACGTCCACTACAAAGACACAGGGTTGTTAGCTCTTCAATCGATTAAGCAAAGCAAAAAACAGTTGTGGCTTCTGCATGATTGTTCCTTTCTGAACTCTCTCTCCAGCAGAGTAACAGCTGTTTTGGAGAGTTTGTACAGGTTTGATTCCTGACTGTATCTACTGAGTGACTAAAATGGCTGCATTTGGATGCCAAGCTATACTTCATAGGGATTTCACTGGCAATGAAGGTTTTGTATAAATAATGGATGAAGAAGGGCGACAGGACCTGAACACTTGTGGCTTGACAGATTATCTTGTGATGTATTACAATTAGATATGCGTCAGTGTCACTTCATTTATTCAACTAGTAAGGGTGCATAGCTCTTAGACTTATTTGAAGGTGGATTTATTAAGAGCCTTAGTCATGTCCTCTTGAAGTTCAGAATTGCTTTTTAAACATTCTTATCAGCTTTCTAAATCACTTTGCTCTTAACAAGTGTGTGATTTTTTTCTCATCTTTTTTAAGTACTTGAGATTTTATTAGCACATATAATAGGGGAGTTTGTTTATTTTTTAAAATTATTTACTTTGCTCAAGGTAAGTACTTGCAAGGCGAGAGACCACTTTGGATATTAGCAGGTCAACAGATCAATTTGGCCTTTGGGAAGAAGTTTGTCTGAGTTGTTTGTATAGGAAGCTGGTAGATAATAAGCCGCAGCCACCACTGAGTGATACTACCTAGAACTGGAACATCTAGTGAATAGGAAATAAGATGGGAAAAGATTTTGTATGCCTTTTTGCTTTTTAAATGGGGGTAATGAAAAAGCCTGTCATGGAAAGACGCAGAATAAAATGCTGCAGATGTGAGAGATCAAATCTGACTTCATTGCAAATGGAGCCTCTCAGACTGTCAGGTTAAAGCAGAAAAGGGATTAGTGTTACAATCACTGTAACTTTCTAAATTATCATAATGCTTTTACCCATTTTTTGTTCCAGATGTGTTTCTGTCTGTCATAAATGCAGTTACAGAACAATTTACAACAAATACCAGCAGTGTGCTCAGCCCTTCTGGGCTCCTGTAGGCAGGACCTTTTTTTCTTTTTTTCCTTTTTCTCCTTTTTTTCCTTTTTTTCCTTTTTTTCCTTTATAAAACAAACTATTTTTCTGTTCTTGAGTATTTTTGAGCCAAGGGGGTGGGTGTAGGACAACAGGAGGCCACAGAACCCAGCAGAAGCTACAATCCTCCAGATAATCAACACTGTCTCCCCCGCAGCCTCCCTCCCCAGCACATGCCGACCAACAAACATGTTACTCATTTCATAGCAACCTCCTCATTCTTCAGATAAGAACTTAACGTGGTTTGGGGATACATTACGCTCATAGCAAAGCTGATCCAAGCCAACAAGGTTTCAGAGCATTTGCTCTGTCTTGTAATAGCAGATGATAATTGATGGATGACCGGCGTGCAGGGCCCTGACAGGCTGGTTGGCTGCCCTTTGCACTCTGCCAGTTCAAGCCTTACAAGTGTGAAATAGCCAATTACTGGAATACCTATTGAAAGTAATAGGCCAATGAGCAAATGGCTACTGTGGGATGTGGTGGCGGTGTAGGTGGAAGAACGCCAAGATAAAGTTCTGCTCTGAGCAGCTGCTCCCACCACAGCTTGGTAATGCTATTGGATGACCAAATGATGAAAGAAAGGTATTTCCCCATTTGAACTGCAAGTGTCCTGCCTTGTATTGACTTAAAGTTTATGATGCATGATACCATCTTGTTACCCAGATCCTAATTTGCAGAAATAAATCCTCCTTTTAAAAGGTAGTTAACTAGGTAATAGGGATAGTCACGGCCATGGATTTTGTGAAAAAGCATTAAATACAATTTTTGCTTGGAATGGAAAGTCATATAGTGTGCAGAGTGTTAATACTTGCCAGCCATTTGCTATTGACAGAACAATTTATCTTGATAAAGGACAGTGAAAAATTCCAATCTATTCACTGGCATCACATTATCAGCAGTAATATATGACTGCATCTAAATATAAGGTTCAGATCTGATACAGCTGAGGAGTTTCTGGTAATTTTCCCGTAAATATATTATGTACTGGACAATGAAAAAATGTCATTTTTGCCATGTAATTGGATGACCTATTTTTATGTGAGATTTAAAGTTTTACTGTGTTTAATGGAATAGACCATAATATTTCCTTTTTGGGTAACCTGTTTCTTTTTAAAAGACTTCAGCAATACAATGGATATTACTAGGTTTGACAGAGCAGAACTAGCAGACAAAGAAAGATAGAAGCTTAAATATTAGTCTGGTGAAAAGAAGATTCTGTGGCCACACAAACTTGTCACAGGGGGAAAAAAAATCTATCTGACAATATTATTGTGAAATTGTCTGCTGTCAGTCCTTAGCTTAATAGGGATAGTATGTCTTCTTTTTGCCAGGATAGGAATGCTTGTGGGTAACTTTTAGGCATGTGCTTAACTTTCTTAGCAAAAATATGTAATTCTTTATTTTAAATTGTAATAAGAAGCTGTGTTATTTATTTCAGAATATATTAGAAAGAAAAGTGGCAAGTAGCTTTGGAGGAAGAATTTCAAAAGCAGTTAGCAAATTCTTTTATCTTTGTTTCTGTGATTGGAAATCAACTTTTGTGTAAAGACCAGAAGTGTAAATGCAGCCAATGCCAGTGCTCTGTATAATCAGTGGTTTTTTTCAGTTCCCAGTCACTTGTTTGGTGCTGAAAAGACAAATGGCGTTTTGCTCTTTTCCTTTGAATCTTCTATTAACAATTACCAAGTCCATTTTGATGGAAAGGATAGAAGATTGATTCATTTGATACTTAACAGAAATCAGCCACAAAAATAAGATTATTGTTTAAATCAGGGCAAAGTTTACAAAAAAAAGAATGAGGTAAAGACACAGGCATTTTGATCATGATTGCTTTATTACCTTTAAAAATGTGGTGGTTTTTACTTTATACTTAAAACTCTGAAGGGAAAACTATTATGCATTTGCATTTTTCACATTTTGTTTTCTTTTTAGTGTATCTGATTGCAAAACCCTTATGTGTAGTGCTCTGCATGAGAAAGAGGGCCGCACTGCTTATCTTCTGGAAGGGCAGTAGATATAACTCACCTTGTGAAGATTTCCACCAGAGGCATTGCCACCATCCTGAGGCTTATAAAAATGATTACGCACGTGCTGGGCAGAGAAATAAAGTTTCTAATGACTGAAGCAGTGAAAAAGCTCTCTAAGGAAGGCCAAATCTGAAGGATTCACTTCCATTTTAAGGAATAAGATGGGTTCAGAAGTTTCTATTAAGTTTTTGTTTGTGGACTCCTCTGCAGGGCTAAAGATTTTGTATGCATTTAGCAGACTAGGGACAGTTAGTCCTGTCATGGTTCCTGGGAGAGTGGGAAAGTGTAATTATTTTCTCTTTTCTCGTTTTCTTCAATCCAACAGCTTTCTTCTAATATTTTACTTTCCTACTTGACTACCCCAAGAGGAGAAACAGTCTGGTGTTATACCCCAAACCATTTGTCCTTCCCCAGTTACTGTGTCTGCTGAGCATTGTTTTATTGAGCAAGGCTAATATCCCCAAATTGCAGCAATCCTTCTGCCATTTCCCTTGCTTGTTAACTCCTCTCTGTTGTTCCTCTGAGTATTTATGAGGAGGAGCAGAAGTATCACACTTGCCTGACTGCAGATCCAGTGGTGAATAGAGGCTCACACTGGAAATGTTGTCTACCCAGCTATGAGAGAAGGGCTTGCTGTCCCTTTTCCTCAGCAATTGATGGCCTGGCTCTCAGCAGGAAAAGCTTCATTTTCTCTGGCAAACAGGTAGTAGGAGTGCACTGGGGTTTAAGGGCCTTTGCTATATACCCTCCTGCTTCTCCATTTGTTAAATCTGTGTGGGAGTTCAGTGCTGTTTTCAGGACAAGCAAGGAAAGGAATAAAGGCTGCTCCATGCTAGCAGTTGTGTTTGGTATTAAGAGCAGAGAGGGAAGATCTCAAAAATTCTTCCAGTTACTTGGGATCTTTTTCACTTGGGATCATATAATTAGTTTTTTCTTTTTTTTTTTTTTAGCTTTCTAACACAGGCAAGAAAAATGGGCTCTATATCCCTCAAATGCACATGTAGTTGCTTTTTTCCTGGTAAAACTCTCTGCTACCATCAAAGAAAAAAACTTTTATGTTTGTCAGAGAGTGAGTTCTGTAAGAAATTTTATCTGAGGAAATCATGAAGAACAGACAAATGCTGCAGCCAGTGCTAAAGAAAAATGTTGAAGAATTCCCTCAGAATTTTTGACTGGGGAATGATGGATATTGAAGCTATTAGACATGGATAAATGTGGAATATCCCAATCTGTGCATTTATGTTCCTTTAAAGATTTAGTCTTAAGTTAGTGCTGGTAGTCACGTGCTGATTTCTTCTCTTATATTTACAGTGTTTTCTCTCTTCGCTTTCTTGGGTTTTTATTTATTTCATTCAATCTTGACTTGACAGTGTCAGACAATTTTATTGAAAAGGTAAAAATATCACAAAAGGTGGAAGCAGATATTTCACCATCGTCTCCTTTTTCCTTCATCTTTCACCAAAAACTGTCCATTTATTTTTTTAGCCTGTGAAACGGCAGTATTGCAGTGGAGTTTAGGCAGAGTGATACAGAAAAAGTTCCCAGCAGTTCTTACTGGCACAACACTAGAGTTGCAAAGTGAAGGATGAGAATTCTCATTTTCAACACGTGAACTGACAACACATATATTCCACTTATTTCATAGGTTATCCATTGTGCATGTTACATTTTATGCATGTTCCACCTGATCTCTCAGCTTCCCCCTGCCTTCTGTTTTGTGTAGCACCATTGACATGTTAATGAGACACAATCAGTTATGTGTGAAGTATTATGCTGATGGTCACAAACAAGCACACTCCAAGGTGTGGTAAAACAATCACCTGCTGCCCCTGATGCCTAGTGTGCCACATTTTACAGGAACACAGCATGGGATGACTCTTTTTTCTGTCCCATAAAGGTGCTTCTTTGAAAGGAAACCTGGTCAGGGCAATAGGGTGTCTCCCAGGGCTGAGCTCACTCAAGCTCTGGGCCATGGTAGAGGCTAGGGGGCAAGCTCTCTGCTGTAAGGCTGGCACTGACTCACAGTCTTGCTGTAAAGTGCTCCATCAGGACAGCATGTTTTCAAGGCATGTGTGTGTCACGTGCTTTGCCCCTTGTAGATCTTATAAGGCAAACATATCTTGATTTCGGACATCTGGTTTTAAGGCTAGCCTTGTCAAAGGCAGTTTGGCAAGGATATCATACCAGCACATCATTATTTAGATTGGAAAAGACCTCTAAGATCATTGAGTCCATCCATTAACCCAGCACTGCCAAGCCCACTACTAAACCATGTCCCAAAGTGCCACTTCTACACACCTTTTAAATACCTCCAGGGGTGGTAAACTCAGCAGCCTATTCCCGTGCTTGACCACCCTTTTAATGAAGAATTTTTTCCTCATATCCAGTCTAAACCTCTCCTTATGCAACCTGAGGCCATTTCCTCTTATCCTGTCACTTGCTACCTGGGAAAACAGACTGACCCCCACCTTGCTACACCCTCATTTTAGGTAGTTGTAGAGAGTGGTAAGGTTTCTCCTCCTTTCCTTAAGGCTTAATAACCCCAGCTCCCTCAGCTGCTCCTAACAGGATTTCTGAAAGTCCAGGTAGGAGTGCAAGAGGCTTTACTTGGCTAGACCAGAGATCAGGTACTCGCTAGGGCACATGGCTGCCTTTGCTGCTGAGGGGGAAACCAACTGTACCACCAGACTCTTTTGTGTCTATTCTGTCTGCAGCCTGAGGAGCCTTTGTGACTTTGGGAGTAAGAAAGTTGCTTTCTGATACAGAAAAAAATCTAAATTGGGATGCTTACAACACTGATTTGGATTGCTCTTCTCTTTCAGTGATCCATCCAATAAGCTCACTAATAAAAGATGTTCATGATTTTTGGCTTTGGGGTAATACTCTATTCAAACCTACCTTAGCTGTCTGGTAGGCTGGTTTAAACAAAACAACAAAACACAAGACCCAAAGCAAAAATAAGCCCCAACATTTTGAATTACTTTATGGGAATTAATGATACCATGTTGAAATAAATTATCATTTCTCATTTCCATTTTTAGCAGTGGAAATTGTCTCTTGTGCTGAGATAATTTTCAGCTACTGTGTGTTGGTTGGTGGAATCAATTAAATAGAAAAAGGAGAAATCATTTGGGATGATCAGCTGCTGCTAAACTTCTGCCTCCCTTCTTTTTTTTTAAGCTACCTAGCACTTAGGAAGGAATCTAATTGGAGAGGGAAAAAAGTACCTTAAAAAACTGTTAATGCTTGTGAATTTTACAATCTTCTTTCAGATATTATGTAATGAAGTACTTGAGTACATGAGTAACAAAGTAATGGAGATATTCGAATGGAGAATATAAGGATTTAGTTCTAGCTAAATAAGAAGCTATTTAAATGTCTTGCTTGATTTAAGTATGTGTAGATTAAGGAAAAAAATGCAAACTCTATCTATATCTTGCCTTTCATCCTGGTGGCTTAGAATCTTCCTTTCAGTCTATGTGGGTGAATTGATCACTGCAGCTGTTCCAGGGTTTTTGGTTTTAGTATTTTGAGGGGACAAAGGAAGGTCATCTCCTCCATTAAAAAATCAGAAGCAAGTTTTCAGTGTTTGAAATTGAAAGATAATGGTTTATTAGAAAAGAAGTGAATGTTATGATGCAAATGTGCACCAATCACTAATGGTGACAAACATGGATTTTTGCACTCCTATATACCAAGCAAATTTGCTGCTCTCACTCTGACTTCATTTGCAATACCCATTTTTAACATTTGTGTCAGAAGCATGCCATGCACTTTTTTGCATTTGGCTCCTTTACTCAGCCACAATTAATTTCACTGTAGCTGCTTTTACTCTTATTCACTCTTCTTTTTTTGCCTGTATTTTTCATTTCAGTCAGTTTCCTTGCATATTTGTGTTTCTTTTTTTCCCACTTCATGGTATTTTGAACTTTCCCCAATGTAGTTCTGCCTGCTTTGACATTTAAAGGGAGTTTCATTCTTTTTCCCAATACAAATAAAGATGTCACTTTAAAAAAGTGGGATAAAATCCGACAGTACTTACCACATTTATTATATTTCTTACTTTGTTTTCTTTTCATGTCTTTTTGCCCTCATCCAGTTTTTTCACTGCATGATGTTCAGACCAATTTCAACATATTCCAAGCTTTTATGCAGGCACATCCTCAAATCCTGAGATGAGGTTCCCTTAGATAAGCAAGAATGACAAAACAATTAGGCTTTATGCTGTATATAGAATTAGAGCAGGTGTTCATCAGCTGTGCCTTGACTAACAGGCTGCTGTATCTTTGAATAGAAAATATGTCTCCACTTACAAATATTTGTTAATTTTTAATTAAATTCATTGCAAACATTCACTTGATACAGAATGATACAATTTGTAATTTTTTGTGTTCATTCAGGTATGTATCACCTCTTACTTCAGTACTTGGCTGACATCTTTTTAAGAAAAAAGATGCTCAATTATGGGCTTTTACAAAGAAAAATGAAACATGAAAGAAATTCTTCCTTTTGCATGTGATGAAATACTTTTGTAGTTAGGTAAAGCAGTGTTTCATAAAAAGTCTATGTAAATGTGGCAAATACCTTCAGAAATCTTTGCAAATAAAAAAAAGTTTTGTATTTTTAAAGCATCTCTAGATGAAATAAAGCTGGAGTCTGCATTCAGTAGCCTGAACCTCAAAGTGGCCTTTTGAAAAAGGTAATGCCAACAAGCAGCTGACTATGCTGTTAATGGGGTTGGTTTGATTGCCTTTGGGACTGAACTGACCTTTTTGAAACTTTCAAGCAAGTACATGAGTGTCTTGTTTAACTCCAGCACTATGTGCATGTATGTTATAGTTACCTTTACCCTTACAACTGGCTGGAAACAAGCAATCTTGCACATCTTGCCTGAGAAAGCAAGATGGTTCAAAAACTAGTATAGATATTGGAGGTTTGGTTCCTTTTGCCATCAAAGGGAGAAGAGAGGCTTGAAGTAGGTGTTGGACAAGGAGAAAAAATAATCTGTTGAGTGGTTAATCAGGACTTGTCTTTTAACAGAGCCCTTTATTTGGAAGACCCAAGCATGGCAGATCACTAAAGCACAACAGAAGGTATCGAGTAATAAAGAACTAAAAAAATATTGAAGAAATCAAATAATTCAGCAGTTTGCACATCAATTACAGAACAGGGGCAGTAAATGTGGAATAAATGAGTGACATTAAAAGCCCTCTTCATGGTCAAAAGTTAATTTGAATAACATTAATTTACAGTTGACAAATTATGTATTTTTAGCATTGGTAATCCAACCTTTTATTAAACTATAAAAGCAATGGCAATTAAGTATTACTGTCCAGCAGTGTTACTATGGTTAGTTAGAGCAGGAATAGCTGTGAAATAACTTGTCTTACAATCTTAGAGAGAATGCAAATGTTTGCTCTCCTAGGGAGGAAGGCAGGAGAGGTGTGATGTTGCCATGTAGTCCTTGCCAGCTGCAGTATATTCTTTGTTTTATTTTACCTAGAGTCATTTTTCAGGGAAGCGAGAAAGGAGCTTTTGGGGGACAGGGGAACAGAGTAGGTGCTCTGTCTTCTGCTTGCTTGACTGGAGCATAACAAAACTGCCAGTGCTGATGACCCCCCCTTCATCCCTCCAGTACCAAAGGGTGAGGGAAGCCACGACCCCTCTCTGGACATCCTGTCTAGGTCTTCATTCAGCCAGCACTTAAAAGAGGTCAGAAACAAAGACTGAGTGATGTTTGCTTCCCTTCCTCATGCTCCTGACCCAAATTATGTTGGCCTCTGACATGTGGCATCCCCAGCCAGTGGAGGTAAAGTCTTGACCAAGCATCCCACACTGCTTTTCTTACATGAGCAATGGTGTCACCTCTTGCCCACTGCCTCTTGCTATCATGTCACCCTGCATTCCTTGCAAATTCTATCTCCCATGTGAAAATTAAGTATTGGGAGCAGTCATGGAGTGAAACCTCCTGCATACTGAGGAAAAGAGAGGTAAAGGGAAGGATTTGCAGACAGATGTCTCTTGTCCTTGCAGACAAATGTGAGCTTTTTGAAGGAGCTGCTGTGCCAGGATGCTGCTGGCCAAGTGGCAAGCTTGCATTGTCTGAGCTGGAAATATTGCTATGGGTCTTCTCAACAAGTATTTCTTGGGCTGAGGACTGTGGTACTTGACATAGCACTGAATTTGAGCATAAAGTACCCATTTTTTCTGACAGGTTCTCAAAAGTATAGTATTTCTGTGGTGAGTAGTGAGTGTCTTCCTTGTGTCAGCTTCCTGAGGATTATCAGGTCAGGGCTTGGCTGAATGCACAAGGACTCCCATGCCTGAGTATGTCTCAAATCCCTCACATGCTTTAGCCTCTCTTCTGGCTGCTATGGCTGTGGGGAAGAGGCATTTATTTTGCTATCAATGAGTGTAGCAGCAGGGATGACCATCCTCCTGCTTATTTAAGAAGACTCTTGCTCTCTGAGCTGCCTTTTTTGACCCCAAGCATGATTCCATAAATAGAAATAAAAATTCTGATGTCAGCCTGGGCAGTAAAGAAAGTTTTGTAGTGGGCATTTATGTCTTCCCCTAGGAATTACCCATGGGCTTCATGAGCAGTTTAAAGTGACAGGAATCAGTATTTTAATTTCCATCCCTTTTATGCCAGCGCAGAAGCTCCTGTCTCTCATTAAAATTCTCTGCTTGCCTGCTGCATATTTCTTAGACCGCCACCTGTTATGTCACCCAGACTTCTGATAGAAACTTATTTGGATAATGTCTGCAAGCAAAGAACTTTCCCCAAAAAGATTGAAGATGGAGACACTCTGTCAGGACCTGACAGGTGTAAATTTCTAAATGTATGAGAAGTATATGAAAATACAAATCATCACTGAGAGCCAGCCTGAAGCAGCTGAGAAACTGTCATAAGCAATTTTCAAAAAGTATGAGTTATTTGGTTCTCTTCCAGAAGGAACAACTCCACGGGCATAAATTTGTGAATGGTACTTGACAATTTTAAGAATTCTTCCTCTCCCAGCACTGAGCATGTGACAGAGATGTGATAGGGACTGTGCACTCCCCTCTCTTCCCCAGCTGTGGAGGAGCTGCTATGATATTCACAGGATGAATCCTGCTTTCCTGAATGTGAGCCATTCTTCCTTTTGCTTCCTCCTGAAGCAAATTTCAAGGAGCTGATTAATCTGACAGTTAGGCCATGCTGGAGCTTATTATTTGCCAAAAGAGGTGTCATAGCTTCTCTTATTTTCCATTTACCGAGAGCAATGGTAGAAAAAGAAATAGCAGATGCCTTGTGACAGACACCTTGGCTATTTTGTATGCTCCTTGGTTTTGTAGATTTTTACTTTGGGCATGTGGAAAGATCATTGCTAACTGGATGGGCCTATGCACTGGTGTATGGAAATGGACTTTAAGAAGCGTTGTGCATGACTGGCAAATCAGTTCTAATTGAATAAATGTCAAGGTCAAAACAAACAAGTGATGAAGATGAGAAAGCCCTGGAGTGGTATCTGTTTCAAATCATGTTAAAGGCTGTTCAGTAGTAAAGTGCTTCAGGGGGACTGTGTAAAATTAAAGAGCAATGAAGATGCTGCACAGTTTTAAAACTGAAGGATCTGTTTCCTCAACTGAAATTGAAAGCTGGTACTTAGGAAATATTTTGGTTGAGGTATCAAAGTTAATTCCTTTCTTGCAGGTGGATTAGAGCAGATGGAGTTAGAGATTTCTGACAGGTAGGAGGGCATGTGACAAGGCCCTGCTCAGCACTTTGCTCTGGGATACAGTGGAGTGCCACAGTGGCCTTATGTGCCTCACTCCAATTGCAGTGACCTTCATGCAATTAGCAGTGTATGTATACAATTAGCATGATGAACATCATGTCATAGTGATTATGGACACATTTCTGATACTAAAAACTTGATACAACATTATATATAAGTACAGTCCAGGAACCTAAAGAAGTCCTATGTAAGGATCTAGATTATTTTATTTTAAGTCTTTGTGAAACTTTCATGTAAATAGGCTACAGGACACATCCAAAGTTTTTTCTGAATCTTTTACATCCTTGATTATTTTGACTTCTCATGGAGGCTGCCTTTAAACTACAAGTACAGATGAATATATAAATGTACAATGAAGAGTCCAATAAACTCCCTTTGTCCATGTGATGTGCTTTGAATAAAGTTTATGTCACTAAGTGCAGACTGCATGTTTTTCAATGTCAAATCTAAATACTGAATCATTGCTGAAAGGGGACAAGAGCAAATGTTATTTGTTTCAGGCAGAATATATTTTGTCATTTTAAAGTATTGGAATGTTGTTTACTAGGTTACTATTGTATTTTTTAAGCAACTAATTGTCATGGTCTGATTTCAAAGTTATTGAGACGATGGGAGATGTTTAAAGTTCAGGAGGAACTGGTCAGGTATTTCAGAAACTTAAAGTATGTTTCTGAACTTTTAAGAGCCTGAACATCTTGAAAAGATTGTCTTCCTGGTAGCCTGAGAGGTTTTGGGTTTTTTCTTATCTCTGTTCTCCAGGTTTTGTTTTGGATTCTGAAGATCAGCTATTAAAAGTCACAATACAAAAATAAAATTACTTAAGTATGAATGATATCAGCCAAGTAACGTCTCAATGGTGGTTGATGTTAAGAGGAAACCAGGCTATGGCCTTTGGGACTTTTACAGACTAAGCAGAAGAGCTACTTTGTTGCAATGGTGAAAATTATGTGAAAAGTCCCGTCAGCCTCAATTGAATTTAAATCATTCATAAATCTGGTTTCTTGAGGTAGTGAAATGATCAGATCAATATTGACTTAATTGTTTTTAATTTATTTTTCTGAAGCCTGAAATCATTAGTCATTTTGGTACCTGTGTCTATATGAGAAAATGAGATGAGTTTTCAGGCATCAAATAATCTCGCTTTAGGATTTTGTTTGACATTATTTTTTATCTTTACACAAAATGTTGAAAGTGAAATGCTATCACTCAGTTTCTGTATGGTTCTCAAGGACTGCTGAGGTGCCACAAGAGTAGAATATATCAGTTTTTATGAAAGAATTGAATGTTTTTAAGTGTTACTGAGAAATGCAAATTCTTACACAACCACATAGTTATCGAGAATATAAGAAATGAAACAGGTGTAGGTAATCTGTTTTGAGGTATTTTTGCTTTGTGCAATGCTGTGTCCTGATGCACTGAATGCTAGCTGCCCTGGGATGCCTTCTGAACCAGATGAGCAACTCCTTATCCATTTGTGAAGAACTAATAGGGCTTGGTATTCTTGTGTATCATTTGCCATTGCACATTGTAATGAGCTTAGTTTGAAAAAATGTACCTAATGACACATATAAACTTGGTCTTAAAAATCTTCATGTGAGCATCCCTGTGCAGCATTGTAGAATGGTGATGCTGCTCAGGAGAGTAAGGATATGTGAGGTTGGTCTCTCCTCTTTCATAGTGATATTTGGCCTTTGTTAGTCAAAGACAACTTGTTGAAAGTGTGATATGGTGAAAAGATTGCCAGGTCTTAATAGCTTAGATGTTATTATTATCATTCAAAGTAGTTTATATTTTCGAAAATAGCTGTAAACTGTTGCACCTATATTGTTCCTGTTTTTATTTGCCTAATCTGGACAAATGAAAGCTCAGTTTGTTATTTCAAATGAGTGAAAATTACTCTGATCCTACTGTATCTTTAGAAAGTAATTTCTACCACTGTAACAAGCCAGAATCAAAATGACTAATCAGTTATAAGCCAGCCCTCATTAACTTGCAGTAAATTATTTTCATTTGGCAGATAAAATAGTCACTTTTCCACCCTTAATTAGAATTTGGTCTAATAGGATTGACAAGTCAATCTGGGGGGAAAATGCCCTTCTTAATTGCTTTTAAAATTGAGTAGTTTTTTTAACAGCAGATTGAATTTGCTATTTATGTTATAGGAAAATTCTGCCTTATGAGCAAATGTATTTTTTTTGTTTTTAAAGCTTGATGGGATTGCCCATTACGAAATAAGGTTAACTAGGGTTATCTTTAAACAACAGGATTGCACTGTACTAAGACTGTAATCAGGATTTTAAAATTGAAGTGTTTGAGGGAAGTAGCCTTTCACTTTCTTCATTCCCTTTTCAGAGTCATAAGCAAGTGAGATCACTCCAAGCAACTTTCAGTGAAGCAAAAAAGGGGTATGCAAAAAAGGGGAAGCATCTGTTTTCCCGACTTAGGAGTGTACTTTTTTTCCAACTTAACAGCTTCAACACACAAGATCTCTCTTTTGAAAGCCGTTCTCTGTACATTTTTTCTCCACTAACTTGGCCAAGCACTATCAATTTACTGTTTTATTTCACATCCTTGAAAATCTTACTTCTAAAAACTTAGCCAAGTGGGGATAATTGGTGTGTATCCAGACAGCTCCAGTAACATTCTTTCTGCTTCCTTTGGCTCATGAATGGCCCCAAAATTTCTCATTTTGACAGAAGCAACATGCTCCCCTCTACATGAAGTCAAAGGGCAGAATAGTACAGAGTGTATAAGTATTTGGAGCGGTTTTTCATCAGGATACTCTGATGAGCAGCTTGCACAGTTCTCTTTAGCGCTAGCAAAAACTGCTGGAGCTGATCCCTTACTTTCTGGGACACTGACTATTAGCTGCCTGTGCTGATTCCAGTTAAGGATACTAGTTAGGTCGATTTGCTACATTAAGTTACATTTCAATGCTGTACTCTCTTACACTATTTTTGTAGCATAAATCAATAAAGCAGCAATTGTTTCCCAGGAGATCCCACAAATAAGAATTATACTTATTTTAAGGCTTCACAGTTTTTCTCTTTTCCAGTTCCTTTCTTTTCTTTAACCACAGTTTGACTCTTCAGTTTTGGCAAACAGTGTATAAAGGCAGTACAAAACCCCAAATGAATGCCCTTGTCATCCCCATCCCCCTCCAAGATGCTGGCCATTTTTTTAGAGGGACTTGTTTCCACCTTGAAGTATTTCAGATTTTTTTTTTCCTTATATGAAAATTCATATGAGATAAAGAATTCTTTATAAGAATTGAAAAATTTAAGAAAGAGTTGGCTGCTTATGATAAGGTGGAGAATTCCTGTCTTGTTCCTAGAACAACTTCAGCGAAATCAATGACAGCTTATGTTTCTCTCTGTTTCTCATCACTATACATCAGTCCCAAAGTAACCAAAGATTTTTGATTCTCACTCAGGACAACATATTGCAGTCTCCAAGTCCACTCCATCCTTGGCCTATTTGCTGACACTCTCAAAAGTGTTATTGAAAAAAGTGGTGTGTTTTAATCATGCAAACACCTGCCCAGTAGGAACTTGCCTGAAACTGCCAGCTTGTTTCACACAGAACATTAAACAGCTGTCTGTTCATAGTAAAGTTTAATCACTACCAACTGAGAATAAAGTCAAATTTCTGACAACTTTATGCAGGTGAGGGGCTTTGTATCCATTACCTGTGCCTTGAACCATCTAGTCATTTTAATGTCTTCAGAATGGACATGTTTTGACAATTTAGTTGGAAAGAGAGAAGGGGAAAGGATTTTACAAAAAAATTTTTGTATTGATGATTACAAGCATTTGGTACTGATTTTGTATTTGCATGAGAAATTTGATAAAATCCAGATGACACCAATTATGTCTATGGGCCAGGCAGGTCCTCGGAGTTACATCACGGTGGTACTCAGAGGCAATGCATATTATGCCATTGGATGCATCCTTTTCAGCTCGGTCTTCACATATTTGAATGTCTCTCTCTGTTTAAAAAGAAGAGTATATTGACGTAGTGTCTTTGTTTTGTATAGATCCTGAATCTGCAATTTCGTAGCAGCTTTCCAGTCCCTATAGAGCTTTTAACTTAGATTTGACAGAAACCACTGAATGGTTTTGTAATGGATATTATCTGTGCTCCTGCTCCCTGGAATGCCTTTTAGATGGGCTAATATCAGCAAAATTTTAGTGGGTAGTCAGGGAATTATATAGAAAACATGTAATTGGACTTCATGAGAAATTGTTGACTAATACCCTTCTGATGGTACCTTGGAATCATCTATGGCTGAGCAATCTCTGTAAAGTGATTTGCATCACAGCCGAGTTAGCGTCAAGGGTATACTTTGGACAGAAGGCACACTTTAGAAATTAGGATCTCTTTTTTTTTTTTCCATGTGAAAATACATTACATATGCTCCCTGTTTTTCTCAGGGACTATCACAGAGCCCTAAAACATTTACAGCTTTGGTTATGCTAGAAGGAGGATATGAAAGGAGAGAAAATATGACAGTGGGGGCTGATGGCAGCATGAAGCTGCAGCTTTCCATGTGCTTTCAGTGCCTTGTTTATTGCTTTGTGCAGCACAGCCTAGATGAGGCTCATCAAGAGCCAACTCTAATTGAAGCTCTCCTATAAAATGCTGCTATGAGCAGATGCGGCTGTACCAGGAATATTTTTTTAATGCACTTGCAAGTATTTTAAGACCTAAAGTATTTCTAGACAGAAACAAAATAATTGGCACAGACTGAACATTTAAGCTTCATCGCAGACACATATCTCAGTTTTGTCACTCCATAACTAGTCCTCAATTTCTCCTGGGAATCTTGTCAGTACTTGCCCCCATTAATGCTGTGTGCTTTAAAGGTTTTAATTGTACTTTTCCACCTTGATAGAAACCACACCTTTTGGGATAATTTTTATTGGAGATTGGAAGAAAAAACCTCTCATTTGTTAAGGATATCGGGAAATATCTGGGCACATTTTTAACTTGTGTTTTCAAAATGGGGCCTGCTTCCGGCTTTCCCAGGTGTACTTTTCCAAGTTCTGCCAAGGTAACTTGATGTCTGCTGAAAATGTAGGTAGATTTCATAAATCTTTTCCTATCCACCTATCACAACTCAAGAAATGGCAGCTGAGATGCTACTCATCGCCATCCAGCATGGGAAGAAAGTTCAGCAAAATTTATTGTGGACTGAGGCAGAGTGGAAAAGGGTGGTAACTGTGTGTGTGGTGAAAAGTAGTTACCAATCTGGGCAGCAAAGCCTGGGCATATGAACCTTCCTGGTTGCAGCTTTACGGTAGTTTGTTGTCCAGCTGCAACCCAGAGCTTTTCATGCTATTCTTCAGTAATTCTGTCTCCTGTCATTGTCTTACTGGAAAACCGACCAGTGAATTAAAAGGTGGGTGAGCCTGTTTAAATAAAATAACCTGTTATTGCATGTAATTTTGGATTTGTGAAACAGCTTTTTTGGGGAGTCAAGAGCTCAAAAGAGAGGCATTTTCTGAAATGATCAGAAAGTTGGAGCAAATATGACAGCACTTGGAGAAGGAGTAGCTGGGTTGTATTTTAAAGTGTTCAGACATTGTCATGCTAGTAGAAAAAGGGCTTAAAAAAAACCCTGGGCAACGAAGAGGCATGGCTGGAAGGTGAAGAATATTTAACTTTTAACTTTGCAAGGCAATGGCTGATTTGTGAGCATGATTCCTCCTAGGCTTTCAGTTGTGTGTCCTGGTGCAGAACTTGTCTTGCCAGTGGATTCAGGATCATCAGATTTAATACTTTATCTTAGGAGAATAGACATTGTCTTAGGCAAAAGTATTGTGTCCCATCATGGACAAGGTGCTCTCCTGGAGGACTAAAGCCTGGCAGCAGTGCCATATCTTGGCTGGTGTTGGAGCAGCCAACTGGAGGCACAGGCTGGGGAGGCTTTAAGGAGATGCTGGATAAAACTAGGGAGGATAAGGTAGGAAGCAAGGATCTCTTTTGTAGTTGAATTCTGAGCAAAGACTTCTTTGTCATAAACACTGTCAAACAGCTCTGTTGCCATGGCAACACTGACTGGATAACCCATTTGGGAAAATACTTGTAGGGCCTAACACTCTATCATCTGTCATTCAATAATTTCATGTTGATAATAACTAGGAAATCAATGGCCATCCTCTGAGGCAGTTTGCTGAAGGGATAAGTGTGGCCAGCACTCCGTCCAAGCTGCTCTCAGCTCACTGAGGCTCATGCCGCGGAGCATGGGGCTCACACCGACCTGCTCAGGGATTGAGCACTGAGATCTAATTAAACTGTGCTGTTGACACCCATAAGAGCAAGAAGAAAATGGCAGATAAAGAAGTTCAAGTAGTGTGAGGAGACAAAGGTTTAGATAGATTTAGCTTTTCATATTTTAAAATAACAAGGAAAACTATGTACTGAAGTTATCACATGACCAGCGTGAACAAATTCTGTAACTTAAAGGCATTTCTTTTCTTATCTTGGCTTTCTAATTAAACTGCTTATCATCATAAAGGCTGTGTTACCTTTATGTTACGTATTGAATATAAAGCAATCACAGAACAGTAATTAAAATTCTTAAACATGCACCCATTGACTTTACATACAATTAGTTTGCAGCAGTGTGCCATTCATTAATAACGCAAGTTTTCAGAACCGAGACCTTGTTTGGCTTTGCAGGGAAAGATGTGTTTAGTAATTATTTTGGCAGTGTTTAACTGTTTTGAAAAAATGTGCTAATATGTATCTCTGAAAAGTAATTCTGCAAATAAAAAAAATCTTAAATTGAAGCTTAGGGAAAGAGGGCAAGTCCTTGCTGATAGGAGTATTACAGACATGAATAAAAGGTAATTCTTATCACTCTATTAACAGTATTTGAAGGATTCTCATTCTCATAATTCACAACAGGAGTTTCCTTTTCCTTTTAAAAATTCTTTTGGAGCACAAAGATAAGGTGGCTCCTTTCCAGCTGACTGTTTCAGCACGTCCGTGGTTCAATTAGCACAGCACAGGGCAGATGTATGCAGGGCCACAGGCTGAAGCTTTGTGTAGTTTGTGCTGGGGAATGCAGTGAACAATCAGGCCAATTTTTTATGGGTTTCTGCATAAAGGACATGCTTTTTGAAGGGAGGATTGCGGTTCATTTTGAAAATGTAGTACTTATGTGAAGTGATACCTTAGCTATTAGCATGGGAAATGAGAAGGCACACTGTCCTTCTTGTTCTGCACCCAGAGGTCACACTATGAATACTCAGGGTGGTGACTTCAAACTCTTCATTATTTGATGTCCTACTATGGTTTTTTGAGGTAAGCACTTGCTCTCAGCTTTTGAGAACTTGTCTGATTACAGCACATTCAGTTACGGGCTCAGTCTGTGTTCTCTGTGAAAACATTTTCAGTTGTTCAGGTCATCAGAAATACCTGCAGGTCCTAATTCCTGGCTCTGAATTGTGCTAGTTAAGTCTCTAAAATATCCACTTGCTGTTTAAGTTTAAATTGGCTTGTGTGCCAGTAATATGTCAGGTTTGGAAAAAAATTTCCTGGAACAGATCTGTTTGGGAGAAGAGGCCTGTTTCTTTCATCTTCTCTAATGTATCAGGTTCAGAGAAGAAGACAGAGGTTCAGGAGGTTGCTGATCACGACCTATCTGTTGAGAAACTCAGAATTCAACTTTAGCAGAGGAGGAGTCACGATTTCATTGTGAGGGACCTGATGAAGAAGGAATCCCTTAAGGAAATAGATATATGGAGACACAGGAATGAGATCCCACAAGAAGTTTGGCACAGAAAAAAAAGAGAATGTTTATGCCCAAGTTAAAGAGCTTCATAAAGAGCAGAAGAGAGATTCAGGGGGAAGAATGTAATGTTCTTCTTTTTTAAAAAGAAGGAAGTAAAGATGAGTTACAAAAAAAGAAGTTAAGAAAGTTAAGGTGAGGGCTATGGAAACAAGGACAGTGATAGGAAGGAGTGACAGATAAGCATTTAATGTCTGGGTCTCTCATGGTGAGGGTGAACATCTGGAATAGGAAGTGATTAAGAATATGTTATCTCAGCAAAACTGCTCAAAATTGAAATATTCAAGCAACAGCTGGCAGGATTGACAATAGCCAAGCTGTGTTGTGGTTCAACCTTTCTTTGGCTTCATATGGAAAAACAATCTAGTCTATGTGGAGAAGGCACTAAAAGAGTCAGCAATAGACCCACCATTGAATAGAACTGAGAAACTGTCCTTGAGAAAAGTACACCCAGATAACAAGCTAAGAAACAGTAAGACCAGATGACTGGAGGGGAAACAAGTAGATGCTTGAAGTGATAGAAGTGACTTTTCACACCAGGTTCACATAGGAATCCTTCTAGATGTCATTTTTGTGTAAGAAGTAATCTTCTCCCCTATGTGGCAAAATGACGAAGCCTTACTTCTTCGTGAGTGTGTCTGCTGGGTACTTCCAGTGTGGGCACTGCCAGGGCAGTGCTCCCATAGCCTCAGCGATTCCCTTCACGCCTGGACATTTGACAAGGGAAAGGTTGGCTTGTGGGGACAAATAAATATGTTCTGCTTTGTCACTAGTTGGCAACTTTTATTCAGATTATTAAAGAAATGTAGGGAAGCATCAAGAAAATTAATTTATTTGCCTTTCTGAAAGGACTTGGCAGCTTCCATGACTTCCTATGGGGATTCTCATATTTACTTTGTTTAGACTTGAAAGAGAGTGTTAGAGATATGGATGCATATAATATTTATTGGTTAGGTCTTGTGCTTTCCCCCAGCATTTCTCAGTAACTGCTATTTTCTGTCACCCTCTGGAAGATGGAAAGGAAAAGAATTTCAAGAGTGCCAAGGGAACACGAACTGTGACTGCCTCTTCCATACTTAATGTGAGTGGATAAATACACGACATTAATTTCCAGTGCTGGCACTCACTTCAGCTGTGCAAACCCTCCTTCCCATTCCTCCTTCCCTCTCCTCTCCTAATAGAAGAGGAAAGCCAGGAGGAAGTTGTAACATGACATTCCCTGTGTGTTGCAAAGGATAAATATTGCCTTCCCTGGTGCTGCTTTGCGGAATCTGTGTTTAGTCAGAGGTTAGATCAGTAAAGCTTGCACTGGAAAGTGTGAAATAGCATTGATCAGACTGACTTCTGAAGCAGGGTGAAAGACAAAAAGAATCAATTAAATCTGTGGCCCTGGCATTCTGGTTTATTTTGCTGTTCCCTGAGAAAGCAGGTGTGTAGCTGTTGCTTGTTATAACACCCAAGCAGGCACTGTCCTGGGGAGCAGTCCCAGGGGTATGTGTGGCTAAGCCCAGGCTGCTCTGAAGGTTTTGGTGGGCTCTCCTACCTGCCAGACACAGGGAGCCTGCAAAGGGCTCTCCTCTCTCCTCTCTCCTCTCTCCTCTCTCCTCTCTCCCCTCCCCTCCCCTGGAAGCTGGGAAGGAGCAGGCCATGCTGAACAAAAGCAGTGCACAGCAGTAGGGACCTGTTTGGAGTCATGAATGGATGAATTGGGAGATGAATGCAGAGCTGTGGTAAGGCACAGAATTTATGCGGGATGAAGGAAAAAGGAAACAGGCACCAGAATATGCAAAAATGAATCTCACCATACAGGAGAGAATCTCACCATAAAGGAGGGAAAGGAAAAAATGTGATAAAACTACATAGGTTTGTGTTGCTGGCTGGAAGCTGATATGAATTTTATATGTGTTCATTTCAGCTTATTGTAAGAGCCCCCCTCAATGAGTTTTTCGTTCAAGGTCAAATTTAATGTAATAATGGTTTTGTTTCTTGGCAATGTATGTAAAAATCTCAAAATGGTTTTGTTATACCAAACAGCTCCTCCTCTGGTGTGTGTGTGCCATCACCTGCTTGGTGCTGGGCAGCTCCCTCACTATGGGGTTTCTTGGTACTTCTTACACTGATGCTAAATTTTGAAAATTATTTGTCATATTTCAGTGTTATGCATTGCTAGGTTTCATCATTCACACATTATAAAATGGTGATAGCTTTACCTGATTTTATGGGGTGCTTTGATACCTCTGTATAAAAAAGTCAGTGTGAAACTTGACTTCTGTTGATATCTAAGTAGTTTACTGCCAGGGGTTTTCTTTTGTACAAGTTAAATTTAATTATTTTTAAATCATCTCTTTTACTTGCATAGAATTGTTTGCTCTTCTTCTTGTACCTGAAGGAATAAAAAGTATTTTCAAACAGAAAATAGACCTTTATATAAATCTTCACCTACAGTACAGAGAGGGTTTAAACAAACCAGCTGAGGATGGCAATTTTTCAAGTTCTTTGCTTCTCATTCTTATTTTATCACTTAACTTGCCATTAGGATAGCACATGTTCAGAAAAGCACCTAAATGGTTCATTTTTTCAGTTGAATTGTAACCTTTTGCAAAATTCTTATACAATGAACTACAGTAGGCAGTAGAAAGATGACACAAGTGCTTTCTGCAGTCCTTCCTAAACATACAGAAACATGAGCATTTCCCATGGTGATTTTGATCTCATAGCTGGGTCTGCTGGTGATCAATATATGTATGTCATAACTTAAAAGAAAAAAGACACTCTGTAATCACAGAAATTTATAGCTAAATAAGAGGTCCTGATCATTTGATACATCCTCTGAGGTCAACAAGAACACAGCTTTGCTTATGAGTTTTGTTAAGAAAGCTGGGAGAAGGTAATCTACGTTGAATTTCTGGTGGATTTCTGGGAGGAGTAAGCATTGAGTCTGTCAGCTGGGTTACTGCATAAGATTTGTGATTTTTTGCAGCAAGGATGAACCTGTCCTGATGTAGGTTCTGAACACCTTGTGTCAGGAATGTATTTTCTCCAGTGTTTTGCTCTATCTGCAGGAAAGCACTTGGTGCATTTTCATGTCTTATTAACAGAAATAGCTGTAATGGATGCTTTACTACATTCTCACTGGGGTGTACTCCATTTCTTTAAATGTATCCGTGATTCTCTGCTTTAGGAGTTCCAAACATAATTTTGGATGAGAAGTGTGCTGAAATCACATTGGTTTGGAGTTTTTTTCCTACAGTTTTAATTTCAACCAAAAGTGAGAATGTTTCTGAAAAAAACTCAGTTCTTACATGACGACCCATTTCTGAGGAATATAGAACATCCAAAATTTTCGGTAGCTAAAATACTTGCGTTTCCATTCAGATCTGTAGCTTGAGACAGGACTCTTGTTTTCCCTGAGCTGACAATGTTGTTGCTCACTGCACAAGTTTCCTAATTTATTTGACCATCACTATTGGGTCCCTAAAGCATTACAGTAAATCCCTAACACATCTGCTGAAGGAGCAAAAAACAACCTTAGGGCTTCTGGCTAGTCACTCCAGTGACAGGGTGAGGTCACTCTTGAAGGCAGTAACTTTTGAAGGAGACCACAGTGGGACAGAGAAATGTGTTATATGCAGATTATGTTTAACTACAGAAAATTTTTTGTCTTTTGCTAGAAGTCATTGACTCAGAAAACTTGTGATTGAGGTGCTGGGGAAGAAAATACATTGCTTGCCATAGCAACCTTAACATCTTCTTATAGTATGTGTGTCAGTTGTGCTGGGGCTAATTTATCATGTAAAGTGTATGCTATGTATATCACATTTTACTGTCTGTTCATTTGTTTTGATAATCAAGATCTTGACAGATTTGTCCCACATGGTAGGATTTATAGTAAGGATTTTCTTATCACTGAATTAAGTTGATACATATAATCCTAGTGTCCTGCACAAGAACTGAATAGAAATGAAACATTCAGACTAGATGCAAAGGCGTTGCAGAAAAAGCACTTGCCCTTTCCCAATCAGTTATTCTCCTTGATTTTTTTCCCTTTTTTTCCCCCCTTTCTTTTCCTGTGATTTGTTTCATATCTTTGCAGGAGGAACGATAGAAAAGAGAATAGACATTGACTTTGAGAAGGTTAAATATTTCATCTTCTTTTAAAAGACCTTTCTGTTTTACAAGATGCAAAGTTTAATTCTGTAAAAAACACAAGTGGGTTTTGGAAATACTCTACTTTTACCTCCAGTGTGAATGCTCACATACATGCTGCCTGTAGTTTGAAGTTGGATAAGTAAATTCCTTTTTAAGGGATGTTACTTCCTCCCCTATAGTAAATGAAAGCATCTCATTCTCTCTGAGGATGAGTTGAAAATGGGGGATCTGACTTCATATGGGAAAATACAAATGTGAACAGATTCAGCCACAGGAGTCACCTACCTGGCCTGAGGCCCCTTGTTTTTCTTTTTAAATAAGTGGTTCAGTAGTACAAAAATTGGCTCTGGAGTATATGAGATTACATTTCTCCATTTTTATATTGCAGCAGTCTGCGTTTGCCTGGGCAGGCAAGTTGGTAGGTAGGGGGGAACAGGGAAGGTATATGTCTGCCTGTGAGCATCTTTAAAAACTTAATATAGGTACAAGGCCTGCCTTACTGAAGGAGCTGAGAAAGACTGTACGAGTGGCCTTTTGAGCTAGAGAACTCCAAACAGTGTCTCCTAAAATATCTATCCTGCAAAGGTATAATTTTATTTTAAGATTTTTAAGAAATAGCATTTTTTACTTCATAATGTATAAGGGTATTGAGAGCACTTACTGCACTGTTGGACAAAGGAGGGTAGACATTTCCTAGTGTGGAAAGTTGAGATAAACTGCAGAATCACAGAATGGTTTGGGTTGGACGGGATCCGTGAAGATCATGCTTTTCCCAGCACTAGTACTGGAGAGAACATTAGTGGGGAATTACAAAGTAAAGATCCCTGGAACAGGTGATTTTTGTTTTGGTTTTCACCACATTTTTCTGGTCTAGACTCTGCTTTATTTTTATTTTTTACTGATACTGAGAACCAAAATATATTACGGAGCTTGGGCATGTATTTCAAGAAGGGCATATTTTGAAATCCAGAACTCAAAACATCCGAGAGGGCGTGTTTTCACTGTGTGAGAGTTTAATTGGGAAGGATTTTCATCCCAGATGAATTACACTGGTATTGCTACTATTTCATCAGGTGATACTTACTGTTGAGGAAGGATGTTAAGTGGCTCTTCTTCAGAGCACAGTGATAGTTTTTTATCTGCTTCAGTCTTGGCAAAATGAATTAGGCCATTGCCTCTGCAATTCTGGCTTCCCACCTGAAGGTTTCTTTTAAGTGATCTTGATGTTTGTATTTTTTCATATGTTTTTTATGCTAAATACAAGTTAAGTGCTTCACTGTGATTTGCACCATTCTTTAATGTGATTAAATTATTTTCCTTCACTTTGTGTTGTCCTTTGGCTATTTTAGAAAACTATGTTCCAAAAGAGTTTTTAATGCCCCTGTCCAGAGGGCTCAGACGATCCAGGAGTCCTGGCAAGCTGCAGTAAGGCTGAGGCACAGCACAGGGGTGGCAGCAGCTGAGCAGAGGCTGGGTGGCAGTGGTGTCCCTGTGTCCACGCAGCAAGGGCTGGGTGGGCACCCGCCCCTGCAAACTGCTGATGTGTGACAAATCTCCCCTCTGAAGCTGACAAGATCTTCACTTTGGCTTTTTATTCCAGGAAAAAGGAGAGGGGTTGTGCTAAGGATCTGAAATTTCATTCAGAGATAAAGCAGGATTTTCTATGCTAATTTCTTTTCCACGGGACATCAAAATAAAAGGAAAAGAAGCGTCGTTAAACGGATTTCATTTGTCTCCATCCATGCAGGTCTGCAGGATGTTTTTTACTTTTTCTACATTTTTCTCCTTATATCTGAGTTCAGACCTGACATTTCTGTTTCTTGATGGGTGAGTGTTGCAGGGATCTGGGATTTGGCAGGGCACACTGGCAAGGCTGAGCTCTGGTGTGCTGAGAGGGCTCAGGGGCACCCTGACACGGGTGGCATGGCTGGCATGGGGCCAGGATCAGGCTTGTTCCCAGGCAGCCTGTTGGGTCAGCATCCAGCAAAAGAGACCCCTGCACCTCCCTGACAGCTGCCACAGTAACCAAACACCAGCAATTGTCAGGGAAAGACACATCTAATAACATTAATTTTCTTCTAGAGCAGACGGTAAGGTAACTAAAGCCAGGTTGATTGGGCTTTGCTGGGATATTTACCTAATGATCTTCTAGAAAGCAGGTGCACTGGCAGTGATTTTAAACCTTAGAAAGCCCAAACAGTGAAATCAAGTAAACCTTTGTTGCTGTGGGAATTTTAAAGAAGAGGAAGCTGCATTCATTTGAAATCATTACAAAGCATTTGCTGACGACAACAGTATTAATACTTTTATAGTGGTTGGTTAGTGACCCTCAACAAACAGAGTTGACTGTAGTTCACATTGTTATTTTCAATCAAACTAGCCAGTCTAAACCAAACTCAGCTAGTCTGACTAGCTGACAGGCATGGGTGTAGTGTGGGCAGTTCTTCCTGGAGCAGTGTGGTGTACTCCTGCATTCATCATTCTGTCAAGGATATGTTGGAAGCCAGGTTTGAGATTCAATCACATTCTCCACCTAATACTGTCTTTAGGGTGATGAAGTCATGATTAGTTAGACACAAGCATCCAACTCCCCTCTGTCTAACTACTTCTTTAGAGACATAGGTCATATCTGTGTTACAGATTTATTTTTTACTATAGTGATGGTAGCTTCTGACAGTTATATTACAACATCTCTATATTTTGGTGGAGGAGAAAAGCAGCTTCTTTTATGGTCTGATTCAATACAGTTCTCCTTTTTAGCTTCTATACCATGAAAATCCATTCAAGGCTATGAAAACTTCCCTAATCCTGGTGTGTTTTTCTAGGGCACAGTAGGCCATTTATATGGGGCAAGACAGAATAATCTTTTTTATTGCTGTATCCCTTGATAGTTTTTCCAGATTGTCACTTGTATGAAAGTGAACAGTGAAAGTGAACAGTGGCATGTCCATATTGGTAAATGTGTCTCTGTACTGGTTGTGCCATATTCATGACAAACTGTACTCAGCATCTTCACTTTTGAAAAATTCGGGTGTAGCAAAACTATTCTTGTAGATTTATTGAACTAATGGCACTTACACTCAAAGGGACTTTTAGCAAGGGACTTTCTCAAGTCATTAATAATTTTTCAGTTTGTACATCTATACTGATTAGCAGTATGAAACTTAAAACTTCTAATTGAGAAACCACACAAGACATGTTAATTACATTTGAGTGCTGGAGACTGCAAGGGTGGCCTCAGCAGAACTTGGATGGGTGTAAGAGCTCTCTCTAGCACATTCTTTGAAAAGCTCTCTAAAGTCTTTAAAGGCTTATTGAATTGATGCCCTTGCAAGACTGGTGTTACTTATTTTATAAGAATGTAAAAAGAAGAGCTTTTCTAATGATGCAGGTATCAGAGAAAAGAACAAAACCAAGGAGTTCCTCACCACTGCTCTTGTCCTCTGAACCAGTTGCTGCAGCTTCAGCACTTGAATTAATTTTATACTGTGAGTTCAGTTTCTCATTGAGGCTTTTCATTCACCTATAATCTTCAGCTGTTGGGAATTTTTTTTTCCTTTCTTCTTTTTTTTTTTTTAATTTTGGAACAGATGTAGCATTAAAAGCTTTGAAACTGATTAGGACAATAATAAAATGTACTTTTATAGATGTGTTTGAAGTTCAAAGTCATATGTGATCATTAATGCTGTTGAACTCTATGTTATATTAGCAGCTAACATTAACTAAGGAACTTTCAGTTAAAGAGATATTTTAGTTTTTTGTGCAAGAACTTGTAAATTTGGTGCTTTAGAATTAAAATAGTAAAGGGACCGTGTTGCCAAAATTAGATTTCTGAAGAGGAAAATAATAAACACAGGCAAGCTATCAGCAAGGGGATGCATGGAAGGAAATGACAGAGCTGGCCTATCTCTCATAGCTCCCAGGAGTTGGTGAATTATGGGCTTCCTAGGCAGGTAGATGACTAGTGAACAGTTACCTGTTGTAAAGTTGTCTGATGCCTTTTGAACTCTTTTCTGCTTTTTGCTTCCTTAAAGGTTCGGTAATGCATTCCACTGTCGAATTTCTTGGGGGGGAAAAAAAAGGCTTCCTTTTGTTGTTTTAAATGTATTATCTTATTATTTCATTGTATAATGTGGGAAGGAATGTGTTCTGTATTGGGAGAATACATATAAAGGTGGAAGATGCAAGGAAAGTGAACTATTATCTGTATTTCACATTTGTGCTTCATAGCTCTTCCATTTTCTTTAAATGATTTAGAGATGGAAAGACCAGGACTGCTGGCTGTATGGATAAAATATGGATATTCCTGGTGTTTGTGCAGTTTCAATAGTTCCTGCTCCATTGCTAGTCTTCTCCTCAGGCAATTTGAGGAAACTATCCAAAACTCCAAATCCATTTTCTGAGTAGATATAATTACTTTAGAGACCATGACTCTGAATATTTTAGCAGTGTTCCCTAAGTGCATTATTTAATGTTTATTGACATAGGACTTCACGTCTAAATTTATCTATAATGAGAGGGTTTTTTCCCACAATTTTATTCATACACTTTAGGTTTGGCTATCCTGATTAATCCTTATTCCTTTAAATAATTTCAAGCTTATTTATGAGTAATTCTACTCTGTGTACTCAATGGTGCTAAAACTCTCTAGTGCAGTTAAGAGCCATCAGCCTGGTTTCACATGATCATTTGGTTAATAAAAGTGAAGTTGTGTGAGATGGTTTTCTTATAATTAACTGCTGAGATAGAGAAAGTCAAGAGAAAGTCAAGTTGCCTCTAGAAGATGATAACCAAGTCCTGACACCAACCTTTATGTACTCCTAAGGCCTCAAAGTTCAATATTAGGCATCATTTGGTTTTCTGCAACAGTTTCCTAATTATCATGGCAGCAGTTTAAGGGTGATAAGGAAGCTACTGAGTAAAAACCATGGGGAAAAAAATATCCTGGATGGCACTTTGAGAAAGAAAAGAACAAAAGAGTTTCTGAGCAGTCTGAAGTTTAGCTAGTACATGCTGTAAATGAACTATACTTTTCCCAAAGAATACTAGCCAGCTCATTCACATTGTATTGATAGATAAATGGGTTAAAACAGGGGAGTTGTTTTCTTTTTTTCCGGTATAGAACAAAAAGAACAAGTAGAACTTGTATTGTACGCAATCGTGGCAGAGAGGATTCCTCACGCGCTTGCTTTGCATTTCCCTTTAGACAGGTATTTGCATTTTGGACAAGGAACCCCATAGGATCCTATAGATCCCATGTCAATTTAATCATGATGGGAAAAACGATCAATAGATATCAATAGACTGGACTTGTGTAATATGATGTTATGGGTGCTCCCTGCCTTCCAGGAGGCGTTTGAGCCCAATGGAAAATCCACTTAGGGAGCCCATTTGATTTACAGTCAGGCAGGTCTAAATAGTCTTCAGAGAAATTACAGTTCTCCTGGGAAATACAGAACATTGGAATTCCATGTCCTGCCTCTTCTCTTGCCCATTTTAATTTTGCTGTGACTTTGACCAGTACGTAAAACTTGGGAGCTGTGGTAAAGGATATGAGATTTAACAAATGTCCTTCCTAAATTATTGTTCCAGAGAATACTGCATTTTACCATTGATAAAATTCTTAGTTTTTATGTTCATGCATTTTTAAGTATGCTCTGATGACTGCAGAAAACATACAGCATTTTTACTTTCAGTAAGACTTTCATGTATCTTGTAAGGATTGTGGTAAGATTTTCTAGTTTATTATATTTGCAAAAATCCATTTTATTGAAGCCTAAGCCCACTTCAATGGCTTTGTACTTCCATAGTTTGCACCTTCATTTAGCCTACTGGTTAATATATGCATTTTGTTATTTTAGAGTTCAAGCTGGCCAGCTTATATACAAATTCTGAGTCTTTGGGTTATATTTACTGAAGGTTCTAAAGTTTTCTCTGAAATCATAGGTCTGGAAGATTCCTTGTTTTTTCTAATATGCAAACTGACTGGTGCATAAGATCACCTGATTCCTGAGGCTAAGGCTTTATGAAAAACATTAAATAGACCAGCAGACTAAAAGATCTACCCAGACTGATGTTAAACTTTATGAGTTCAAGCCTTTGTTCAGAACAGTGGGGATATGCAAAAACTTTCTCCAGCTACATTTTTCTTACGATACTTTTGTTTTACAGCTATGCAGCCCTTAGACTATAAATTGCACTGCCATTTGTTGTGTGAGCCAGATTTCTGGGAATTCCTCAAAATTTATGTAGTTAATGCTGTGGGATTGGTACATCAGGAGGACAGTGTGAATTCAAGGGTTTTCAAAGAAAATTTGGAATTCCACATATCTTCACTGAGTTTCACCACTAAGTTTGGACCAATAGCTTCACTATCCTCACTTAAAATGAATGTTACATTTTATTATGTGTCTTTTTGCTGTGTGACAAAGAAGATATGAAGGAGTGAGTGGTCTTTAATTGGCAGTGTCATTGTCTTGAATTTCTTGCAGTGACAAATTTTCAAGCATGGGCGCTTGAGACATTGCTGTACCTCAGTGAGGTAACTATATACCAAATATAAGTCATCTCCTAGACACTTAAAATTAATTAGGGGACCTAAACAAGGGCACATTGTTTGAAAATGTTAGCAGTTTTTGTTGTAATTCTCTTAAAATTAAACTCCACCCATTTGCATTATTGATTGCTGGTTTGACTGTAAATTACGATTTTAGTTTTTATGGTGAGATTAAATTGTAGGCAATGATATAGAGAACTCCACAATTTAGAAAAGCATTGAATTATTAAAATATCTTTGAATTACATATAAAATAAGAGTGACCTGATTATGTTTTTGTACCTTTTTGATTCCTTTAGCTAGAAAAAGTTGAAGAGCAATAAAGGTGAGGAAGAGGGGAAGAAAGAAAGAAATTGCATTCTCAATGTAAAATTCAACTTGACCAAAGCACATCACATATTTCTTTTTAGTTAGTAGTCCCACTAAGTTTTGCCTTGAATGTTGTTCTATGCTGCACAAAGTTTAGTATTTTGACCACATGTAAGATCAAATTTGCATATTTAGATGGAACTCGGGAACCTGGACATACACCTTTCCTTCTGTAATAAATCTATTCAGCCCTTCAGACTGTGCCCATTAGTGGTTGCAGAAGCAAAAGACAGAACCTTTTTACTCTGTACGAGCAGAGGGCAGGCACTTCATAAATTAATGGAGAAGCTTATGTTGTTTCCAGAGAAGTAAACAAAAGAGCCAGAGAAAGAACAAAATAAAATAGACACTGTAAGGGAAAAATGCTGAAAGCTTAACTATAGCTTTCCATTGTTTATTTTGTCTATTGGTTTTTGTTGTTGCTGTTGTTTCTTGTATATAACTGGAATCCTGTAATAATATGTCCTTTTTTCCCTGATTTTTGAAGAACTAATTTTAAGAAACTATCAAAAAATTTAGCAGGGTAAATAGTGTTTTCTTTCAAGAATGTAGTTTAGCTTTCAAACTGTGTATTTGTCAGAGGAAGGAGTGGTGTCAGTGGAAGAAGAGACCACTTTCATCGAAATATGGCATGGTTGTCCTTGCATGACTGTTGTCTTGTTCATTGATCTGACTTTCTTAAGTTCAGAATTTACACATCTGAGAATCTTTCTGCACCTCACAGTATAGAAACCTTCAAAGATTGAGTTGATGTTTGCTACATGGGTTTAAACCTCTCAGCATGAACAGCATTTCATGTGAGTGTGGTGGAGTAGAACAGAGGCTGATTCTTTCTAACAATGATGAACCTGCCTACATGGTTCGTCTTTGAAATCCTTGGGCTTTGGAGAAAATTCATAACCAAACCTGCCTGCTCAGGTTCTTCCACCAAAAGAAAATTAATCTTACTGTTCTGTTTCAGAACAGTGCTGGAAGCTGGTATGTGAAGAGCTTGCTTTGTTGATGGTCATTATTTGATTCTTCCTGACTCCGCACATTTATTAAAGGAGATGAAATTTAATTAAGATTTAGTCTCAGCCTATTTGTTATTTACCTAGAGTGTCTAGCAAACTTTCCTACTACACAGAGTTAGCAGCAATGGTCCAGTTTTTCCTGTAGGTTTCTCTGCTTGGCTCTTATTCTGTCTATTAGGTAAAATTAGGGCCCAGAAAATTGGATTATTATATCCCAAGGCACAAAACTGATCAGCAGCCCATGATTGTTGATCTGCTTGCTACCCAGTGTTGCTGGTGTTTGAGGTGCTGCTACATGCAAAGCCAATTTCTTATCAATTAGTGCTCATTAGAATCATTTCCTGTTATCGACTTTAAATATTTGACAAAGCACTTCTGGGAAACTGCACTAAAAAAAAAAACAAGGTAGCTGTACATGATTTCTTAGTAAATGCAACTCTTTAGGGCCCAGTGTTAATCTTAGCTAACTGGTGTCATTGGTTTCCAAGTAATTATGTCTGCTTTGGATCCCACCTGCTATCCTCTACAGATGAAAGATGTTTTGAAACAGGCACTTGATACGGTTCTTTATGAGCAAACTTGCTGAAAAAGTAAAGATTTTTAAAAAAGCAACTTTTGCTTTTTCTATCCTGTTTTGTTATGGCTTGGGCTTTTTTCTTGTGTAACTATCATTGGATTACGTGATGTATATGACAGGAATTAATGTCAACCTTGAATTGTGTGATTTCCATTGGCTTTAATATTTAACATGTGGGTTTAGTTTAATTTTAAATGCATCTTTTCCTTTATACACACATTGAGAATTCTGGCACTATTAAAATCTAATTTACAAATGGTAAAATTGAATATAATGACATGTTAAAATAACAGCTTCAATTCCTGGGAATCTGAGAGGGTGTATCTGTTGAGTTTCTGAGAAATTTGGCCTATAATTACTAATAATCTGGTTTACATGCAAGAAAGAGGCTTGAATGTGAGATTATTTAATAAACAGTAAAATGTGTGTCTAGATGTAAAAAGCACCAGGTCAGGCACACCTGCATTTCCATGTATCCTATATATGCATGATGAATTGTTATGGAATTATGCCTTTTATGAGTACAGTGGAATTTTGGTTAAATTCAGCAGTGTCAGAGTTGGAGCTATCAGTATAGCCATCTGGGTTAATTTTCTCTCCTTCCTTCTGTAGTTTAAATTTTTAGCAACAGCAGCTCAGGTTTCACAAGCACTCTCCTAAAATGCTTACAAATATTTTAAATGTCCTCTGTGATCCCTGTTGCAGAAGGTGGAGACCTAACATAAGACTTGACTTGCTTTTCCCACCTCCATTAATGAATTAGTCTCACAATTACTGTAAAAATTGAGACGAGAGTGGGTGAAATGCATGCAAGCTTAGTCTCTCTAACCTTAATAAACAGAGTTGGTATTGACACAAGTGAATTTTGTTTAACCACAGTACATTTGCTTCTTAATTAGTGAATATTCATCTGTTATCAGCAGCAGCTATGATACCCCTCCCTGCTAACCCGTTCTGTCATAAATAATCAATGAGACGCTATTAATATTCATGAGTGGGAATCTGTGTAGTCATGTGCACTGATGCAGAGACAGGGGGAGTGTTGCCATGAACTGAGTCGAAACTCTGTGTGTGTATACGTGAGTGTAAGATAGTTAGGGAAAGGGAAGAAGAGCATGCTGCTACGCACTGCCCTGCCTTGTGCTTCCAGCTAACAGTGGCGTGCCTGTGTGCCGGGGCTGGAGTGACTGATGAAAAACAGTAGACAAGTCTGGAGGGTGATTCCCCGTCAGTGCATTTGCCTTTCAGTGCTGGGGAAATTAGAGGCTTTGCTCTTGTGTTGCTTATTAGGATGGGCTGCAATCTGTGCACTTTTCAGAAGAGAGAGGAACACTACAAACTGCTCTATGAAGTTTCACAGGTGAGTGCAGAGGATATTACCAGCATCTCCAGAGTAAAAATGTGTGTGCTTTACAGACAGTAAGTAGAGATGCTTTTGTTTTGCTTTGCCTTTTTTCTTTCCTTTGCAAAATTGCTAGTGAAATTGTTGGGGAGAGGTTGGTAATTATTAGTATTTTGGGTGCCTGTTGTTTTCTGCTCGTATGCCACTCCCCCTTCAGATGACTTCCTGTGGGATTCTTTTAACATTTTTGTGCATCTTCTGCCAAGGTGTCAGTCATATAGCAGCAGTCTCGTTGAACCATATCGGTGATGTTTTAAGGGAGCCCTTGGCTTGGGTAATAAGACCGATTTCAGACAAATTGTACTGCTACCTCTGAAAGCCTTAGGTCTGTGATCTCAGGTATTTTTAAGTTAAGGAACAAAGTTTTTATGGCATGTCTGTGCTGGCTGAAAAGTATGTTAAATTTTCAGATTAATTAATTAAAATTGAAATAATTCTGAAACATTTTGTCACCTTTAAACAGGTACTGAGTACAACAGGGTTCCGTGGGTGAGATGTGCTGCTTGTTCATTCATTGTGTGTGTGTTATTTCTGTATACTACTAGGCAAAGATCATAATCGCATTTAGGTATTTTGGTGTCTCTTTGAGCATCCTAACAGTGTAGTGCATAGCAGAGTAGCAGTCTGCTGCTGCTGTGTTCCCAGCTCCCTCAGAATAAGATAAGACGAAACAAGTACTTCCCCATAATAGCCCATAATTTTTTGCTCAGATCCTATTGAATCAGTGTTTGATTTGCAGCTTTTTGTTTGTTTTTTTCCTCTTGGCATAGCAGACTCACAGATACTAAAGTTTAGTGCCTTTCAGCATCTGTTCTCTCCCTCTCCATAATTTGTTCTGGCTTTGACACATTGCCATTGATAGAGGCTGAACACTGGCGGTTTTGGACTGCACTGCTGCTGACAGGCAGTGCAGGGGAGAAAAAACAGCTTAGAATGTTGGTGGTCTATTGGCACAGCAGCAGCTAAGTGCCCAGTGCCGACTGGTTCCCTCCGAGTTCTTCCTGACGTGATTCATTTCACAGTGGGCTAATTACAAAGTGGATTCTCTACACATGAAGCAGCCTCCTCAGTTGTGGTGTTAATGCACATTTTCATGGTAATGTGATCAGAGCCTCATTAGCCAGTTTCCAGAATGATCCTCTGCATTAATTAAATATAAAAATGACTCTTTTTATCACCATAGAGAGGAAGAAGAAGATTAACATTGTTAATTACTATTGGGGGCCATACCTCTGCATCATTTTTTTTGTCACAGAACCAGCTAGTGTATTCAATCCTAAATGAGTGTCCATTTGCAGGTAACATGCCCATTGCCCTGCCTGGTGAAGATGGTCTCTAGGTGGAACACTTGCCTTTAGTTCAATATTTAGTCGTAATCCCATCATCATTTTTTCTTACAGCAATAGCACAGGGAAAAGCGTAGCAGCAGCACATTTCCCTTGCTTCCCTTTCCCTCTCTCCAGCTCTGGAGTGCCAAACTGATCTGAAAGTGTAAAATGGAGTAGAGTAGGTCAGTGTCTGCATTTCTGTGCCAGGGAAGAAGAAATGCAGGTTCTGCTGTGAAACAAATTAGACATTTCTTAAAGGGCTGTATGTCTGTATGGGAAAAAGATTGTGTCTGGGTTAGAGCAAATGCATTTTCAAAATATTCCTTGCAGTCATGCTGCATGGTAATAAATGTGATTGAAATTATCAGCAAACCTAAAGGTGGAGTTTTTGAGATTTGAGAGAAATTCTTCTCTCTATCTATTATCTTCTTTGCTATTGAGTTGGAGTGTCTGTGGATGTGAGCAACCAAGGTGCAAAATTAACTAATGCTTTCACTTTTTACTCTGGTGGTTGCCAGATAAAGTGTTATCTCTGGGAGGATCTCAGGGAGGTTCCTTGGGGAGTTAAAGTGCAGTGAGCCTGGTGCTGCATCTTGTGCTGTTAGGGAAATGTCACTGATAAGGTGCAGAAGGAGAGCAGAGAAATGACTTAGTGTGCTCGCTGCCAGATCCTGTGTTCATCTGTAAACTCATCCCTATCTTTGTTTCAGTGTGTGCAGGTCAGAGCCCAAAGGATACTGAGCATATTTTTAACCAGGTGCTGCAGTAAAGATCAGGTTGTGTCTCACACCGTAACTGCTGTGTGTACAATTCTGATTTGCAGCTGGGAGGGGGGAGCAGGAGTAGAATATGATAAATTAAATTAAATTAAGCCAAAGCAGGCATTACTACTTGATTTGCAAATCCTTTTTTAACTCTCCAGTCCTGTAATTCCTATACCACAGGCTTGGCTCTTTCATCTACGTGATTTCTGGAGAGCTTGGGACAAGTTAGCCTGTCAGGGACATGAATTGACTGAGGATGAGCTGTGGCTCCCTAGCATATGTGGATCAGATAGATTAATTTATATTCATATGAAGAAGCAATCCTTAGGCTCATCTGCCACCTTTCCCATGCTAGGCTACCTGATACTGTGGGTGGTCTATGCACTCATATACTTTAAAATATAGTAAACAAAGGAAAGCATGTTTGCAGAGGAAAATCATGCAAATGATTGCAGTGGGGCAGGTTTTCTGTGACTGTTTTTAGTGAGGTCAGATTCAGCATCACAGAGATTTTTGTTGTAGAGCTGCAGGAAAATAAAGACATCATTAGAATATGTATAATTTCTCGCTCTTTCCCCCATTCCTTTACGCCAGACTTTTCTTTTGCTGAGGTAGCAGTTCAGAGACCATGGGGGCCATCTCCAAAAGCATCATTTGCTTGTGTGACGGATATGTTTATTTAGGTAACTGTGTTTCACACATGCAGATTGCATCAAAATAAAATCTCAAATAGTCATATTTTAAGAACGAGAGCTTTTGAGATACCATAATGCGTTGGTGAAGGACCCTTGTGCTTTTGAGTGCCTCTTCACCACTCCTCATCATGGCTGAGGTTTATTTCTTGGCTTCACTGGGGGAAGGTATCAGGCATACTGCCCCCCTCAAGTCCTCTTCTCCATATGCCTACCAGGGCAGAAATGAAAGATGTCTCCATTTGAAATTTATGGCCCTACATGCTACTTCGTGGAGCACTTTAATATTATTTCCTGTGTGCTGTATAAGCAGGATTGAGCTAATGAGTGTGCATCCAGGAAGTCTATGTCAAGTCACTTAGAGAGGGTGGGATGTGGTGTTTGTTCATGTCCATTAAGAGCAGACTTCTGCCATTCTCAGCTGATTTTTTTCTTCCACTGCAGGGGTTAAAAAAGCGAGTTAAAGTCATTTGTTAGCAGCATGGTGAGGACTCTTCCCATTTAGCAGAAAGGATAAGAGAAATATGGCTGGGATTGAAGGCAATCAGCAATAATCTTCAATAGCCTTGTTTGAGACTCAAGAAAATGTAGGTTTTCTTCAGAATATTGTGGCTGTCATATAACCAGTTCTGTTTGCTTGAATTTTTGTTTTCAAAATGTGCAGTTAGCCCAGAGAAAAAGAGGGGAAAGCTGGGGAGAGAACATTGCTTTTAGAGGTAAACCAAAGAATGGTGCAAACTTCTTTTTTGAGTTACATGTTAAGGAACTGATCTAGCTCAGGTGAGCATAGAATTGAAAGGGAGAAAGGAGAAAAGCCAGGAGAGAAAAGAGAGGCTATTTCAGATGACTTATAAAGCCAGTGGTGGAGGTGGGATTAAAACTGAAAGGTTGCACATTTATGTTTTATATTTGACCTGGGATAATAGTAAAGCTTGCTCGCAGCATTTTTAAATCCTCTGAAGACTGATTATGCTGTTTGCTTCTCATGTTGGTTTCCATAATTACCAGAAAGCTCAAATTTTTACCAGTTTAGAGTTCTGATTTTATGTTCATTTTGATATCCCTTGAGCTACTTGAAGTACTAAGTTCTAGTGGTACATCTCTTCAAACTCAAAGCTGCTCACAAGAGAGACATCAAGCCAGCCCACTGAAAGAGCAGAAGCACTTCTGCAAGTTTCAGGAGAGGCTGCTTGTAGCTGGCATTGGACTATGGGAGACTGGGGGCCAAGCAGTGTTCTTTAGCACTGGGACCTGTCTTCTCTGGTCTTGATGAAGTTTGAGCTTGTTCCAAAGAAAAATCATGTAACAAGATGATGAGATACTGATTTTCCCCTTGAACCAACCTTCAGCCACTAATATTCTCTTTTGATACTTATGCCATGTGAGGTATTTATGTGACAACTCCTCAGCGTGGTGGTTGCCATTAGCTCTCATTCTTTTCTGGAGATACTTGCCACAATTTTTGTGTACCTTTGTTTGCTGTATATCAATGCCACCTCCAGATGCCCCTCATTAATTTCACAAGCTATGGGAAAGTACTAGCTTGTGTTGCATCAGTGCTAGCACATTTTTGGTTTATAGCTAAGCTCTCTTTTTATTAGAAATTCTATAACAGCACACTTTTACCTCTGGAGAATATGAAAGAAAAAAAAATCTGAATTTAATTGTCTGGAAATTAGCTGAATTATCTGAGTTTAATTAAATCAGTAGCAAAAGTAGATCTGGTTTGATCTTCCTGCATTTCCTTTTTTTTTCTTCTCACTCCTCTAAATTTTCAAAACAAACAAGTGATCACCCCCTGATTCCTTTTGTTTTTCTAAGTAGCTCTTCTGAATTCTCATTTACCTATTTAAAAAGTTCAAAAATAAAAGTCAACACACTTTCAGGAGTACTATTTCAGTTTAACTGAATAATTTTAGAGATCTGCTTTATGTAATTCCCCTTAAAAATGCACTGTCTCATATTAGTAATGTGTGGTTAAAATGTAATCAAGTAAAGATTGTCATACATTTCTAGCCACGTCCTAAAAACTTTCTTGGCATTTCTTTAAAGAACCTCTGCTAAACTTAAAAGACTGAAAAATTACTTCAAAAATTTGACTTCTCTTACAGATAAGAGGTTATCTTTGTGGGTAGCAGGCATGGCTTTCCTGGTTCTTCTGTTTCCTTGATTATTTACTTCACACCAATAATTAAGCAGCATGAAACCATAGAAATTAAATCATAGACTTTGCTGTAATGTTTCTGCAGGGTCAGGAAGAGACAACAGTGTCATGACGTTGCTAACCAGTGATCATTGCTAAAAACTTGTTCCTGGTAGAGGAGGTCACTTTCCCTCACTGGATCCTGTGCCACAGATCAGGGAGCACTGGCTGCCAGCAGGGACTGTCCCCAGAGCCCTGGGCACCCACTCCTCAGCTCTCTGCTTTGAGGCACCATGTGCCACTTGCTTAAAGGAGAAGAGACATCTTTCACGCCACCTCTTGTCTGAGTTTAGGCTCTTAGCACAGAGCTCTGTTGGGGTGTGAAGGCTCCCTGAGCAGTCCTGGAGGACTGGGATTTAGGTCTGGGAACACACAGGCTGCTTGAAATAACCAGCTCTGGCTGTCTGGTTGGATAGTGGCTGTAGAGGAGGCAACGATGGAGGTTGTCATCTGGTTCTCTAAAAACCTAAACCTCTTAGCAGGAGGTTTTTTGATCATTCTTTTGAACATGACACCTGAATTACATGCCAAGTACCTAAGTGTTATTTTTGATCTCAAACGAACAAGTGATAAAACACTTAATTCTTTTCTGGTAAAATCCAGGAAACTCTGGTGTTACCACTGACTTCACTAGGGCCAGGCTTTCATTTTCTGTCCTTGTTTACTGTCTTGTAAAAGGCATATAGTTCCTGTGTATACCTCAAGAGGAAAGATAAAGAGTCATTCTGAGATAAGAGGGCAGACAATAGTATATGAGATAAGAATTCAGGGGATGGGCAGCTATAAAATACCATACTGAGATTGTATCTGTAATCTGCAGGGATATGCTGTGATTCTACAATTCTATATGCAAGGCCATGAAAAATATAAAAAATAAGTGGTTCAGGTACTGAATAGCATGATTTTCTCTCTCATTTTACTGTTTGTTCCTTGCATCTTGGATTTAACAATGAGGATTAAGGATTCTTCTAATGATCAGATTTTTATACATTTTTACAGAGCCATCCTTTCTTGGGGCTTGCTTCCTGATGTGATTTGGTATGGATATAATCCTTAGGCCTATGGCAAAATGTATCTTTTATGTGAGTTCTATACATCAGTGTTGTGATGAAGCCAGTCTTGATACCTTTGAGCATTCTGTTAAGAAAAGAAGCATATTTTAGAGTTCAATAGTTTTGTTTTGTGGCTCATTGAAGAGGAAGGGCATTAAAATGTCAGCAGATGCTCCACCATGTATGTGGGGTTAACTGATAGTCGATTGTTTCACCAGTTTTCTCTCAGGATCTGAGAGTTTAATGGAGACATATACAGCAGGGCTTGGTGATAACTAGCAATTTTCCACTCCTAGGAATTTTTTAAAATACTGAAAAATTCTTGGATCTTTGGCTTTAAGACTATGTAGCTTCAGATTATGTTTGGCCTGGTATTTTAAATAGCATGAGTTTTTGTAATAGTATTTACTTTTCTGTCAACCTCATAACTTTGAACCCATGGATAATTTCAATCACAAAGGCTTTTCCCATCTTTTAGTTTAATACAAAGTAGTTTGATGATACTCTTAAGTAGATTTTTTTTAAGTGCAGGAAGATTTCCAGGTTTGCCAACATCACCTCAAATCATCAAGACAGGGAAGAATTTAAGAATTTCTATGTTGATTACTCTTGATACACTTACTTTGTGGTTGCAGTGAAGACAGTTATTTTCTATTTTTTGTGCAATAAGCCTGTATTTTGTTTTACTTTTCTCAATAACTTTGAAAAAAATTAGTCTGTTAAGAGAGGATATTAAATCAGCTACTGATCAAAGGTTATCTATAATATTATTATAATAAATAGTGCGTCAGAACAAGAATTTTAAAAATACTTCTATGCCATTTCTAGGACTGGACCTAGAAATGGAATTGCAATGTCTTTATATAATGCACCGCAAAGTTTCTTCTATAATTGTTTGTATTTTAGTTAAAATACTGATATAGAGAGGCGGAGAACAGGGTGACTGTTTGGCGATTTCTGTATAATAGGATGGTGTAGACTTCCATGATCCTCACAGAGTTTTTATTGTTTGAGGAAATTAGGACATTTTACATATTCTTCTCTCAGGTGGAAAAAATAATACATTCTTTTCTTCTGCAGTATAAAGGTTGGAGATTTTGTTTGTTTGTTTATATATTTGTTTGTTTATATGTTTAACTGAAAAAACCAAACCCTGACAATTAGCAATGTGCAGCAAAACAAACATTAGGTTTTTTTGAATTGTCATCTGATTTTTGGTTATGGTTATGGTAATAGTTAGTCTATAGAGGTTTTGGCCATGATATTTGACTTCTGGAACAACATAAGCACAGTAGAAAAAGTAATCTTCCAAACTACCACATCACACATAGAATTCTTGTGCTTCAGGTATATTAATGTCAGAGTTGAACCTGGGAGGATTCAATCTGCGAAAAATCTACAAGTATCTTTAATTTGTCGAGATAAAACTTAGTTTTTGAGTTCTTCACCCAGCTGGAAAATTCTTTCTTTTTTGTTTCATATCTTTCAGTATTTGGGGGGGAGTTGGTTTTTGGGGTTTTTTTTCCCCTAGCTCGTAATGTTTTGTAAAAACAATTTTTCATCAGTAGCAGTCTCACTCATGAGCAGTGAGAAGAGCTTGTAAGTATCAATCAGGTTTAATAATTCAGTTTATGAAATTTGAAAAGAATTGGGATGAACTTGAAAGATAATGTTTAGAAACAGTGTTACTCTGGTTTGGTATTCTTCTGCATGTCTGGGGTTGGCAGCATTGCTTGAGAGGTGAGGCTGAAACCCAGCCACAGGGTGTTGGCAGCAGTGCATGGCCCTGAGGAGGAGGGTATGGTTTGGCTCTGGACTGTCAGGGCTTGCCCAGAGACATCAGTGCCAACAGGAGCCAGCCATGGCTGTCTCAGCTCACCTCAGACCCAGGCTGTTTCTGGACAGGATCTGCAGACATGCCTTCAGGGACCATCCTGCTACAAATGTCAGTGCAGCTTCTGTGTCCATGCACATCAAACTGGTGAAGCTCCTGGGAAAGAGCCACAAACCTGTTACATGTTCAGTTGCTCTGTAATATCAGAAATACCATGTACTGCAGTGCCAGAACCTGTGTCCTGAGGACCACAGGGAGCATGGGATTGGGTGAACTTAGCTAAATCCTTATGAGGACTGAACAACTGAAATAATCAGAGAAAAGGGTTTTTTTTGCTTACCTGTAATAAAACAGAGCAATTGACTGACGTGTGTTATATGTTTGATTGTGTTTGTAATGTGCTTTTTGCATATTATAGTGATGAATTTGCGGGGAAAGCTGCTCAGGGAACAATCGTTATTCAGGTCTTTGAATTCCCCACAGCTAGAATGTGAAATATTCAGATTCCTCATGCTATCTGGAGTCATAGGAAGTGCCAGCTCAAAATAAATTTTAATGGAAGAAAAGGTTGATTATTAGTTAAAGTTCAGCATTTGGAATGCATTCTCAGAAGTCAAGGTTGCTAAAAGTGGGGATGACATATTTCATTGCAATATAGTTTTTCACTTGAATTTGTCATATCTACTACTACAGTTGGGAAAGACAGAGACACATAAGTTAAATGAAGAATTCAATAAGTGTGGATGGTATCTACATTGTTTCTCACTACAGAATATAATTCCCTTAAAATCAAAATGCTTCACAAAAAATTTAGATATTTCATCAGACATGGGCTTACAGAAAAAAACATAAGGAAAAAATTTCAAGAAATGCCTGGATGTTATTTTTATACCATCATAATTGAATATTTACATTGATTAACTTTTGAAACATATTCCATTGTTTGTGAAACAGTGTGTTATTTTGTGTAGTATGAAATTTGGAAGTCAAAAGAGTCAAGTTTTCCTTTATCTAAAATTGTTTTGCTCTTTCCAGAGTTAGGTGTACTGTTTGAGAAATCCCAGAACTTCTCTTAATGTGAAATTTCCATTTTCTCTGGATTTCCCATTCTGAAATATGTAACTTACAGCAGGGAACTCCTGTCTATGTGCAATTGTATTTACCAGCATACACTTGTAGAGATTTGTTTGAAAGCAGTCTCTACCTTGTGGAAGAGGAGGGAAGTACCAACAGCTGTAGTAGCTGTAAACAGCTTCCAATAAGGTATTTGACAGAAAAAGAGTACACCATCCTATCAGCAGTGCATGTTGTGATGCCAGAGAGGAATGTTGCCCTGTTTAAGAGAATTTGCCAATAGGTGTCTTTCTGCTTTCTGGATATTGCACACCTTTGGAGGGGTGATTGGGGTATATTGGGGTATAGGGCCTACTTCATGCAGCAGTGAGACTTGGAGCTCTGGCTCTAATTCCTTCTCTTGTGGCTATATTTTAAGAGGTTTTGATTTCTTGTTTCCCATTCTTATATATAGTTTGGTATTATTTAACGGTTAAAGATTACCTGTAGAGATCGTGGCAAATGGCTAATGAAGAAACTGAATTAGCATTGCCCAATAATGATGATAGTGATCACAATAACCATCATGAAGTGCTAGATGGAGCCACTTAGCATTTATTGGTAAAGTTATATCACAAGTGGATCATTACAGTAGAGGGTAGGCCTGCCTGCATTTCCAATGCTTCCTCAACATACAGAAAGTGTTTGTTTCGGTTTGTTGGATGACTAATTTTTCCTTCACTGTAGATTAAACTTCAGTTTTGATAGGAATTTTCATTGCAATTTCCCCAGAACAACTTCAGAGACAGCTAATGGGACATGCTGCTTTTTTATTAATATAGTTTGTTGTATTATGCATATCAGAGGCTTTTTAGTGTGAAGGAATTTCTAATTGCTAATTTGTTGTTATTGCAATCTTCAGATACTAGTAGAAATAGGGGATTTTTGGTATTTTTTCATCAGTAGTTGAGTCCTGTTGCTGTCAGTTCAACATAGATACCAAATCTCCTCACTCCGATAACCACAATATACTTCATATTTCAGGAAGTATGAATTTCAGTTCATCTTACTAAGCTATTTAAAACCCTCTTGATGAAGTGGTTCAAAGTTCTTAACACAGGAGGTCATTCCAATTTATCTCTAAATGACCTCTTTGTCCCCAGATTTATGTATTTCCCTGATTTAAAAATGTCATTTGGTCATGTTCAGTAGGAGAATGTCTTTGAAAGCCTGACTTGTAGGAATATGATGAATAGTGACAGGGAAAGGACTTTGCCCAGTGAGAAAATACCAAATCATGTAGCACTGCAGTTTCACTTACTAAATATTGTCCAGGCTCTATTGTTGAACCCTATGCTGCCAGTGTCACTTTGTCAGGATGCTTTCTGTCCTGTGACTAGTGGCTTCAAATGTACTCATCCATCTTCTTGTCCCATTACATTTCATGTGACTGATGTTCTGCACCTATTAAAATTGATGGGAAAGAACAAAGAAGAAAAATGTGCCCTTCAACTGATTATGCCTTTGAAAGAGCAAATGAGACTCTACTGCTGTTTAGAGTAAATTGAACAGTTATTTCTAGGTTTATCTATATTACTTTAATATTAGCAGTAGATCCCTTATTTTGTTTTTTCTAATACTATATTGAGAGCAGTAAGTTTGCATCAATATTTTCTCCTTTCGTTTTGTGACAATAAGTGAACATACAAACTCTCCTAGATTTATCAACTGCCTCTGCAAATATTGCCTGGCAGATATTGGTACCATGCCTGAATTACCCTCTTAGGAAAGGATGGAGGCATGTTTGACTAGCCTAGGCCTCTCCTCTGAGGAAAAACCCATTGCTTGGCCATAGTTCATGTATGCTTCAATGAGCATTTCTGTGGGATGTCACAAGGTTCTGCTTGGTGGTAAATGCTTGCTTACATTATGTTAATTTTTTCAGGGCAATTAATAGTAGACTAGAAATTCAAAAGACTTTGTAGTATTGGCTTTATCTTTATTTCCTGGATAGAGATGTCTTCACAAAGTGCTAGTCCAATGTTTCAGGGTTAGACAAGGGCCATTACCAGCTCAATGGAGAGGACAGATGTCATATTTACTGACAACTGAAGACAAAACACTGAGGGAATTCAGAAGGAAAAGCTCACAAGTGATCAGTAGGTCTGATTATTTATAGATGTATGACAGCCTTCTCAGCATAGCAGCCAACAGTTCTTTCCCATTTCTGCATAGTAATGAGATTGTCATTCCTTTTTTTTTTAATTTGGATTTTGGCAATGGGCATTTCTGTGCCCCCAAAATGCAACACAATGGGCCCCTTAGGCTCCCTGATGTTCTTGTAGAGATTTCAGCAAGTGCTGCATACAGCTCTGTTCCCTTATCTAGTGGTACTCAAATGCATTAAAGTTTATTTCCCTGCCAAGTTCAAGTATGTTCTGGATTTGTATACTTTTGTGCAAGGAATTTGGGTTTCTTAGACTTCATCTTGATTTTGATCCTTTGTCTTGGTAATTCAGGTTTAGTAGGTATTCTGTCTGAAGCACATAAAGTGTGTTTGGCTTATGGGCTGAGAAATGATTCAGAGAGTTCTGAGTCTTGAAAGACTCTTTCTTACATCATAATCTGTTTAAGATTGCTGATAGTCTTCAAGGCCTGTTGCTTTGTCCAACATTTTTCTCACTCTGGAGATGGTGTACTGTGAGGTGGATAATACTTTTACATTGGAAGTGGATTCACTTGGGTTACTATAAAGACAGTTGTTCCCATCTAGAGTTCGTGAAGGGGAATTTGATTAAGATAAAAATAGGCAAATAAGACTTTAAGAATCTTAATTTAATAATTTCTCTGTGAAGTCTCTTCTCTCTTTAGTTACTTACTTGACCTCCAGCTGAGAGTGGATTCATGATTTTACAATAACCTTCTTACAGATAATTAACTCCTGAAATGAGTAGAAATTAAGCAAAAATACAGTGGACCTGTAGTCAGATTCTACTTAGTACTCTAATCTTAGCAGGACAGCTCTGGACTCTTCAGGCACGTTCTCACCCTTAGCATTAGAGGCACTTGAACAAGTAACCCCATGAGAATAAACCTCATATTGCCTTTCTTTTACTCTGTGCTAAAATGACTTATGGAAAAGGGACTGTGGAAGAATGCACCCTGTATTTTATTTACGGCAAAAGTATGCAGTAGGTAGCTGATGCTTTGAAATTTGCACCCCTGCAACAATAACTGTGTCCCATGAATATGTCTTCAGTGGAATATGAAAAAGGTCATGGGAGGTGGGAGAGAATTTCCAGCTTACCCTCCTGGATTGCAATGACTGCAGCAGCTGCTGGGACTAGGTCCCAATTAATTAATTCTGTTGTCAAGGAAAACCAGTTCTTAGCACTATACAGAAAGGTCATCATACAAATAGTAGTGCTGTTAATTTCTGGTATGGCTGGAGAAAGAATAGGTCTCAGCCTTCCACCTTCCCATACCTTGAGGGATTTTTAGTTGGAATCTACTCTAAGCCTGTGGCAACAGATTTTCAGAAAAGTTGCTGTTCCCACATTTTTGATTTGGAAGACACTGAGAATTGCTTATCTTTTTGTTGTAGTGAGAAAAATCTGAATGCAAGAGAATGAGAGGGAGGGATGAGAAAATTGGATTTCCTTTTACTGCACAGGAACACTGAACAATACTGACACAATATTTACTCCTGTCTCTTCCTTCTAATTTGATTCTCTGACTACCATATCAATCTTTGTTCATTGGTGAAACAAAATTAGAGTATCACAGGTGCTGTTGCTTGTGCCTCTGCAACCACTAAAAGATGTGAAAGAATTAAAGATAAGGGTCATTCTATAAGATTTATTTACCAGTTCATCCACAATGAAATATGCCAGCTGTACAAAATGTTATGAAAATGCTCCTCAAGCCATGTCAAGCAAAAGGTCTTTTATGGTTCCTATTTTTCTTCCTCTAGTGAGAGATATGACATGGTTGGTGTGGATGTGTTCAGTACTGGTAACTATTGAAATCTGATTGACTAGCTTTGTTTCTACTCCTCAGCATACGTATAGTCATTTAAACAATACGAATTACACTGGCACTAGTAGCATGAACAACATTCTGGAGAAAAACTTTACTATCCTCCGTTAAAGTACCGTGAATATTGTTCCAGGGGTAGGATGTTTTTTCCTAGTGGGCAGTTTAGTCTTTTCCTTTGCTATTAAAGAAGAAAATACAGTGTTGCCTTGTCTCACCCTGCATGATTTTTGTTCAGCCTATGCAGAAGGAAGACAGGATCACCCTGGCCACTGCTGAGCAGGATGTGACACTGGTTGCAGTAATGACAGGGTGCTCTCTTTTTTCTTGGGGGATCAGAGTATGGTCCATAAGCAAGCTAGTCTCATGGTTACCTTTGTTTAATAGGTCTGTATTGGTCATTCTTTTCCAGACATGCAATTGTGGAGTTCACAGAATGAAGTTACAGATACATGACCAAGTATCTTGGTATCTTGTAAGATATTTTTCTCTTTGTCCTTTCAGTTGTCTGTATGCTTATAGAAAACAATATGCAGAATTAAACCTTCCAGTAAGGACACTTCTATAAGTGTAGTAGAGGTTTATGATTAGATCAGGAAAAATTGTACTTCATAGATTGGCAGCATGTGGAACCCATTTGAAGAACAGAGGCAGAACTCCAGAGAATGTTTTCCTAACATGCTGCTGGAAGCACAGGGTACAGTTTGTTTCCTCTTCTTAGAAACAAGCCTGTAGTTTTAAATCTGTTTAGCATTCATCGAATACCTCACACACTAAGATCTTTGTTAAATGAATTATAGGCTGTGTAAATAAATTAGGAAGAAAATAATATGTCAAGTATAATCACCTGGATAAAACTGCAGGGCAGCATTTTTGCTAGGACCTCTGAGAAAGTAAATTTGTGGGAAATACTTCAAATCTCCCCATTTTATATTTCATTCACAAACAGCTTCTAGAAAATACTACTTTACACAGATCAGAGTAAGATGATGCTAAAAATTCAGAAATATGTTTACAGTTGCAAGTGTTACAACTTTCAGAGCTGAGATTATATTCAGGAATATTGTCTATATGCCTCTATTGGCTCCAAAGTAATGCAGTTTGCATTACTCCAAATGAACATTCAGGGATTGGAAACTTGCTGGTGTTTGAGAATTTAGACCTTACTTGCACCTGCCTACACAGTATAAACTTCTGATTGTCCTTTACAAATGTTTTAGCTCAAGAAGCATTTTTTAAAATTATTGATAAATACTGTTTTCACATTTGCAGCTAAATAGTTGCAGTAACTTAGATAGTATGGACATGGCAGGGTTGGTTTTCCTTATTTTTGCAAACTGCTATTAAAAATTCCAAAATTTTACAGCTGTGGTTGTTTATCCAAGAATATAAATCATTTTACAGAACAGGAAAATTCAATTAAATACTACATTTTATGCCTTATTATATGTAACTGATTGATACTGGGAAACTGAGAAAGCAAAGTCCTCCATCACTTATATCCAAGAAGGTGGAGAAAATACTCATTAAATTAACATTAGTTTAAGAAAAATGAAATTTCTGAGCCAATTACAGTTTACTGTTTAGACTGAAACAAAAAATATTACCTTTGTTACAGAATGTGTGACTTGAGCAGGCAGTTCCATATAAAATTGAGAAGCTGCAAATGTTCTGCACTTGAGTGATGGTGAACGTGTGATCTTAGTTCTGCTTCATTAGCCCCTAGTGAATGAGTGGTAAATTTTTCCTATTTATACATTTCTGTCAGGGGATCATAAACATAGCCCGACTAGTGCGTGTTTTCAGTGCAGCAATTTCTTTTTCTTTCTTTCTTTTTCCCCCAGCTTTGATGAATAGTTTATATTCCACTTGAATAAATTTTTCTTCTTTTCAGATATTCAGATAGGTATTAGCACTGGTTAATTATGCGCTCAGTACCTTTTCTAATAGAACTATCTGTCATTATGGCAAGCTTTTATGTTGTCTTTGAGGTATTCAGTCTTTTCGGTAAAATACTGCTTTTGCAGTTTGCATGGGAACGATCAATTTTATTTTCTGCTGATTTGATAATTTTCTACTGAAATTTAATCTTCAGTGCTATGGAATTTGTGGCAAATTGATAGATTTTTTTCCTCTGCTAAGAGAGTATCTAATGCTTCAGTTTTTTACCTCCCATTGCAGAAAGTGTACCTTTCTATTTTCTGCACTATAATACATTTACATCTCTTTTTAAGGGTAAAAAAATGTGCAGCTAGATTGTTTTTTGTATCGTTTACTAATTCAGTATACAAGGGTTAGAAAAAAACATTTCCTTTTTCTTAAATGTTTCTCCAGTGATGATGTTTTGTGTAGAATGTGTAGTTTAAAAAGTCTCTAGAGTTGGTACAGATGGTAAATATTGTACAAGTTGATAAGTAGTTTGTTCTAGTCAGTGTTTTTATACAAAAGCAAAGTATGTTGTTAGCTTTGGACGGAGAAGTTTTGTGTGCTTCTATACCTCTATATTGTTGCTTTTCCTGTTTTCAGGTCTTTTGGTCCAGGATTTTCAAAGAATCGTATCCAGAGTTAAGTTTTTGTCACAATTGAATTTCAAGCAGTTTCAGCAATTTTCTTAGTGTTCTGTGAAAACTTCAGTCTTAAACCCTGTTAGATGGAGCCTAGCAAATTTAATTGGAAAGTGCTATCTTTGAGATACACCTGAGCAATCTTTCCCAAAATGCTGTACTAGTCCTATCACACCACAACCAATTGTAGGGATGCAGCTTGCTACATCTCCAGCTCCTGGCAGCTGACTGAAGGTGACAGCAGTCATTTGACACTTTTTTTCTGATAGTGGTGTATACATCATAGAGAAAGAGCCTGAGAAAGTGTCCAAGCCTTGGATGGTGTTCTACATGGTGGTGTATTTTACATGATTGGAAAAAGATGAGAGGAAGAAGCAAGAAACTCTGTAAATGATAGTTGCTAAAAATACATAGCAGAGCTAACACAGGCATGCCTTAAAGGCTATATTTTTTATCATTATTGTAAATCAATTCTCTGCTACATTAGAACTGCTCTCCTAATCACAATAAGATCATAAATGAGAACAAACTTAGTAATAACAACAGATTTTATCAAAGTCTACGAGATGCTTTTAGAACTGATTGCTGATTCCTTAATATTGACTATTCGTGAATTCATAGAATCATTTAGGTTGGAAAAGATCTTTAAGATCACTGAATCCAACTGTAAGCTTAACACTGCCAAGTCCATCACGAAACCACATCTTTGAATGACATAGCTACACTTCTTTTAAATACCTCCAGGTGTGGTGACTCCACCACTTTCATCAGCAGCTTATTACAATGCCTAATAACCTTTTCTGTGAAGACATTTTTCTAATATCCAATCTGAATCCCCAGGGCAAGCTATCACTTTTTACTTGGATGAGGAGAGTGACCCTCACCTCACTACAACCTCCTTTTAGGTAGTTGTAGAGAGCAAGAGGTCCCTCCCTCCCAGCCTCCTTTTTTCCAGGCTAAACACCCACAGCTCCCTCAATCACTTCATGCAGCACTTGTGCTGCAGGCCCTTCACCAGCCTCATTGACCTTCTCTGGAAAAACTCCAGCACCTCAATGTCTTTCTTGTGGTGAAGGGCCCAAAACTGATCACAGGATTTGACGTGCATTGCTGAGTACAGGGGGATGGTCACTGCCCTAAGTCCTGCTGGCCACACTATTGCTGAAAAAGCCAGGATGCCACTGACCTTCTTGACAACCAGGGCACAGAAAATGCATAGGTAAGTTTAAAGGAAGCTAGAATAAACCTAATTTTATTTACCATTGATGAAGATTCTTGCTCCATTGGTGCAAAACAAATTGAAGGTTCAAGAAGGTAAGAGGACTCATGAAAATTTAAGAGAACAGATGACCAGAAGCATACTGAATTCCAGTGAAAACAATCAGTATCAGGGTATTAAATAGCTCCCATTTTCTATAATGCACTGATAAATTCCTAGTATTTTCTTCCTGTTTTAGCCTTTAACTCATACAAATCTTTGTGCACTCTTCTTTTTCAACAAGAAGATTTAGGAACCTGGCACTTGGTTCATAAAGCATCTCTAAGTACATTAAAGAGGATATGTAATAGTACTACTCTAGTCTATTTCCCTAACTATAGTATCAAAGCATCCATCAGCCTAATAGAGTAGTCTTGATCTGTGACAAGGAGGTACCAGGGGGAAAAAAAGTATAGGAAAGTTTTGCTCAAGATAATGTATAGTGACAAGAAATGAAATTGGTGCTTCCCCTCCATATTCCAAGAAAAGAAAAAATAACAACTCTGCTGAAGATAAACAAAAAAATAGAATTGGATTTGTTTGGGAACAACTTATAATGCCTTGTGTTGTTACACCTGCTCTTTGGCTAGAGAAATTGTCTCTTATGTTTTCATGGAAGAGTAGATATATGTAAAAATAATTATGCTGGCATCAGCATCTTCTCAGGTTAACAATCAACTGCTGATTATCTGCTGATTCTTGCAAAACAGAAAATCTGTTCTTATACAAACACTAATTATGGCATATCTGCAGAATCATTCCAAACTAGTTTAATTATACGCAGGTTTTTATACCCTGCTTAATTGCATTTTACACTGAAGAAAGATCCAGACCAGTCCTCTTATTGATTTGGATCTTTCTTCTGTGTAAAATGCAATTTTACACATAAGATCTTTTTACATCTTTACATTGCTTTAGAGGTTAAACTGACTGGATTGTCCCAAATGCTTCACCATTGTGGTAGACAATTTTTTGAGTGGTTCCCCAACCTCTATTAATTACCATATTGGGATGAGCCTCCTGTACCACATCAAACAGATTGCATCTGTTACATCCAATAAAATTGGTGTGTGGTGGTTATTGATGGGCCCTCAACCATCCCAGTTTTATTAAGACCACTTTTACACCTAGGTTACGAGTTAACAGTGCCATTATCTTTCCCCAAAATCCCTAGGCAGTTAGTACTGCCAGCAGCAGTAGAAATTACAGAGGGATTAATCTCTGGCTCCATCCCCCAAAAGCTTTTCTCTGGAGGTACAGAATGGTATGCTGAACTGTGTTAAGCAGTGAAAGATTTAATGAAAAAAAGCCCCCAGTGTCTGCCTGCATGAGAGTCCATGTCTGTCCCTTTCCAAACCTGTCAATACCATTTTCTGTCTGTGCCAGCCTGTTGGGCTGCCACAATACACATAGGGGATTGGGAGGTTTTGTTGCTGTAGTTGTTTTTAAAAGCCCAACCCTGCATAAAGTTGGTTGATGCAGTCGATTTCAGAGGAAAATTAGGAGCTGGGGTAAAAGAAGGAGGGAATTACCCACCTCCCGAGAGTCTCTTTCATTACAAATCATTCTTTCAGCTGTGGGAGAGGATCTGGCACAGTGATCTGAGCAGGGGAAAAGAGAGATCCCGAGGATGAGGACAAAGAGCAACACTGGGCACAAAAGGGTGAGGGAGAGGAGAGGGGACACAGTGACTTGGCAGGTCACTCCGGTGACATCCTGCTCTGCCTGATAAGGGTGGGTTTTACAGCGGGGATGCTGCTGTGGGCACACCTCTGTGCACAATGCAGAAACACTGGGGTTTGGGAAAGGAATGATAAGGAACACAATGAATAACTAACAAAGCTCATTTGATGAATGCAGTCATTTGCATTACAGTGCCAAATAGCTTTGCTCCTGGTGGCTGTCATACCCAGCTACAAATACTAACATTGTTTCAATGACATCTAAGGGTGGCAGTAGACTGTATGGGGGGGAAAGGTTGTTAAGAACTTTGAAATTTTGCAGAAGAAAAGAAAGCCTAAAGAGTAGTGAGCTGCCCATCTCTCAATTTTATTTTCTTTAGGGAAATTAATGGCAAGAGTTTTAAAGGGTGTATACAAGTAAAGGAAAAATACAAGGCAGAACAAGGAATATATCATTCCTTCCTAGTTACATTTTGTGACTTCTTTCGAATGCTAAATGAAGGGCATGGTAATTGATGGCTTCTCTGCTTAGGTAATGCCTGTAGGTGCAGCATCTACACATCAACAGACCAATCTTTGTGACATTCTTGAAGATGCAGTATAAGAAGCCCAAATCAGAGATTTTCTTGTGTCTGTTTTTGTCTTGATTTCACTTTCATTCACATTCATTATGTTTTCCAGTGAAATATAAATGGATACAGATTGTGCTATGTTTTGTTCTTCAGACTACATTCCTCAGGAAAGCAAAACAAAACAAAACATTTCTTCCAATGTCAGAGAGAGATTATACAGGTAAAGCATATTTCATTCTTTTACCTACCACAAGCAAAGAATATAAAAATCCATGACCCACAGACAAATGTAGGCTTCACCTTCCACTGAAGTTATGATCTACCACCAGATCCCTGATCTACAGGTCATCTATAGATCATACTTTTGCAATGGAAAAAAGCACAGAACATGCAACACTTGTAGCATATATCTGAATGTTAGTTCCATTTACAATGCATAGTCTTGATATTCAGACACAGAAGACAAGAACACCCTGAATGAATAAATAACCTTTGCCTTCTTTAGTGTCCTTTTCCCTTCCTAGTACTTATTTCCTTGGTCATTTTCCTTGGACATTAAGTTTCCTGAACTCATGCGTATGGCACTTTTTATGTGTCTGTGGTTCATATATGTTTATATGCTCTGTATTTCCACTAGCTGATAATAGCTGATGGCCGTACAAAATATTATGTGGTAAGTGTCAGAAGGTGGAAGGGTGGTAAATATTAATAGAGCACCTGGGTAACTGTTGTAAGAGGTCTTTAATTTCTTATTCTATTTGGGGTACTTTGTTGCTGGAATATTTCTGAAAAATTATAAATGGAAGTTGAGAGACAAGAGAATGACATTTGAAGAGTGCTATGAAGCATGAAGAGCCTTAAACCAAAGAATTTTGGGGGTTTTATCATTCCTAGGAAAGCTGGTGATTGCAGACAATTCCCAGCAGCATGTAAGGCATGTTTCCACAGTGTGATGAAATGGCCAAAATTTGCATTAGTAAGCAGCTCATCAGATTGTGGGGAAACCTTCAGCAATAACCAATCCTTCACAGATTTCAGGATCAATGCAATAATTTTCTGATTCCAATTTTACTATTGTATGATCATGTTTTGTTATTGCTGCTATAAAATTTAATTAAGTACTTTCTCCTCTTTACTTACAGTTGCAAAATAAAGGTACCAAAGAGCAAGGGGGTTTGGTTTTTTGGTTGGATTTTTTCTGGTCATTGAACATATAGTTTATGGTTTGGATATTCAGTTAATATGTGTAAAATAATATCTGAATCCATATGAAGTCAGTTTCAAAATTTGGTGGGTATTTGCTTAGCCTGCAGAAATACCTAGTAAAGGTACTTGGAGTAGAATTTCAGTACCTGTAAAGGAATTTGGAAGCCTCTGTGAGGAAGCTGGATATGCTTCAAGACAGTGTTTTGTAGTAATGTTATGTCTTCAGATTTTTGAAAGTGCATCTTGCATATATTTTCAGTGCAGTGAGTCTTCCAGTCACAGATGGGAAGCACAGTAAGGAAATAATAGCAAAGCAACCAGAAAAATCGAAATTATCACAATTCTTTAAGAAATGCCTTTTCTTTGACAGAGTCCAGTAAGAAGTTTGTTCTTTAGTAGTACCTCTTTCCTTCCATTGCTGTAACTCATTCACAGGCCTTTTTAGGACTCTCCTAGAGCTTAAAATGCTAACTGCATGGAGGCAGTTTTTCTTTGTGGCAGTTTCCGCAACAACTGGTTTACAGTATTTTTGAAAACAGAACCTCATTCTTAGTTTTCCAAGGTCCTCTACTACTGGAGACTAATCCATTGTCATTTCCTTCGGTTTTCTTTCTCTGCTGTGTGTCCTTTTGTAGTTTAGTTTTCTGCCAGTGTAAAACCAAAATTGAGTCATTCTTGGTTATTAATATATTATGAATAAATACAGTGCACCTCCAACAGAGCTTAATCTCTCACACTGACTCCTAGTCATCTTTCAGGAGTATGCAGGAAGTGAAAATGGGCCACTTGAAACATTTTAACCTGATTGGAAAAAATCTCCTCTCTTTATCCTTGCAGCTCCCTGGTTAAAATTGTGTAGACTGCTGAGCTGAGCACAGAAGCACAAAGTGTTGTTCAGATGACCACCCGTCACTTTGTGCTTATTGGTAGACCTCAGAGGAGACTGCTGTGTGACTGACAGATGCAAAGCAACACATGCTTTGCTCTAAATTTGGCATTGTCAAAATAGTGAAGTACTCTTGGAGCAAGCCCATTATTGATAAGGATATGCAGCATGGTTCACTGTAAAGCTTCATAATTTATGTGAAAGGGAAAACAGGAGAAGGAGGAAGAATAAATATGAAAGTAACTGAGAATTATAGAGTTTAACATATATTTTTGAAAATGCAGCTTTACAGACTGCAAGGCTCACTCTATTGCTTACTACACAGGTTAAAGTATTTAAAGGAATATCAAATTAGAAGCAATTTGCAATGATTTACATGGAAGCTTGAAATGCAAAAGGGGGTAAGGGTGCAAAGGATATGGATGTACAGATAAGGGTGCAAAAGGGTTTAGCAGCATTTAATCACTGAATGCTTTACCCTTTACAAAGCAGTTTAACGGGGCTGACTACCAATTATAACAGTGCCTTAACTATAGATTTGATACAGTAGCATTCATACCATAATCAATTCATATACACACAGGTAAAATGATGTGTACACCTATTTCTCTGCATATAAAGGTACCTAACAAAAATTTCCCTCGGGTTCAGTGAAATATTCACATCAAATTTCTTTGTGCTTGCCAACAGGCCAGGGTTGCACCTCAAGGAGCATGGAATTGTATGTTGGGAGCAGTATTAGCCTAGACCTCATCATCAGTGACAGGTTGAGGATCAGAAGCTGGAGGGTTCATGAGCTCTGAGAGGTGTCTCACTCAGAGGGAGGTGCTGGCCCAGCCTACTGAAGTCCAGGAGAGCTCAAAAGGGCCTCACTTAGGACCACTGTTTATAGGGTTGTAAGATGATTGGATTTGGTCAACACTAAGTTTCAATTCTGGCCATAACCCAAGTTATCTACTGGGCCTTTTTCCCAAAGTGCAGTAAAATGGTACCATTCCACTTGCACTACTATTCACAGTGGTGCTACTCCACTTGGACTAGGATTCAAGTAAATAATTTACCAAGGCTACAAAGGGTAATTGTTGGAGTCCAGGGCATCCCTTTGGATGACCTGGGACCTGAGAAAGGGAGTTCGGACCCTGGACAGGGGGGTGTGGAGCTAGTCCAGGGGAGTTGGAGACCTTGGCACAGAGCCCAGAAAGACACTGAGTTTGATTTTAGTCCATGGGAGAAGCTTCCAACACTGAGAGAGGAATTACAAACCTCAAAAGTGTGAAAGTAGTTTAGTACAGCACGGGGTGAGAAATTTTGTAGTTTAGGAATTCTTAGAATAGAGATGAATGGGGGACAAGATGGAGGATTTAGGGTGTTGCCCTAGATCCTTCTTCTTCGTCCTCCATCCTCTGGGGTGGTGATGACACAAAGTAGTTCTAGGCTATTGGATTAGGGTAGAAATGACCATTTTAGTATAGATATCACACATTGGTACAAAATAGTAAATAGTGAGCACGTAATTATCTGTATAACAACCAAGCAACGCCCCATCAGTCGCAGTCGCGTTGTGTCCCAGCTGCTGTCCAGACCTCGGCTGGGTGTGGAGCAAATTGTGAGATACCAAATAATAAACAACACATGAGAACTGAGAACAAGGCCTTGAAGGACTCCGCTTCTTTCTTGCAACATGGCTCAGGGCTTTTAGAGGGCTGGGGACTTTTAACAACCTTGAATCTTGGCAAGGACCTAAAAAACCCGAGAGGTAATTGCTTATCCTTTGTTTCCCACCTTAACTGGGCATCTGGTGTTTCTCATTGTTCCCACCTCTACCATGGAAGAGCTCTTGAAATGATCAGGGAATGTCCCACAGTTGGCCTGGTCAAGGGGTGCTTCACCACTCAGTTGGTTTGGTCAAAGCTTATCAGGAGCTTCTGAGTATGATTCTTCCAAGGATGGGGGTAGGGGGTGCACCACCACAATCCAGGAATATCCTTTCAAGATTAAGAAGGATGGCTGGGAGTTGCTAGTTAGCATAATAAACCCCTCTCAGGTAAATCTCCTGAGGCTTGTTGTTCCGTGACTTTACATCACGCGTGTGTGTGCTATGCTTGTGTGTATGTGTGAGGAAAGAGAAAAAGAAGGGGGGGGCAATTATTTTTATTTCGTAGGGAAGTTGCAAAACCGTTTCCTGATCCCTTTCTGCAATTTTACGTATTCTAGAAGCAAAGGAAAAAATGGGCAACTTTTTAAAATTTTAGTGAAAGCCATATCCTCTTTTGGTATTCTATAAAGCAACGTGGAAGAGTGGTAAGTGTAATATAACGTCACTCAGAGGTAGAAAGAGATGTAAAGTAGCAAGTATATGGCTTCATTTAAGTGATTATTCTTACTCAACCTGAGCCTCAATTCTGATATGGTGATCAAGCCCCAGGCAGCCCCATCCCATTGCTCATGGGACACCCCATGATTTCCATCCAGCTGCATCTAGCTGGGGCAGTGAGCTCCTCAGGAAGGACCACTGCCCTGCCCTTGGTGTGTGGATACAGGTTGCTAGGCTGCCTTTTTTCCTGCTTGCACAGCAGCACTCACACACCATCTAGGACAGGGGGCAAACATGTTAGCATCTGCATGACCTTGCAAAGACAACTTCCCATGTTTCCCATCTCTAACTTCTCTAAGGGCACCTGGCCCTGGGTTTTCTCTGTCAGGATGATGAGCCTGCTCACCAAACCATGAGCAGCATGTTGTTGAAGAGTTGATTTGGCAGAAAAGAAGGGTCTTGGTTAATCATTTTGCAGTCGTCTTAGTCCATCGTGTCGGCATTACCTTGGGGATAGAATCCATTAAAAAGATTATATATTTAAGTAGGAATTTTCTCTCTCCTGGTGGACCTTAGCTATGATATTGCTGTGATCACTCTGCAGCTGTAAAATTCTATTTTTTTTAGCAGCTAACTTAGACTTCTCTTTAAACAAATGGGTCTTCTATTCGCAGAATATTTTATATATGGTAGTTTTATCTCCACCTGATGGGTATCATTTATTGCTTTGCACAAGTGGGTGTGTTAATGCTGTGGTTTGATGTGAAGACAGTGGTCTAATTGCTTGTCTTATTAGCCCACTAGAAATAATTGAAGACTATAGCATTGAGTTGCCATTTAGCTACCCTAGCCTTGTGTGTACATGGAATATGGCATAGCAGAGTTAATTCATTTATTAACTCCTTAACAACATATATTTAATCAGTTTTCTGGTGCTCAGACCTTGCAATCAATAAGTGCCTTTTACTTTCATGCCCTTAATTAGTGTATACTTGTCAAGATTGGCTAATTTGTAAGCTGAAAATGGTGCCTGGTAGTGAATTCTTTACATCATTAAATGAGACAGTTGTGAATTTTTGTCAGGATACCCTTGTAAGACAGAACAAAATGAATCTCACTGCTTGACATTAATCCAGTAGGCTTTTTTTTTTTTTTCCTTACCAGTTAGGGAATTATTAAGACTAAAACTGGCAAGGGACAAATGTCCTGTAATAAGACAGCATTCATGGGTGTCACTGTAGTTTTGTTTCCCCATGTTTATAATTAAAAACCTGCTGTATTGGTGCAGTCATCTATTCATACAGAATGCTCTGCACAGGTGTAGAGTTTCCTAGGGTTGTGCCCACGTTTGCATCAGAAACGGTGTCTGCTGTTTCCTTGTAGGGATTAGGCAAGAGCATTTGATAAACCCACACATGAGCAGACGGATCTCTTACCAAGATCTAATTATACAATTTTAGTCAAATCTGAAACAGATGCCCTTCTGCTTACCTATTGTTGAAGCCATTTGGTACCATTCTAATGTTACACTGACACCGGGCAGGAAGGCCCCTTTTATTCTCTGCTGAATCACATGCCTTGGGTGCTAATGTAATAACTTCACAGTCCCAGAAACCAAAGGCGTGTTTGCAGGACCCACGTGTGCAAATCTCCCTACAAGGTGAGCTTGCTGCCGTGGGCAAGAAGATGCATTTATTTATGTCAGTGGTATATGAGAGGAGAATTGACAAGCAGGAGCACCTTAATGGCTTCAAACTACCTGTTAATGATCATGGCTCTGGTGCCTGCCTGGCAGCCTCAGTCTCCAATTAAGCATCTGCCCAAGCTGGAAGCAGGTCTCTTAATTGGAAAGAAACAGATTCAAAGCAGGTTGCATCTTCTGCCAAGACAGATTTATCAGTGAGGCCATGCCTTGATCCATTGTATCTGCTTTCCCACCCCCACGTGGCTTTTCTCTCTATGTTCTCTGCCGCTGCAGGCACAGCCCTGGAGCAGGACAGGTAGCATGGATGGATGCTCAGCACCTTGGGGAGGTTTGGTTCTCCCCTAACCTTTTGCTGACCTGGGGCCCAGTGATGGATGCTGTCCTAATTGCAGACCCTCGACAGCACGCATACATCCATTAAGATATATTGCCTAGTACACATTCAGGAGATCTGTTTGCAGCTATCTTTTACATAGAACTGATTGTTTAATTGCAGATTAAAGATTAATGCAAGTATAATGATTCCATGAGGACCCTTCAGACAAAAGCATCCTGCATCAGGCAGCCTGCGTCCATTTTTCAATTTGGCCATAAATTTGGCTGGGAATTAAATAGTAAGTAGCCGTGATTGCAACACTGGTCTCTGAAGGCACTCACGGGAATGAAAATAAATGAACAGGCTCTCACACAAAGCATGTTTCATTATGGTCATTAGTGGACAGATCCTCAGCAGGGACTGAAGGTAAAATTGTCTACAAGAAATGTTGGCACATGTCTGATGAAATTGAAGTAGTGAGGAAGTGAATATGAAAACATTCAGGTCACAGTGCCTATAGAGGACAAACATCTTCCCTTAGCTGTGGGCATAAGCTGCAGGTGGTACAGTTGTGGAGAGACTCTGGTATGCATTTCAGCATAGCTGTCTTCTTTTACACAGTTTGAGCATATTGGGGGAAATGTCTGCAATGTTGTGAATGCATAATTGTGTATGTTGTTTATGTACAAAGAGTTGCTACAATTCATTACCCTGCTGATTTTGATGAATTGTTAACATTTTGCTTTCTCTTACATTTTTCAGGTAAGACCACATTTTTTCCCTTAAAATGCCCAGGTGGCTGGTAAGTTGTTTATTTCTCTTCATTTCTCTTCCCTTGTGTTACATACTGTGAACAGATTCATGGACTGTTTGGGTTGGAAGGGATGGCTGCAAGCCACCAGCTGCAGCTCCCTCCCACAGCAGATCCAGTATTGTCCAGGTTGCTCAGGGCTTTCTACAAGGATTGAATCTGCACAGCCTCCCTGTGGAACCTGTCCCAGTGTTCCACCATGCTTTTTACCTGATGTCTGACTGATTTCATTTGGTTTGACTTGTGCCTGCTGAGGATTGGCTCTGTTCTCTCTGTACTGTTGGTGGCATCAGTAAAGTAACCCTTAGTCTTCTCAGAGTCCTGGAACCTGTCTTGAGAGATTGGATTGACTTTCTGGCTCTGGATGTAGAACAAAGCATTGAAGTTAAAAATTATTTCAGCTCAGTTTGGTTAAAACAGCTTTTGGAGGACTCCCTGATGTCTTGCACAGCTTTCATAAATCTTGCAGAAGCCACTAATTTTAAGTGATAGAATTTCATATTCCTTTTGTGTAAATAGTGTTTGCAGGATAATTTATGCTATTTTGGGACTAACTAGCAATCCAAAAGTTAAAATCATTATTCTTCTGAAAAAGCGATATATTGTAAGAAATATTTCCTTATTTTCCCAAGTAAATGAAGGAATCCACATGGGGTTTACTGAAATGTAACAAAAGGAAGCCATTTGGGGATTCCTGATACATACAAACACACATACTGATGTGTGTTTGACTCAATTTAACAGAGTTTCATGTAATTAAAATCAAAATGTTGACATCTTCAAAGATGTTCAGTATTTGAGATTTTGTTTGTTTTCTATTACCTGAAGAGTCAGAAACATTTGTTCGAAAATAAGGTCCAGTTTCCTCCAGTGTTTAGAAGGGTTTTCACCTTTTGCTCCATCCTTGAAATTGTACATAATTCCCTAAATCATTAAAGGGACACTAATTATAGTCTCAAAAAAAAGATGTGATTTAACATCGGTAGTAAGTTATAGAAAGAGATGATGACATAAATAGTATGCTGATATAGCAGATTCCACAGACTCATTGTCAATCTGTGTTACTCCTTTTAGTTTATTTTTGCTTGTTTTTGTTTGTTTATTTTGCTTATATACTGATATACAAACTCTTCTAAGCACAGATTGTTATGCATTCATACAAAGAGAGTACTTCAGTTTCCTGATAAATTCTCCACATTGTGTAGCTGTTAACAGGTTAACATACATTGATAATAGTAATCTTTGCTTCCTCATGAACATGTTCCTCCCTGTATGTGTATGAGAAAGCAAATACTTTTGGACAGTAGTGTCTGAGTGCCAGTGCAAGCACTTTTGGGTTTTCTGCATTCCCTGAGAACATGATAAACCACAAAGTGTTTGTAGCGACCTGCTATTGTCTTACTATCTGTAGAATCAAGAGGAAAGCATACTTCATGCTCCTTTAACCTATTTCAGTTTTTGAAAGGGACCTCCTTAGCAAGCCCCTGCTGGCCTGCTCAGCCACATGCCTTATTGTCAGACCTCCCACTCATCCTGCCCTTAGCAGACTGGTCAGCTCCTGTCTGCAGGATGCTCCACTGTACAAATCCTCCCCTTTCAAGTGCCAAAAGAGCCACTTAGCTTAAGCTGCATCTATTTAACCATCCCTTACAGATGAACTTGGATAGAAAAGTGATGATCATGACTAGGGTAAGACAAGATAAACTATTACTGCCCAGTGTTTCATCAAAACCCTTCAAATATCAGGCAAGGAGGACTTCTATCAGCAAGAGAAGATGCCTGCTGCATTCCTGGGGAAGGCTTCTGTTGTGGTTTTACTTGTCCTGGTGAAGGCTTGAAGTCTTCTTTTATTTTGACATTCCCAGCAGCATTGGGGTGGGTTTTGTCTTGGGACCGACAGTCACATGTTGACAGCTCCACCTCTGAGTCTGCCTTTTGGAGGAGCAATTGCAGAATAAGTAGTGGAAGTCACACTTGCATAATATTTGCTTGGATTACAGCCTACAAATTTATTCTGAGTTTAAAAATGCTTTAAAGTTTGGGATGAATTATGTCACTTCTGTAAGGGCACAGCCCTGAAGTGTCTAGGAAGGCTGTGAAATTAGGGAAGTTTCTGTGCCAGAGGTGTGCAAATACTGTTCTCCTACTACCATTCTTCTGTAACTGTAGAAACATCTGTAGCTATGTGGGTGGTGATAAGGACTCCATCTCTGTAGTGGGATCCACAATGGCATTTATTTGTAGACTCAGGGGTATGTAGAAGAAGGAGGAAGGTATCTTCCATTGAAGAGACTGCTATGTGAGTTGAAAGAATGTGAAGCTTGCTTAGCCTGGGTTATGCTCTGGAGAAAATAAAACAAACAGAAAAATACAATTGGTAATACTCTGTTGACTTTCTAAGCAACCAACATCATGACTTAGTGAAATAAGAGATTTGTGACTTCCACTAGATTTGATTAATGCTGGTTTCACAGAGCACAATCTGATGTGGCTTGGGAGGAAAGAGAAATGACCGGTCCTTGCAAATTCATGTCAAATTTTTTATTTCAAGTATTCGCCAACTCACTTCCAGTCAGCAAGGTTAGAGACTTATCTTTATAATTGGAAACTAGAAAGCCAGCTACTTCATCTGGAATATTAGCCTTTATCTTTTATGTTCTACACATCCCTTTTTCTACAGACAATGGCTCTGGCAAAATTTTAGGGACCACCCAGGTCTACTCCAAATTTCATGGTTTATTCAGTGAGTAAAATTCAGGTTACCCTTTAGTAGAGCAAAGTAAAGCAGCAGACAGAGAAAACTGGTACATGAAGTAGTGCCCTATGGCATGAGCAATAGGGCCTAGATCCAGCAAACTATTTAGGATCTTGAGTATTTTTTAAACTTCACATTTTCTATTTTTTTGAGGCGTTGGAAGCCTTTGAACCAAAATCTAAGTGTTTTCCTTCTGAGGAAAGAAAAAAGGGTCTGTTTGCTAATTAAGCTACAACGAAGTACAGAAATTCCTTATGAAATCAGAAACGTACTAATGCTGAAGTATAGGTTAGCAAAGCTAAATTCTCAGGTACTGTGACTTACCTTGCCTGACCTAATTTATTTCTTTTTCAGTTGCTTTTGCTGAATTAGGGCACTGTGATTTGTATTGCTAAATAATGTAACTGCATTTTTCAAGGATTCTGTGTTTGTTAAAATTGCTGAAAGAAAATACTTTAGAAGGAACAAAAAAGCAATTTGGTACCATATTTGCCAATTATTTATGATGAGTTTTTTCAAAGACATAGGTATTGTAGGGTAAACTTATTAGAAGTGTCTATTTTGTCAGCTGAGATAATAAAGCCTGAGGAAGTGCTCTTTTTACTTCAAAAGACCACCAGCTTTTTAAATATTGACTTTGGGTTTTTAGAGGGTAGCCTTACTATAAATAGGTTAGTGCCATGCTTCTGGTAGTGAATTCAGAAAGAGAGAAAGAAGATTATTCACCCTAGGCATGTTTTATTTATCTACATGATTTATTATAAGGTTTTAACGATTCAGAGCCGTTAGTAATGTGTTTGTAATTGATCAATAATTCAAGTAGCATAGGGCACAGACTCTTCCAGTAAATGTCCATGCCTTTAAAGCAGTCACCTTGTATAGATGTGCAAATACAATTCTGATAAGGGATGTTTGCATGGAAGTGCTGGTACTTCATGTACAGTGATGCTGCACTTGGCGATAACTCTGGTGATGCATATACAGGGTGAGTTGTTAGCGTCGTGAGCAGGCAGAGGAAGGCATCTATCTTGTTTCATAGAGAGCACAAGACTCACTGAACTACTTTCAGGAATATCAGTCTCTCTTCCATCCTTTTATTTCTTCAAGAAGCTGGTTTGAATATCCAGGGTGAGCTTTCTGTAACTGGTAGGGTATTTTTTGTGCTGAGACAAGAGCAAGATTTTATAGAGAGACCCATCCATCATAGTCCAGCATTGCTTCAAGATAATTTACTTAGAATGGATTATTAAAGAAAGATTAAGGATGTGTTAAAATAGTTTATTTGATATTAATAGCACACCTGAAATACGTGTGGTCATTCCAAGGTGCTCCCATAGTCCATTTATATGAAGCAAATGAGCTCTCTGTAGCACATCCATTACAATCAAACATCTGGAGATACAGAGGTCATGGAGGGAGTTCCTTAGACAAGAGATGGTGCGTTGCCTTGGGAGAATGGGATGGAGTTAGGACAAAAAGGTGCATAAAAGGAAGTATGAAAAAGGTGTTCAACAGAAACATCTGCAGTTATTCTGATTCTTGCAATCAGTACATGGAATAGAAAATCTTCATTATGAGAATACTGAGGAGAGAAATTGTAATTTTTCAGCAGGAGACAAAACATTAGCACTCCTGCTCTGGGTGGATTGTGCTGAGTGGGAGGGATTACGAACAGTGTAGCCCAACAAGGTATTTTCTTTGCTGTTGATCCCAAACAGGATCTCAGCAGCAGCCTTCACAGTCGGCAGGAACCAAAGGAAATACTCCCTTTTCCATTGGTGGCATCAAGAACTAATTGATGAGTGAGTAGCCATTGAATGGTAACTGTACCTACATTAGCTGTCCTAGGGCACCCTGCCAGAGTATTAATGTGTAAACATTTAAATGGGATGGTTTTCATTATCTAGAAATGGCTTTCTGTGATTTTTCTCTGAGATACATTTCTCCTTTACTGCTCTAAATCAACTCCTCAGGGCATAGGAAGGAGGACATGACTCCAGTCTGGAATTAGTGCTGCTCAGGACCTGCTGAGAGTGAACTCTCTCCTCATACACAAATTTCCTGTGACCTCTGGTGCATGTGATCTGAGAGAAAGAGACTCAGGAAGCTGTTGCTAGCTCCAGGACTGCCTTTGTGAAACTTCTGGCAGTTTTTAATTTATCATGTGCTGTGTGTAATCAAAACAGAAATTGCTCAGATGCTGAAAGATTGGTAGGTACCAATTTAATTTGTGACAGGAAATACTTCTAGGTCTGATCTGGTGTTTACAATGTGTGAGGAAGAGAAATCTGTTCTTGTGGGGTCTTTTATTCATTCTGTTTTCAAGAACTGGAACAATCTGTCTCTGTGCTTATTTAATTAATGTGATGTCAACACCAATAATGTGTTAAATAATATAGAATGAGTTGTAAACAAAGCAGGATTTGAATCATCCAAATCAACCAAAAGTAATTGCCCAACCTCAGGGGATATTGTAGTGCTGAGCCTTCTTCTAGAGCTTTGTTTCTTTTTTTATGAAGAATGAATTATTTTCCATTTTGACGCACCCTGAAATAATACCAGTTTTGTTGTCTCACTTTGAAAAATAGCTTACACTCATTCTCAAAACAGAAAAGGGGAAAGAAAAGAAAAATCAAAAACCCTGTGACAAAAGCATAGAGCCAGATCCTGAGTTCAATATCTGTCTGAAGCAAGACTGGAAGTGTTGCTGTGTGAACAGTGACAGTATTTGTATTTAGCCATTTAAACACTGAAAGCAATTAATTAGCAAACATCTGCATTTAGTTAGCAAAATGGAAGTGGAAGTAAGACCACTTTGAATGAAAACTTGTGGTGGATTGTTAGTTAGGCAACTTTTATTTAATTATACAACTTGCTGGATTTTTTAATTGTGTATTTTCCTCTCACGGAGGCTGATGCCCATTTACTCAACAGATGAAATAGTAAATCATTGAGGTCAACAGCCAAGTTGTCAAGAAATGAGTGATGCTTGAATAAGATTCATCTTCCTTATTTCAACTATGAATCTGAAATTGGGAAAAACAGGATAAGAAACAAGCACCATAAGAGAGCAACTAAGCTCTTCCTTAGCAGAGCTTAAATAGATCAGATGCCTTGGCTTGAAGCTGCCCTCTTCCCCACAGACTTCAAAAGAAGCCTGCAGCCACTTAGACATATAGCTTCAGAAATCTAAAAGGCAGGTGAGGTGGATGCTATCTTGTGGTTTTATGGTAGTATAAGTCTGTAGTGGAATAAACCTGCCAGTCCTTCAGGCGGGAGGGACACAGTAGCCTCAGGGAACCTTCTTTGCCTCCATACCTTTCTTATGCTTATTTATTTGACTGAAACTCTGCTATTGCCTTAATAATGAGCACTGAGACCTGTGCTCATGTTGAATTTTTTCTCTGCTTTGTGCCTGCATGTGCACATTTAGCCTCTGTTTAATGTTGCCATGTTTCTGTTTTACTAGTCTGAAGCAACTGCAGACAAAAAATAAAGGAGAATGGGAAAGTTTCTGTTAAATTTTACATTAATCTGGGGGTTCATCCATTCTGACTGTCATTGGAGAAAAGAATTATCTTACCTTCTAGAACTCCTGAAACCTTCAGAGAAAGAAAGAAAGAAGACACCCTTTGTTTCTATTTTTTTCCTTTTACTGTCAAAGAGTAGTAAATCTGTAAGATTAGTCCAAAAGGTACAAAGGAAATATGAAGGCTGTCTGTGAATTAGGCCTTTTTGTGGTTTGGTTTTTTTTTTTCCAGATCTCTACTGTACAGGCTTGCAAAAGAGTGCATAAACCCTAACACCTCACTGTCTTAGGTAACAGTGGAGACAACAAAAAGACTTTTTTTCCTTTAGAGACTTTAGATGCCATACATAGAACAGATGAATGACGTGCTGTTCCTTTGTGAAAGTACTAAGAAGATTAAAATACTCCCATTATCAGTGCTTAGCCCCAAGCTTCCTTTAATGATCCTACCACATCTTATAAAAACTAGAACTAAATTGAGTATGTGACTTCAGAAGGAAGCTACATGGTGACAATTAATGGTTCTTGTCAAAGTCCTGCACAATGAGTATCCATGAATTATGACATCTAACTACTAGCTCTTTTAATCTTGACTAAAGGTTTTCATGTTCCTTATTAAAGTATCAATCTGTGGCTCTGATGTGTTCCCTCAAAAGGAAAAATAAACAACTAATCAAGTAGACAGTGTTCTTTGTGGTTTAATTCAAAGGCTGCTGTTGTACATATATTGCATTTATATGCTAATATCAGTTCATCAGACGTTTAGGCATGTATTCTTTTCATCTATATTTTGTGTCCTCATTATTATGTCAGTCTGCTGTTGAACTTTCCCCCATTCTTCATTCAGGGAAAGTGGCTAATACAGTCAGCTAAGCAGATGAAAGAATTACAGAGATAGGAGTTGGATCCTGCTGTTCTTGTTTTACTCATCAATAAAAGTCGTGCAACTTAAAAAAAAAAATTAAATAACTCTTAACAAAGATGTGAACACCAAAAAAAGACCTTATAAGTGGTCCATAACAAGGATGAGTAAGCTTTGCCTTTCTCTACAGGGTTTCTTTTTTAATATGCGGTATCTGATCCTGGTGCCTTTTCTAATTTAGAGAATCATTACAGATGTGCTTTAAACTTGTGAGAGTTAAAAGCTGAAACACATTTATTCCTGGATTTGGTTTGAAGAAGAAAACCTAAAAGTTTGCTTCCCGTTGCTCTCCATTACCCTGCCTGTGTACCAGCCAGGACTTAGCCACCAGGACAGGTGGTAGCAGGAGCTGGAAGTCAATCTTTTTGTAACATGTGGTATGCCCTGCATTTTAAGTATTACTGTGTCTTGATCATTTGATCATGTCATGGCAAGTTTGAAGTTTGGGATACTTAGCCTGGTTTTTCAAGTGTGAATTTTTGTAAAACTGATGCAGCAAACCCCTTGCCTTTTCTCTTTGACTAAAAAATGGGCCCTTAGGAACAGATAAAATTGTCTTGAAACCCTTTCCCTGGTGCAAGACTGTCCTACAGATACTCTGGTTGTTTTCATCTCTTTCCTTTCTGTTTCTCTTCATGCTAATCCTTCTCCAGCAACATGATGGTACTTCTAGCCTTGACTCACATTACTGGATCTACTGGTGATTAATTTTGGATTATTTCAAGACCTGGATCTGCAGTTAATTATTTTTAAAACTTTTTAAGAATGAAAAAAGACTGATTATGCCCAGTAATTTCAATAGTAAACTTCTCTCTTTGGCAGAGGACATCTAAATATGGGACACAAGCTTCCATAAGCAAGACTTCTGCATAATAACTGGTGCTAAAAAGCTAATGCTTCCTGAGCACAAAATGCGTAAAGGGTTTGATTTGCGGACACATCCTAAAAAGCATTAAATCCCTCATAAGTTCAGGAAGCTCAGTTTGGTGCTAAATCCAAAGAATGCTCGTGATGCTTTTGCTTCTCCAGTTTGTCTGAGTGGGTGCATTCCTAAACTAAGACAGGAAATTTCTCAAAATCAGGCATGCACATGTGATTTACAGTCTTTGACATATACCTGTGGAAAAAAAGCATTGATATGCCAGAATTGAAAAGATGAATAATTTCTTAAAAAGTAAAAGATGGAAACTCTTCTGCATAGATAAGGGAAGATTAAAACATTTCACCCTTCAATTCCTGATCTAATTTTAGCATCCTAATTAGAAGATTAATTATCTCTGTATACTTTGTTCAAGTTTTGCAGTTATTTTCTCTATAATTAATTGGTGATGTGGTTTGACATTACCTTGTGCCAATGTAGTCAATATGATTTTCAAACTTGTTAAATCCATCTTTAATTGGTATTGTCCTGTAATAGCAACAGATTCTTTTTTTCCATTTCTTTTACACAAAAACTTCATTTTTAGAGAGACAGTATCTAATTTTTGTTCCATTTTAACAATGGATCCAATCTCCATCAGTTAATAAGAAACAGCTATTATGATAACTTGTTCTGCAAATGTAATGAAATCTGATGTATAATTAAACCTGAAAAACAGGAAGCTGTGTATGGGAGGCAGAAAAATGTCAGTCATACCCCAAATCAAGAACTAGATAGAGACATTTGAGTATATTATATTATTAACTCATAATCTACATCTGACTAAGGTAGCCCTTCACTGTTCCAACCTGCTGATCCCTCGTTCTTCTCTCTGGGTTCCTCCTCCTTGCTTACATCACCTCTTGCTTTACATGTGTTAACTATACTTTTGTTAGCCTTCCTATAATTAATACAGCTGCTTTTAAATCAGAGCAACTGCTCTGGTCCTCATTTCATTTAAAGTTGCTGTGCCTGTTTTGGATGAGGAGAAAGGCTTTCCTGGCTGAATTCCCTGTCTTGGGCTGACATTCAGTGATGCAGTGAATGCTGCTCCAAGGCTCATAAATACAAGAGAGCAAATTCTGTGACTACATCTCATATACCATTGACTGTGTTAAAATTCATCTTTCAATTTTGTGGAAAAAATGTTGATTGTCTAATTTCCTAACAGCAGGCTTATGCTTAATACCAAATCAGATATCATCTGTCTGCACTATCCTAAATTTTTGTTGGTTCAGCTTTTGTCTATTCTCCCACAATGTCACGTAATTGGCACTGTACCATAAACTTGCTATCATGCACACTGGCAATACATCAGAAATGTGATCATAATGCAGTATGATACAACTGTACATATATTTAGGATCAGCACATTGTGGACCTTCAGCATGACCTTTTCTTGTACAAGATATATTATCACATTCTATGTACTTTGCTTTGATGTCTTTAGATAATAGTAGCAATAACGCATGTCTAGGACTGTTATGTGTGTCACTGAAACAGAAAAATGCTCTGTTATTTGAGCATTTATTGAAAACAATAGAGATGACATCAAGTACAACTTACTTTCTTACAGTAGAAGTGAGTCATACTCCATATTCTGGCATACTGTGTATACATGTTTTGTTTTGACTTTTTTTCTGATGTTCACTTGCTCTGGTATCTTCTTAAAGCAGATCCTGAAGGTATGTATCAGCAAAAGGACCATTAAAGCAGCATTTTGATTAATTTAGCTGATCAATCAGATTACCATTTTTACTGTCTGATGCACTTGTATTTTTACTAAGACTTAGGTAGAGAATTTACTCAGAGCAGAATAGATGAATGATTTCTGCTGCAATAATGCCTACGAAAGCAAGAGCAATCCAATCTTTTTAATGGTTCCATTTATTAAGCACTCCTCTTTCCAGTCTCCTTTCCATGAAATATGCAGAGGGAAACAATTGAGTAAAGGAACAGAAGGCAAAGCTCAAGGACATACATAGTAAGTCTTACAGATATGAAGATTTCTATCATTCCAGGATGTATTATATGAAATGTTATTGGTACCATGTGTCGGTGAACATACAGCCTCATCTGTCTTTACTGCTCTTCTTAAATGCATAGTTGTTGATCAATACAGCTAATTTTGACTACTTTAAATATCATCCTTATCTTCTGATCAGTTCTAAGGTATTACACCTTGGCATAAATGTCTTGCTCTGGAAGATTCACTGGTGGAAATGAAGAGGTTTATACCTCAAATTCTAATTATGGTTATGATTTGATTGATTCTATTCTTCAACATCTGTCTTTTTTACAAAGACGTTTCTGGCCTTTACTGTTTATAGAACAAACTGCCTGAGAAAGGCTAGCATATCCATGGGGTGATATCTAAAAAGAGGGCTGGATGGAAGATCCTAGGAAAGCCTAGATAGAGCCCAAATAAGAATTGTTGACTTGTGCTTTTCTCTGCACATGTCTTTATTCCAAAGCTATCCACTACCATATAATTGAACAATGTCTTGAAAAATAGTGATGATAGGTTGGGCAATGGAAAATATCCCAAATGAAGTGCAGCTAGCAACAGTGAGATCCAACAGAATGAAGAAATGTGGCTGAACACTGAGAATGGCTTGCTGTTAGGAAATGCTGATTGCAAAGTAAATATGCAGAGTAAGCTCCTTTGTAATTAGTTTGTAGAATCCTGTTCCAGAGACATTTTTGCATGGACAAGAACAAAACTAATGAACTAACTGATTATCACTAGGACTATTTGTTATGGAAAAAAGGCCTAACTGTAAATCTTGGAAGGCAATAAGAGCATTCATGCTTAAATGTGTTTCACACTTTTACTGAAAAGTCATTTAAATGCTATACCTTTGCAATAGGTACTTTAGACAAAGTACATCTGAGATGTAAACACTTCAGATGAAGTGCTGCTGAGATGTAAAGATGACTTAAGAGATGTGTTTCAACTATTTGACTGCAGCATCAAAGTTTTTTGGTGTCTGCTCGTGAAAGTGAGGTCCTTGGGAAAGGCTTTCAAGAAACTTTCTGCTGCCAACTTAACAACCTTAAATCTGTGCAACATGCTGCATGACTATTAGGAAGAGCAAGTTTTGATTCCTAGATATGAAAGGGAGAGAATATACTTGTAATACACACAGAAGGTAGAGAAGAAGACAACAAAAGAGAACTGCAGCATTAGGTCTTACTACAGGAAAAGCAAATACAGCTAGTCTCCCAATAACACCTCTCCCAAAAATTCTATCCAGATCAGCTGTACTGGAATGTGTTTATAGTAAAGCAAGGATCTATAAATTTACTGCAATTCAGTCATAATGACCAGAGTTTGCAGTGCGTGCATATACACATAATATATATTATAAATGAAACATTCATTTTCATTTCAACACTAATTCCCAATAAGTTGGTATTCATCAATATATGTTTGCTAGCAGATCAATACCTAATCTGTTTGCCAATTTAATTGTATCAGGAGGGTGCATCACAGCAATAATTTTCTAGTCAGTCTGTTGTGTTAACTGAAAAAAAAGGGTAAGAAAGTATTTTGACAGCTACAAATGAATGAAATATTTCAGTGCAGCAAAAATGTTTTGCATTCCGACCCATCTAAGAGAGCAGAGAGTCAAAGCTGTTATTTATATTAGAACATTAGATATTTTAGGAGCAGAAGATGCATCATGTTATATTAATGTAGCTATTTTATTTAAATTTGCATCTACCCAGTATAAAGGAGTGGAGATAATTCAGTGTGGGACCACATGAAAAACATGTTACAGCAGCACAACTGGGAATTTGTGTCATATAAATGAAAGGCAGTCTCTAGTAGAAAAGATGCTGTAGCAGCTCTTGGCTGTCACTGTGTAAGTAGACAGATGAGTGTTTTTGCGACTTGCAAAGCTGGAAGGTTTATATTATATTAATGGGGCTGTTTTCATCTGATTGCATGGATCAAATCCAGCATTTGGCCAGTCTGGCTAGCACTGGAAATCTGCCCGCTATTATACCGTGCTGTGTAGAAACAAAGTGAAAAAAGCTGTTTTTCAGGTTCTCTGTTCAACTGATATTTTTAAAGGATGATCTGTAAAATTCTATGAGCACCTGGGAGGGTACATGGGAATGGATTGCCAAAAGTAGCTGGCCTCATGTGCTCACTCTGAATTTGCCACTGCCATTGACGGAAGCAAGCTACATAGATAGGGGTGGTTGGTCTGAGCCAGTGGTACACCTCTTGCATTCTCTCCATGGTTCACTGGAAAAGTCAGCCTCATTCAAAATTACTGTCACTTTAGATTATTTTTCCTCTTCTGCAGGAATTCAAGGCACTTTGGGTCATCTTTTTGAGAAATTGCTGTTACGGCATAATATTTAAAGCTGATTTCAAAACAGTCTTACATATTTAAAAGGAAAACAACCTGCTCTCTGAAGGTTGGGGTTGCAATGATCTCTTTTCTGCATGAATCTTCAGTTTTGTACACATGGAATTTTGCAAATTATGTATTCTGTTTCACAGAATTACTATATTTACTACCAGAGGAAAATAGATTTTTATTACAGCCAGAGGCTGCTGTGATATAAAATTTCTAGCTATGCTAAGCTCATCCCAAAGCTCCCAGTCTTTTCAGCTGGATGATTTTTCTAGAACTTTTAATTAAAATTGTTCTAAAAAGCCACAAGTTAGCTGCATGTGTACTTAAACTGAAGTTAGCTCTTCAGTTTTGCTGGTTACTGTACGCCATCTAATTAATCTGTAGTGATTAAATGTACATAAAATCATCTGAAATACAAGGTAATTTGTGCAGATATGGAACAGTGAAGAGCTTTTACTAGTCCTTGACATAATTGTTTTATCTCTGGAAAATTATTTCAAAAGGCTGCAGAGGATAATTGTTTTGATGAAGCAACTGTGGAAAACAGCATAGCAACCACGCATGGTAAAAAAAGCAGCAGCAGTGACTTACAGAGATGAAGGAGTTTGCTTTTCAGTGTACAGCTTGTCTTTGTTTCTGGAAGTGCAGGTTCTTGTTGGCTGTCCTCAAAAGTTTGGGAATCTCTCTGTGCTGTCTGGCAGTTTGCATCCCACTCCTGTTTTGTTGAACTGACTGTTGTGTGGCTAGGAGGTGGCTTTGGGCTATGTTTTCTTTTGTGATTTATGGAAAAAGTTAGGGCTAAGTTTTCCAATGGGACTGAGAAAGCAAGGAGCTGATACAAAAACCCACAGAGTTTGTTTTCCTGTCTGCCATCAGTATTCTTGAAATCACCTTTCTCATTCCTGCTGAAGTGTTCTCAGCAAAAGTCTTTGAGGGATTAGTTTGTAGATAGTGAAACATTCCTTGGAGGGGACAGTTTGTCTTTAAAGTATAAATGCCTGTGGTTGCTGGCAGTTCCATACATTTCCTTAGTTATGCATGGGGGTCACAGACTCTTTATGTCATAGTAGTGATCAGTTAAACAAATGAAGACTGGTGTTGGGTCAGGGGTGCATTGTCACTGGCTGGAGCACCTGTCATTCCAGGGACAGGAAAGGCAGCCCCACAGGTCATGGTGGTGAGCCAGGAGGGAATTACAACACACGTGTCCACGTGCACTTTGCTCTGAGAGGTTAGGGTTAGGTTATCTCATGACCCTCTCCAGCCATTTGTACTTTTCCTCTGATGGCAGCAGAGCTGCCCAGGCCACACTACCTTATGGCCCTGTGGTTAGAGCAAAGTCCCACAAAAGCTTAAACCCTCCAGAGCCTGGAGGGCCTCCTCAAGTAGTCGGTTTTCTGGTTGCCATTCCAGCTGTGAGGCTGTAATTGTGTCAGATTGTGAGCCTCAGGTGGGTGTCCTCACTTTTCACAAGGGGTGTGAGTCACAGTTAAGTCTTTTGCTTTGTTGTTCATGGTTTATTTTAATTCTCATTTGTTGTTTTTTGTCTTTTTTTTTCCTGTGGTTTCCCATGAATGAGATGGGGCAAAGTTGCAAGTGATATTTTAATATTGAAAGCATCTATTCCCAAAAAGGTCAGAGAGACACTAGAGGAGAGGTAGGCAAAGTCAGCATGGAAATTTTATTTTTTAGCTGAAGGTGGAGAAAAACAATGTAAAGATAATGTCCATGTCCTCTGACTGAAGCTGAGTTTACGATTCTGGGATATAAGCTTCTTTTCTGTCTTGTTCCCTCTTTTTCCTTCTCCTCCTGAGAACAGCAAAATTCCTCTCTATGGCTTCAAGAAGTTGCCACAGGGTTAGGAATATAAGATCTGACTTAGGGAAGAGCTGTGCATCATAACAAAATGATACATACTGTCTCCAAAAGTAGTGCCTCACCTCTCATTATGCTTCATATCTTTTTGTTCTTTTCACCTATTGTTAGTTCTTTTCACAAAAATGAAAAAGCATCTTGGCTTGGAGTAATATTAGTATCCAGAAGGCTCATCCTAAATATGCCACAGGAGAAGCAGCAAGTTGTTTTTCAAGGTCCTAGCTGGATCCTGGATCATCCCTATCATATCTGCACAGTTGGTTTGTCGTAGCACTGTCTGTGTCCTAACGTCATGATTTTAATGTGTATGAGCCTCTAGCTCTTAATGGTACATTACCTTAATTTGTACTTGACAGAAACAATGTTCCAGTTTTGCACATTTTGGTCTATAAATATCATTCTACTTAAGGCAATAATACTCTGGCCCCCTATCAAATACGCCTCTACCTTTTTTTCACAAAACTTTTTTTTTTAATTAAGACTAATTTTGCATTCAGAAGCCTTGTTTTACATGTGCATTCCAGAGGGCTAATCAGTGTATACAACTACATATATTCTAGTTTTTTCTATTTATCCTGAGGACTTCTCCACTTTTTTATTTTGACACAGAAAGGAGTTTCTGAATGTGTCAAACATCCTGTGAATGATGGTTTAAAAGCCTCTCTCATGCCACATGACAAAGAACAGACTCCAGGCACAAACAGGCATATGCTACATGTCACAAGTTAAAAGGAAACCAGTGTAGCAGCGTCCTGACCCAGCTGTACACAGAGACCCCAGTTTTGTGGTTAACTGTGCCTGTATCCACCGTGTTACTGAAGCTGCGAGTCAGAAACCTGCAGGCAGATCTGGTTTTGGTGCCAGCCTGCTGCCGAAGGAATGTGCCAGAGGCAGAGCTGGATGGAGCCATGAAAAGTGCTCCCAGTGGGAGTTTTCTTTGCAGTCATCATATTTTCCAGGAGCCGTACCTGCAAACCATTTACATCTGTGTCTGCCAACTAATGTGCAGACCTTAAATGGAGTCCTTCAGTTGTCAAATAGATTGGAAATGCAGATATGCTGGCACAATAACTGTCCTGTTTCTCCTAATGTGCTGTGATTCCCCTCTTGGTACCAGTCTTAAACATCGGTGACATTTGGAGATATGAAGGTCAGATATCAGTCATGACTTTTGCCTGGTTTTCCTTTGTGTTTTTCCTGTGGCTTTTAACAAATTTCAACATCTGTCCTTATTACAACTTGCTTTGTGAATGTGCTCTTTTTTGAGATTCAGAAGTGCTTTGCAAACATGAACTCAGCCACACAGCATTTGTGAGGTGTGGTGCAACAAGCATACATCATGTTTGGGGATGGTTGTCTGTAAATATGGAAAAAGAATTATGTTCTATATTTTTTTAAAAATCAAGAGTTTATTACTGAAGTCAGAGTAGAAGTTGACTATCTTCAGCATAACCGCAGGCAGGGAAAAAGTTAAAATACAGTGAAGTATTAAAATACAGTTAAGTAAGATTAAGTTACTGTGCGAAGACAATAGGGCTATGCCAGTGATAAAAGCAGAACTGGGACATTTCCAGTTCTGCCCCATCCAATTCACAGCTCTGCTTCCACCTCTTTTTAAACATAACTTTTAAATGAAAGAGCATTTATTGTCTGAGTGCAAGACCTGGCACTCTACGTATCTCCACCATAGCTGTTCCAAGCTTCAGTATTCAGTACCTTGCACCTTTACAGTCTCTTTCAAACCCAGCTCATTATGATCTTTTGTGTAAGTCTTTCTAAATTCACAGATAATTGACAAGACAGGCTCTAAGGGGCTTAGAGTGAACTATGTTAGTGAAGCTGCTTCAGGAAGTTCTGGTGCAGAAGAGCCTAATATATTATGAGAGAAAAATAAATGATTGCCCATGCACAGCAACAGCTATAATAAATGAAATACTTCAGTTGATTTCTATTTTATTTTTTCACAAAATACCCAAAGGCAATAATCCACTTTCTAGATTAACAGCCTGTAAAATATTGCTCTAAAAAATAGAGCCATCTTTGAGCTAACTTACACCAACACAGAAGGCATCAAAAGGCAGCAGAGTCTCCACTGTGTTGTACTTGTGTAACATGAAACCATGCTGAGTAAAAGCTTTTTTTCTGCTTTTGTAAGACATGGGAAGAATAATTTCTGTCCAAGACTATAAATCAGACCTCATCCTGGGAAATAGGTTTACAACACGCTTGAATATTACTATCTATTAATAGAGATGTTCTCCCTGGATTAACAAATGCCATAATAGTAAATCTTTATAGTTTTTCATCATTTTGAATTGTTCTCTTCCTGTCTTTCCTGATTTTATTTTAATATCTGATTTTTTTTTGGCCTTTTAGAGACCTCCAAAACTGAGGTTATGTCATTTAGTAAATTGAAAGAATATACACACAAATGTGAGGTATTTAGTACTAAAGAGCCATTTCTGTCCTCCTCTTCAACCTGAAGAGCTGGCTGGCTCTACTGTACATTGCCTGTGCCTTATGTCCAGGAAAGTAGTCATTTTATCACAGTCTGACCATTTTGAAGATTTTCTGTCTTTTGGGGATTTACAATATGTGTCAAGCAGAAAGGTTTAAAACCTCTCAGAAAGGTTTGCACAGGTACATGTTTTGGGTGTGTGGGAAAAGTACCTGAAGAGTGAAGGGGTAGGAGAGAGGATTTGAGGGGAACATGGAGGGAGAAGGCAATTGTCTGTAGGGTAAATAACCCTAACATATTAATAAAGATGATTTTCAAAGCAGGATCTTTCAGTGATTCAATTTTTAGGATAACCTCCAGAAGTAGCTGTACTGGCAAAACCATGAGGCAAGAGATTCTCAGGTGTAGAGGGAAGCAGTAGCCAGGATGAATAGGAAGATTTGTTAATCTAGTTTAGCATGGAGGAGTTTGTGGAATAAAAATAAATGGTGTACCTGTGGTCAGGATCATTATGGGATTTGCCAGTCTTTAGGTTCAGAACGCACAGTGTGAAGGTGTTAAAGTACAGTTTGAAGAAAAGGATGATTACACTTAGGGAAGGCAAAGGGTGAGTGCAGCATAATGAATCACAGAGTGAGCAGGGGTGGATGGTTGCAAAGCCAGGCTAACCTGATAGTCTTTTTGATTAGTAGATGCCTTATTTTGTCTAAGAGTGTGGGGTAGGTCCTCTTTATCTGGATTTCACATAAACAAAAGTATCTAATCTGATACTATAAAGGAAAATACTAGCTAAATTGGAACAGAAGCACTTAGATAAGTTGTCATAAGGAGGACCTGGAGTTGACTCTGGAGATATGTCTAACTACATGTAGTGCTAAAAAGGAAAGTGAAAGGCTGGGGAGAGGTTACTAGAACTCCAGAAGAGTTTGTCTTTGCAGTGATCTTACTTAATACTTTTATTAGTGACATTTGCTAAAATATCAGCAGACTTCACCTGCCAATTCCTAATGACATGCTTAATGTCTTTTAAAATACAGATGGCTTCAGAGGGACTGGGAGGTTTAGCTGGGAACCCTGGGAGGAAAAAGGAGGGGAGGAGGCTAAATGGTGAGGCAAGAAGGTGGAGAAAAAAGACATGCCATAATGAGTCATGTTTTATGGAAGTACAGTAATCAGAGTGCAATAATGAGAAAAAAGAGGCTGAGACTAAACCTGTTATTTCTCCCATTTCTTCCACTACTAGGAGATTTCAAAACATAGCTGTTGCACCTATTTGACTGGGATAGGGTGAGCATTTCAGAAGACTAACCTCCATCTAACTGTGTACTTAAGTCCTTAAACACAGCCCTATTTGATGGGTGGTTAGATTATATTTCATTACTTTAAATTAAAGCTTCAAAAAGCAGTGTGTAATTTCTTGTGTTCCAAAATGTCCAGTAACCTGGAAAGACTGCCTTGCAGAGTGAAAGGTGTAATTTCATACAGTTATGCACAGTTCAGCTTTTTCAGTTTCTAGGCAAATAACTTATTTGTTAGGTTAGTGTGTCAACAATATGCAGCTGCTACTGCTCCCTATCCATAGTGTCCTCATTTTTTAAGGGTGAGGGAAAGTCTTGTGTTCTATTAGTTGACTCAACTTTTTAAGAAGTCTGGTTGACTGTCCTGGTCCTGGAGTAGAAGCCTAGACCTTATGGGGAGACATGTCTGCTTAATTGCAAGGCTTTGGTGGCAGCTCTAAAAGTGCCTTTTGAGTTTGCTTCCAATCTATTGAGCACAGTGGCTTTTGACTTGTCCCATGGACCACATGCAGCTCCTGCTGACAGGCCTTGAGGGACACTGTCTCCTCCTACCCAAATAATCCAGTGTGAAATGAGGATACCGATAACTTTTGGTACCTGTGCACCTTGACTGTTGATCATGCATGAGGATGTCAGATGGGATGACATTGCCCTTGTTGAGATCACAATGTCACAATCTGCTCCAAGTAATCCTTCTCCCACTCAGTTGAGCTGTGGGACATACAGGATGTGATGGCTGGCCTGCAGCTTGTTTCCACTGATTGCGACATCAGTAGGGGGAAGCTGGAGATTAAGATTGCTTGGCTGGTACAAGACCCTCACAGTTTCTGGATTTTTCTAAGGCTGGGGTTTGGAAGGATAGGAGGGAGGGGGAAATGCATGTTCTGAGTATCTGTGAGCACTGGCTACCTTAACTGTGTTTTGGTGAGCCTTATGCACTGACAATATGATATTTCCATTTGATATTAATGAAGGCACTCAAGGCCAGTATGCAAATTCTTTTACACAAAAATCTCTGAGAATCTCCATTAAGAGAAGATTTGTCTCCAATGTATGTAAATATTGAATTTTCACAGAATTTTCACAAATTAAAATCCTGCAGTCCCTTTTCTCAGATGTTTTCTTTGTTGTCTAACAATATAAATAATTAACTGGAAAGTAGCCACAGTGAGAAACAGGATCATTAATATTAAACTTGGCAGGTTTATTCTTGAACTGTCTGCCTGAAAAGCAACGTGACCATTCCAGTATTTCCCATCTCTTGTATGAATAGTAATCAAAGAATTTTCTTTATCATGGCAGATCTGAAACACAGTGGACAAAACAGTTTATGCTTGGAACAAAGAAAAGTGATGGAAGGGTTGGAGACCTGCAGTCAGGTGGTTCACCCTCAGATGTGGAGGCTGGCCAAATTTCCCTGGTGGTCTGGCCTTTCTGCCATGGTTCCACATCAGCAACCGAGCCCAACAAGTGTCAGGATGAATTCAAATAGCAGAATTGATTGCTGGGAATGATTTATGCCTGTCTGCCTCTCCTTGGGTGGGGAGGGTTTGTTTAAATTTTGCCCTGCCATTTTCAGCTGGCATCACACATTTCTCAATTTACTGGGAGTCTCTGCTTTTCAGATGCAGTTCTTTTCACCAACAACTTTACGCTGTGACATTTTACTTTACTAGCTTGTAAAATGAGCTTACAATGAAAGTTTAAAGGAACATGGCTTTTTTAAAGAATATTTCTATCAACAGTAACAAGAAAGCTACTCTCAAGACCTACATGGTGTGGGTTTTGAAATAGGAGCCCCCTTGACTTTAAATTCAAGGGGAAAAACACGTTCTTCAACTGAGCCATTCTGAAACATAACCTTTACAACAAATAAGCCAAGAAGAAGCCTTTGAATCCAGGTACATCTGAGCTGTTAGAACACACAGGACTTGGTTGAAATTTGCATTTGCAATTTACCTATCCAGTTGCAAGCTTATGCTGCTGCTCCCTGACTGTCTCCTATTTAAAGAACAAACAAAAATTTTACAAGCTGTGATGTTGCAACATCATATTTTGGTTTCTGTGAGAATAGACTAGAATAGAATAAAATATTTACAGTTAGAAGGGACCTAGTATGATCATCCAGTCCTACTGCATGACAACTTCAGGGCTGATCAAAAATTTAAGCATGTTGTTAAGGGCATTGCTCAAATGCCTCCTAAACACGGGGCATGCAACACCTCTTTAGGAAGCCTGTTCTGGTGTCTGACCACCATCTCAGTAAGGAAACCTCCTGTGATGCAGCTTTGAACTATTGCCATGTGTCCTGTGGCTGCATACAAGGGAGATGAGCACTGCCCTCTCCACTTCCCCTTCTCAGGAAGCTGTAGACAGCAATGAGGTTGGCACTTATCCTCCTTTTCTCCAAACTAGACAAACACAGACTGCTAGACTGCTTCTCACGGAACATTTCTTCCAGCACTTTCACTAGCTTGGTTGCCATCCTGCAACTCATGCAAGTACCTTCACATCCTTTTCAAATGCTGGGGCCCTGAACTGCAAGCAGGTACCCCAGGTGAGGCTGCACCAGCTCTGAATACAGCAGGATCATTACCTCCTTTGACAGGCTGGTGATGCTGTGTTTGATGCACCCCAGGATGGGGTTTGCCCTCTTGGCACAACACTGACTCACACTGAGCCTGCTGTCAGCCAGCATGCCCAGATCCCCATCAGCTGGGCTCCTCAGCCACTCCTCTGCTAGTCTATACTTGTGCACAGTGTAGATATTTTATATTTACCACTTTCTTGCCTCCTGCTGAAGAAAGTTGCCAAAGTTAGTGTAAACAAACACTTCAATGCAAGGGTCATAGTAAGATGACAAATTTGACATCGTAAAATCTGTGAGGTTTAGTTAAGAAGTTCAGCTGAGAAGCATTTCAGTGTTGTTGATTATGGTGAAATGTCTTCATTTGTTCAGGAACTTTGTTTTTACAAACACTGGGCTCTTTTTATAACTTATTAAAAGCATTTCTAGATAGTCTACTCTTAACAATTTTGTTATAAGCACATATAGAGTTTACATATCCCTTTATAAAATAATCCTCTGTATATAATCTATATATTGCTATCAGGAATTCATGTGCACCTAGCATTTCTTTTCTGATATATAAGGTAAAAAAGGGGGGCCTTGTTTCTTCTTTCAGTGCTATCTATCCTTTTATATTACAAAATTTCATACAAATTGCAAAAAGAAAACCTCATTTTTAAAAGGACTTTCTTCCTGAGGCAAAACAAAGATGACATTGCCCTTGTCTCGATATCCCCCAGTGTGCCATGATTAAAGTATTTTCATTGCCTAGGCCATAAACTTTATTTTAAAGCATGTCTATTTTAATTCATGTCCCCTTATAATTCAATGTCCAAATTCTCAGCACAGATGTATAATCATTATTTTTACAACAGCAATATCTAGAAGACCTTACTTACTTTGGGGCTCTGTGGTGCTTGATACAATACAACCAAAAAGAGTCCTTGTCTACGCAGTTTTTTTTCCAAATACATAAGTATAGTAGGTTGCAATATTCTTTTCAGTGTTTTAATTAAGCTGTTCATGCTGTTTTTAAGATAATCAAAACCCTGTCAGATAATTTCATTTAATATTTGAGTAAAATTCTGTTTCTCTAAGCAGAAAGAATTACTCTGTTCCTGATAATTAAAGGACTTTTCTGCTCTGTATGCTAAACTGTACCATCTGATGCCAGTGCATGGCAGTTGAAAGCAGCAAGAACTGCCCACATGTACCCAAAGGCCAGTTTTTTTCCTGGAGACTTAACACAAGAGATTCCTCAAAATCTGTTTGTATTTCAGTGACATTTGTGGTATTGCAAGGCAATGATGCAATGTATTCTGTGAGCAGTCAACAGCACAGCCTTGGCTACCAGCAGTGTGTAAGCTCACTGATGTATTTTGCAGCCCTTTGAGTCTTAACAGCCTTGACGTGCCCTGGAGAGCTGGAACAGCAGCTCTGATAGCCTCGCAATGCACCTGGAATTGCCTGGGAAAAGAAAACTGATGAGCATTGCATGAACTTCCCCAGAAATTGCCCTTTGCTGATTTTTTGAGAGTCCATTGGAGAAATGAGTCAGCTACTTCATTCTCTCTGTATGAAGGGACTTCCTGTAGACTTCATCCAGGGAAAGATTCCCTTTGCAGGTTGTGATATATGGTATAAAATAATTCGTGCTTAAGAATTAAAGATTTCAGGAATTGTGAAAGCACAGGCAGCGATTGGGAAGAAACTGATTTGCAATAGAAAAAGGAGGCACCTATTGAAGATGAACCTCATCCAGGGATGGGCCCAACAACACCCTGGTAGTCATCAAGGATGTGCATCCCAATATGGGATTCCCTTAAAAAGAATCAAGTATTGACCCCTTCCCAGAAAACTTTTCGTCAGACTGGCAGCAAGAAAAAGAAGCTACATGAATATGTTAATTATTCTTTTTGTTGCTCTTGTTCAACAAAAAGAATGAGAAAACGCCTGTTTTGTTGAAAAACTGTATAAAAACAGGCCCTGCAAAGGGAGAATTTGTGAACAGAGGGGGATTCAGGGCAATGGAGTCCGAATCTAAGTTCACCCAGCACCGACCCCGGCCTCGACGCTGTTTTTGATTGTGGCTTTCCAAAACCGATTTTGGTATAGCAGTAAAATCTGCTTTTAATTATCAATTTGGTTACATCATTTATAACACAGGTGTTAAATACTAAAGCCATGCAGGAGCAGTTGCTGCTACTTCTAACACTGCAGAGACCAAATCCAAGAAGATAAAGGAAGTCAAAGGAGCAAATGAAAGATATGGGAGGGAAGCCAAAGAGTCAACTGGAATAAAACACAGGAAGGAAGTGGTGAAGGAAGGCAGCGACAGAGGAAGGAGAAAGACTCTAGAAGAAGAATAGAGTTAGAAACACAGGGACAAAAATAGCAGCTGTAATTGATTTTTAGCCAGAAAGTAGCTGCAGCTCTTAGTATAGAAGATGTGTACACAGTCATGGTGCTGTCTAAATAAGATACAATTAAGCTGGTACTAATATTCACATCCTTTATAATTTTTTCTAAGAAGGAATGTGACAAATAAACTTTCAGAAGAAACGACTTAAAATATTTCTGTGCCAGCACAGCAAGCCAGCACTCAGTAGAAAACTGTAGTAATCCAACATAAATAGTCTTTAAAAGAGGGTCAAAGTAGGAGAGAGAGAAAGAAAAGAGAAGAAACAGTTCCAATTATATTTCATCAGATTTCTTTTCTGTGCCTCTACACGTAGTTTCTTTTGTGTTCACTGTGTGTAGCTGCAAGTTTACAGCTGCTTTCTTGATGTTCAATAAAAAATGTTGCTAAGCTTTCCTAAAAGCTGTGGGGAACTTTCTGGTACAAAAGCATCTGATGAACTTTTGAATAGCAGGTAAGGCCCCATTACTTGCATTGTTTTATCAAATGAGTGGTTCCTCTGAATTCATTTTCTTCTTCTTTGAAAAAGAGATCTAGGAGGTTGCCATGTTCCAGAGGCAGGATGAAGTTAATGTATCTGTTGTTTTGTCAGCCCATATGACTGAGGAAATCTAAATACATGTGAGCTTGTCAAAAGTATTTTTTAAATATTTAGTCCCGTCAAACACTGGAATGAATTTTTGAAAGTACTGTTATGCCAAGAAAAATTGCCAATATGCTTATTCTGGAGTAAAGCTATGAAAATCGAAGGAGCACAACAGTGTCAAAATTAGTTTCAAGGCAGCATGAGAGAAGAATGGAAAAATAATGAAAGAGACTCTCCAAGTTTTGCTTCCAAAGAGGAGGAACCTTTGTATTTCTTCAAGATAAAATTTAAACAAATGCACTGTAAGAAGTGAATATTAAAGCAGAGCCAGTCTGTTGTACATTCATTTAAAAAGCAAGTGCAGTTGCATTTAGGGGTCACTCTAACCTTAGCACTTTGTTTGTGTGGCACCCCAGCAGGAACTGGTTCTGCTAGATGTGTGGCAGAACCCAGGAAGTGACCAGGGTATCAGCCAGACTCGAGACCTGGCTCAGTGCTCTGCTGTCGGGTTTAATGTCTCTGCAGTTTTGCAGTGTGCAGTGCTGGCACATGGAGCACCCTCCTGGCCAGGGCCAAACTGAGCTGACCAGATCAGCTGGAGGCAATGGGCTGTCGGCTCCTCTTCTCTCCAGCACCCTAGGAGCCAGCCCAATGTACTGGTGCTTGCTGGTGCAGAAAGGAGCTCCCTTGCTGGGGTGAGGAGCACTGTGGCACATGGGATGCAGGTTCCTGGTGCCAGCAGTGCTGTCAGAAGCAGGGTGATAAGACCCAGCCAGCTGCCTGTGCTTCCACAGCCATCTGTCCTGCTCCTGCACAGCTGGAGCGGCCAGGAGTTAGTCCTCCACGCTGGGAGAGATATAGGTCTTGCTGTGCTACCTTAAATTGAATTTAAGAATTAAAAAAATAAAGTCTGCCTTGGGCTTGACTGCATGCCTTAAATGAGGAATTTTAATAATGGGCCAACAGCAGCAGTTTGAAGTATCTTACTGAGGAAAAGGTCACTGTGCCCATAAGTTATCCCAGCATTTGATCAGTGGACTCTTTTCCAAAGACTTTAAGTCTCATTATTCACTGCTTATAAAGTCACTTGAGATATAATAAGTCTTTTTATAGTAATGAAAGAACTCCCACAATTAGCCAGAAGGCAGCCATCTATCTTTTTAAACTACTCACTTCAGAGGAGACCAGGAGTTTCAGACGTCTGTATGTGGATGAATTGCTGTGACAGTGATAAGTGTAACAGTCATGTGGCGATGCCAGCCATGACTGAGTTCATCGAAGGGTGTTAGTTTTTTTATCAGAAGTGAAAGACAAACTTTTCTGTTAGTGAAACGTACAGTATGATTACCTAAAAGGAAAAATGTGACTACACATTATTTAGAGTCCTAAAATCTGCCATTCAGCCTCTTCCATTATTCTTGGGGAACTGCAGATGATTAAAGAATGTCATTAATTTGATCTCCTAAAACTTTAATGGCAATTACCTTTTGAAGAGCCTCTTCTCTGAGAAAAGTACATACCCTGTAAGAGAAATTGGAGAGTGAGCTTGTGGTGGAACAGAGACACCATGAAGTTCACAGGAGACTGTAGCATTCAGTGCAAAGTCTTAGAGGTAAAAAGTGTTTGTTCTGAGCACACACTGGCTTTGATTGTATTTTTCCCCATCATCAAAGGATTACTATATGTGATAGATCTCTTGAGAGATTTTTTTAATGCCCTATCCCCAAATAGAAAAAGTTTGAAATGATTAATGTAATAAATGATGTTCTAATTATGTAAAGAAGTAACACAACGTATTTTATGCATGCCACAGCTAGTTTAGTTTTTATTGCCCTCAGGCAGAATCTTGATATCATCAGAAAAACTGTTTGTCAATATTAAAAGCAATTTGCATAGTAAATATACTCCAGCCTTGCAACATTACCATCTGGGTTAGCTGAGCGTTCGTGCTGGTACCAGGAGGTGCTGGTGAAGGCAGACCTCATGAGTGTTCAGCTCTCCAGCTGTCACTCTGGGAGGGTGACAAGTGCCAGCATTCCCAGCCTGCGGGGAGGGGACAGGTTCAGTGAGAGGGCAGTGGGAGGTCTTTGTAAAGAAGCGTTCAGGAAAGGAAAGATGGAAGATTCTGGAATTAGCAGGCATGAGAGTCCTAGGGAGTAAAGAAAGCCCTGCGGTGAAAGAAAAAGGCAGAGTGAGAAGAGCCAACAGCCTAAGAGAGAGAACAGAGGTGGCAAAGCAAGGGCGGGAGAAATGAGGCTGAGAATATAACCAGGAAGAGCATGCAAGAAAGATGGTGATTGCAGCTAGTCACAGGTGTGCTAGGCAGATTGAAGGTGTTGGAAAAAGACAGCAGCAGCTGATCACAAATACTTGTCTACCAGCAGTTGTCTCCAGGAAGCTCACTCTGAAACTAACACAGTAATTCTCGAATTTAATTTGGTGATTTCATTTCACTCACAAGACAAATGCAGGTAACACAAACCAAGAGAATTGCAGATAGTAATATGTTCTCTCTTTCAAAACTTAAGTGAATCTTTTCTGAGCTCTTGCTGTACTTTTTGAGCTGAACTTTCTGAGCTGTTCTTATATTGTTGGACATCAACATTAAAGGACTTGAAAGGATCTTTGTGAGATGTGCACTGCTCTAAAACATAATGATGATTTGGAGGAAATATTCTTCAGTTGCCAAGACTCATGTTATGAAGTGCAGAAATTAAGTTTGCATTTTGGCTACAAATTAAGGCTGCTGAGTAATGATTTAAAACTTTTTGGAGCAGTGATAGTTATCCTGTAGATGTGAATTGTAGCATCCAAGTGGTTTTTAAAAAGATGTCCCAAGGTGAGGACCAGAACCACAAAGAGTCTTTAGGGATGGAAATGTCCTATACAGTGTTATGGAGATTGAAATTCTGTCACGCATTTGTAGTGAATGATCACTGTACCTCACCCAGCCGGCTAGAAGCAGGCTATAGACATGTATCTAAAACACAATCCTTTTCCTATACTCAATGCCATAAATGCAATTAGGCAATCAATACATTCGGGATTTAAAACCCCAAACCTCTCCCCAAAGTTGGGGAGATCTTCAGTGATTGCTTTGCTAACAAAAGACTTGAATGTTTTTTCAAACCATGGAACATGATTCTGCACACAGAATTTTGGGAGATGCTTCTAGCAGTGGTTTTGTTTTATTTAGAGGTGATTGGGTAGGGAAGGCAAAGTCATGAAGAAAAAAGATACTGAGTTTGTATTTGCTGCAGAACCACTGTTTCACAAGCATAAGGTATTAGTTTCCTTTCTCACTAGTTTGCTGTATTAACTGCTGATGTGATGAGAACTGTTTGTCCATTCTCTGTACATCTGCTTGAGACATTTTTTCTATTCCAGTTTAAAAATCTTCTGAATTCCCTAGGACACCTTGTTAGACAATACTTCCAGGCAATGTCCAGCTCTTTGCTGGGGTCTTTCCAAAATATGTCATGTTCCGAAACATGTCATAAAGAGAAGTTCTAACTGTCAGACCTGCCCACAGATGCACTGATCTCAGTGAACAACTCTGACAAAATGAACCATCATCTGGAGGTCAGTTGAAAGGAGGGTGTTTTGTTTTTTCTTCTGACAACTGCTGTTTAAATTATCAAAATTGCCAAGAAGTCACTGGGTTGTCTCCCTCTGAGAGAATATTTTACTGAGTGGAAATAGGTATATTTTTATGTTTTCCCAGTTTTTGTAACATTTATTTTATCTTGCTCAGATAAAGGCTTTACAGCCACAGTAGATTTCTGCTAATAACTGGGAAATAGAAGTTGTGTGCTGGTTACACACAGTGATGCACAGAAGGCTGGACTACTGGGTGTTGCCTGGGCCTATCCAGTATTGTTGAACCAACTACACAAACCAGCTATCAAACAGCACAAACCTCAGCTCTACAGGTAATAGAGATGTAATTCTTGTTATAAGCCTGTGGTTCAGCTTAAGAGAAGCAGCCAGAGCCTGCATGTTCAGCAGCTTGTGTAGCTTTTAGGAAGGATGACAAGATTTCACAGTCAGGGCAGCAAAGGATCAAAATAGAATAAGAGTTGCTTAACACATCTGGCCAAGGAAGAGGAAATGTCATTACCCAGCATATAAAAGTTGTCCCTTTACTGAACTTGCATGAACCCTGATCTAGAAAGTGGTATTGGATGATGGCTGAATTTGCTATCTTTCAGGTTAACTTACTGAAGAAATGCGGCACAGTACTAAACTGTAACCTAAAGTGTCAGTGTGTCAAATGCCCTTTCTGTAGATGAGCTATCACATTTGTGTTAGCAGGCGAGTCACAGTGTCTTCTCCAGCATATGTGTCACTGGGAACTCACATGTGCAATGCAAACCTGTCCTGCCCAGGGAACCTCACAGCTGTTGGCCCTCAGCAGTGGAAGTTTTCTGGAGTTTCTGTATGCCGAAAGCTGTAAATCTGGGAGGGAGCTGGAATGGTCTTGTTCTTTTTTTCTCTGTTGCCTGCAGTTAGGAAGGGGTCAAATCCCGTTCTAAAAAAGCACTGGTCAAACTTAAGGACAGTGTTTGATCTTTGTGCCAGTCTGCTGTTCAAGGATGCACCCAGGCCATGGTAGCCTGGGTGTATTTAGGGTGAAAGATTGAAGGTGAAGAGAATGCTGTGATGAGAGCAGATTTAGCACCTGTCAGGTCAGGGGGCATCTTCTGCATGGGTGTTGAAATCTCCTAGGACAGTGAGCCTTGTGAACTCCATCATCGTGTCAGACAACATCTCTGTCATTTAGTTAGGAAAGCTGTATGTCTAGACATCTCTGCTCTTGCAGAACACTTCAGTTATTCTTCCCATTGCCTTTACTGAATACATGAAGCGTCTCAAAGGATTTGACTTCAGCAGAGCTGATCTTAAATTTAAACTTACATATGCCAGATACTTGCTGAGGATAAGAGGTTATCTCATGAGCTGCTAATGTAACACCTTTTGTAATGATTACATTCACATGACTATACATACTTTTCCCCTTTTTTCCTTTCATCTGCTATTTTCCTTTTTCTCTTAATATGGAAAAAGCAAAGACTACAGGAAACATCAACATTTCTGGCTCTTTTGTTTCAAAAATTCTGTCCAGTATTAAATGATCAAGAGCAGAAAAGTGCTAGAAGACAGACAAGGCAGTTTAAACTTTCATTCACAAGCATTTAAATCCTGGAAGCAGTCTTCATTGAAGGACTGATTTTTCTTCACCTTTTCTTTAGCACTCATAACTGAAGATAACAACCATTTGTCTACATATTTTATAGTCACTGTCCTTACTTCTCTGCTGCCCACCTCTCTGTGTGTAGAAACAGGCCTGTGTACACTGGTGCTGGCATTAGACATGGCAGTTGGCCAATGTCAGTTGTTGATGTTTGCATGAAAGACAAAACCCATTTCCTTGTTTATTTTCTGATGCTGATGAAGTTTTGCATGTGGCTGTGTTTAGATCGAAAGTCCAAAGAAGATGGCAAGGATCCAGGCAGTGGCCACTAGTCACCCTGGGGGAGATGTTGACAAGTGGCCCAGACTTTGCAGTGTGTCCAATAGCCAGGGGAGAGAGCATTCATTAAACAAAAGCTTAATCAAAGAGGGCAGGAGGATGGTTTACATGAGAAAAGATATATTCTTTACTTAACATTCACAACTTGCTTGTGGATTAATTAGCCCATCTGCTACAACAAATGTATTCCCTTGTCTTTGTGTTGACTGTTAAAAGTGACTGATTTCTCTATCCATTTAAAATAGTACCCTGGATTCCACTGAAAGTAACCTTTCAGAGGCAAGGAATTTATTTAATCATCCACTAAGAACCTGTAAATGGCTTGCTGTAAATAAATGCTCAGTTGTCTTTGACTCCCAGGGTAACTCTATGTGAGTGTTAAGTTGGGGTATAATGCAGGAGGAAGAAAATCCTTAAGGAACCTGCATGAGGAGTGCTTCCAGCTCCATTTCTGGCTTTAGGTTTTTAAAAAAATTCTCTCTTCTCAGCCCCAAGTGGGCAGGACAGCTGCCAGCATAGAGTAATTCAGCTATAGATTTTCTTCTGAGAAAGGAGGCATTTGTAAATTAGGTGCCCTTTATGCAGATCAGCAAAGTGTGTTGGTGAACTTCAAGTGACAATTTAAACAAGTATTGGGTCCTATGTGCTTGTATTTCATAAGAAACCAAATAAAGGAGAGAATGTGTTTAAAGTCATCAAATTAAATAGGCATTTAAATGAAAATAGAGGTCAGCCATAGGTTCCCAGGATAAATGAAAATGTGTATCTTTTGTGATTTTTTACATTCATGTGATTTTAAAATAATATTATTCTTTAGAAATAAAATTTGCATGTAAATGGCATTATTGTGAATTTATGCCTACTTCCTCAGAATAAGTGATAAGTATCGACTGATGTGAATAGACAGAGCTTCTGGTTTTCAAAAAAAAAGGGGGTTGTATGCTATCCAAACATCTTTTAGATTTGTTGGTGTGGATCTGTGATAAAATGGTTATCTTGTACCAAAATCCACATGGTTCAGCTGGGATACAAAAGGATTATGTGTTTTATACTTGAATAGAGAAAAAAAATTGATACATTGCTATTTATTACCAAGCATTTACTTTTAGCAGAAACACCATATAGTTATCTGAAGCCTAAAAAGTATCAAAAGGGACTGGGGAGTCAGGAAAGTAATTCTATTCTTAGGGCCTTATGAATGAGAGTCCTTCAGATGGCCTATAGGACACTTGTTACAAAAATCACTTAAGCTGAAAAACTGTGTCCTTGATAGGATCTGAGTTAGAAACAAGAATGAAGCAGAGACTGGAACTGAAGAGTGGCTAGAAGACCCAAGCTTGAAGCTTTATCTCTAATTGTCTCCATTAGATGGGGCTGAATCTGAACACCCTGGCAGTGTGACTTTAGTTATCAGAGAGGGTTTGCAGAAGCTCTCTCCTTGGGGAAATTTCTTTGGTTTTCTTACAACTTAATTCATTCTTTGACTGCTCTGGCTCTTCCTCCTAGATGCAACTGATATTTTTCCATGTAAATTAGATTATAATTAGGGTATTATTTTATGGATGATAGTTTAAATGATAAAATTATAACATTAAATATTAATATGTTTGGCTTCGGTTATCAGACAGACCACAGATATGCATTGAGTTTAGGTGACCAACCTAGCTGCCTTTTGAATTACCTGCTCACAGTCTAGGCTGTAGTGGTGTGGTACTTTTGGGTGTCACAGGCATTCAGCATAAGAAGTTTTGAGATTTTATATATATACAGAAATGTGTTCAAAATCTGCAGGCTTCTTATCACTGCATACAGCATCAGGACTAGCTAGAAAGGTCATCTGACCTTTACATTGGTGGCTACATCACTATGTAGTTATTTTGCATGTCCTCATGAGTGACATGGCAGTGAAAGTGCTGATTCTTTGGAAGCTAAGTCAGAGGAAAGATGATGGGTGCCTTGTACTTGTGCATACGCTCTGGAAACGTATTGAGCTGATATATACATGAAAATAATGCTCAGCACTATCCTAGCCATGCACATAAATATGACAGGACTATGGTTGCACAAATTGCTTCAAAATGTTACTGAAGGCTGCTGATTTACTAAGGCTCTTTTGAGTTTGCTGACATTGTTCCTATTTGCCTTTGTCCTTTTCAACATGAAATTTCCAAGAATTTCTTGAATGGAGTGATGTGGCAGAGAGATTTTCATTTCCACCACTATTTGCAAACTTTGGGGAAAAGTAATTTATGGGGTCTGTCCCATTTCTGGAGAGAGTTTACACTTAGTTCATTAAGTTTTATGAAGTTTTATGACTAACTGTCTATACAGTATAAAGAAGATAATTTGAGCATGACCTTGCAGCAGAATCCTATTTCTGATTTGCCAGCGGTATAGAAGCTTTCCCAGGAATATAAATATTAATCAGGTTTTGGTACCTTCAGATAGTCACGTTTCTTACTAGAAAGCCCTACCTTTCTACCCCAGCACAGGATCATCTCATTTCCACAGTAGCTTACAGCAGTTAGGTCCTGTGTAGCAGTCAACAGTGGCCCCACTGCTCTGGAAACAGTGGAATAGTATTTTCTCTGTAAGGATGTTGCACAGCTCTGTGTTCAAGGGCTTAGCTACTGACTGCCATTGACCAATTAGCCTTGACATTTTGTAGTGGGCTGACGCTTGCAAATCTTGCCCCAAACCTGAATTTGTATAAGTGTAGCATGATCAAACCTTCCAGTTATGTTTTTAAATATCCCAAGGCCTCATCTAGACCAGGAGGAATTTGCTGCTTTGCCTGTAGCAGAGACAAACATTGGCACAGTCTTTTAGTTGTGCCACGCTATGCTACATTTGCAATGTAATTTTCTCTGGTTGATTATTTGTCTGTTCATAGCAAATTATTTATTGAGTTAGTTCTCTTTCCTTGAAAGAGCAGCAGCTGACTGTGCTAGTCAAATCTTCGTATGTTTGGTCTTAATGATTGTATAACAGCCATAGCAGATAAGTGACAAAACATTGAAAATTGGCTTTGTTTCCTTTTAGACATCAGAGACATGTTTATTGACATCTGCATTAATAACAGCACTATGTCAGAAATCCTTTAAAACAATTGCATGCCACAGAAAATGCTGAAATTCAAAATTGAAGGCACCCCTCCTATTTTAGCTGTATTTTACAAAGTTAATAGAACAGGATAAGAGAAATAATTTTAAATTACTTTCTAAATAGTGTAGCTTCTTGCTGTGTTTGGATTCCATTGGATGGGAGAGTTGTGGAAGAGTTTAAACCATTTCTAATTTCTGGCAAAGATTAAAAAAATTAACTCTCCTCCCAGCTGTATATTCCCTCTTGCATGGATACCAAAATATGCTCATCAATGTCCTCTAGTGGCTTGATGTACTGGACAAATAATTTATCCCCCTATATTTCACGCTCATGTTTTTATGCTGCCTTTTCTCTCACCTTTGCTGTTTTTCTCTAGGTCAATGGGAAGGACCTCTCCAAGGCCACTCATGAAGAAGCAGTGGAAGCTTTCCGCAATGCCAAGGAGCCCATTGTGGTTCAGGTTTTACGGCGAGCCCCAGCTACCAAAGCTCACAGTAGCTCTCAGGATGTTCGGCTTATGGATGCCAGCACTCAGACTGACATCACTTTTGAGCATATTATGGCTCTGGCCAAGCTAAGGCCTTCCACACCACCAGTTCCTGATATCTGCCCTTTTCTGCTTTCAGATAGGTATGGTTTATCTTTTTATCCTGTTCACCTGTGGGATTGAGGCATTGCAGTGATGGCCTTCTAGCTTTCTCCTGAAAAAGTCTCAGGAACACTTTAAATAAGTAATGAATATTGTTGATAACCACTATCTCGTTCAGGCTTCAGTGACAGCATTCCTAAACTCTACTTGTAGCTTAGAGCTACAGGAAGGAATCTCAGCCATGTTTACTTTGTGTTTATGTGTCTATTCATCCAAAGCTAAGCCCTAGTCAAGAAGAAAAACACTTCTGTGTTCCAAAGTACCAAAAAGGCTTCTTCAGACCTAGAAAGAGCTTGTCTTGTTTTCTGTTCTTCCAATTTTTTTACAAAAGAATCAAGGAAACAAGTGATTTAATATAAAGGTCTCTTTATCAAAAGCAAAACAATTCCAAAAATATAGAGATCAAAACGTACCATTTCATCTGTCATATGGCAAAATATATGAATTAAATTACGTCTCTTTGGAACTGAATTGGATGCAAACACCAGCAGGTGGTGCTTATATATAAGTAGAGTGTAGGGATCTTCCTCTTTTGACTCCACCTCATAAATAATATCATGTAGTGGGTGACCCTAGAGGACCCTACAGACCCTCTGTAACCTGAAAAACTATAATAGCCCTAGAGCTTTTTCACTGATTTGCTGGCATGTTGTGTGTCTCTGCAGAATTGATGCTAATGTAGAACATGCCACTTTTGACTTTGATGTAGGTCCATTTTTAGAAATTCTAGGTTAGATGGATTGGGCTTACTGCTGACTGCCGCACAGCAAGGAACAGAATACATGTATTTCTGAGTTTTTACTGGTATTTCTAAACTGTGGCTTACTGTGATTGAAGGTCCTATGCCTACAGCATAGGGAAGTTTTCAGCCTCTGCTAAGGTAGATCCACATGGGATACTGCATGGTTGGGATCCAGCCTTGGGTCTAAAGATGCTGTAAAGACCTCCTTCTTTGTGTTCCAAGCTGATTCCAAGCCAAGTCCAGTTTACTCACATTTGTAACTGTGCAGTTGCTCAAGTGCACTTCACCATGTTGTTACCACTTTAACACAAGAGGATAATGCAAGTTGTTTTACGCAAATTCTTGAACAATTTGTGAGCCTGATACAGCCTGTAGATTGTTCAAGACTATGACCAGATTATTAGTGAGTTGCCCCCCAGCCATGGCACAGCGCCTGAATCTGGAGTTATGTACCTTTATGATTGTAAGGAATCCAGAAATGTCACAGTGAAGCAGTTGGGCCCAAACCAGATCCTTTTAATAAATCACTCTGTGTAAATCTGCCTAAAGATGAATCCAGCAAAATGAACTCAGCCAGAGCATCAGCTTTTGCAGAGAAAACAGCCTGTGCTGCTTCTTGATATTGTTCCTTTCAGGCTGTCAGGCCATTCAGAGTAGCACTCCTGAGATGAGAAAACTATGAAGTGAGGCTCGTTGGCAGCGGGATAGGGGCGGGGGGAAGGTGACAGTTGCAGGGGGGAGAGGTGGGCTTGTCACCTTTTAATTTTAAAAAAACCATATTGTCTTATCTACTGTTATTGTACTGCTTTGTTCCACATAGCTGCCATTCTCTTCACCCAGTGGAGCATGAATTTTATGAAGGTAANGGTAATGAGTATCTTTCCAGCCTGCCTGCTGATGCTGATAGAACAGAGGACTTTGAGTATGAGGTAAGATCATGGGCACACTTCACCCTCTCTTGCTGTTATTACAGATATGGCATTTACACAGCTGATAGCAGGCTCCTCTGAGAAAGAGAAGAGTGGGAATACTTCTTAAAAATCATCACAAAAGGCAGTTTTGTGTTATACCTGTGTGATGTCACAGGATTTACTGGGGTTAGGCTAAAGATGTGAAATTTGAAAGCAGAACTCTGCAGTGGGTGACTACATACAAGTCTAGGAGGCTTGTTAAACATGTTCTGTCATTGTGCAATGGAGACTGCAACTCAAATGCTTCTCTTCAGTGGATTTAACACTTTAAAGCAGGCCTTTCCACAATTACAAATGGTTACTGGAAGCTTAATTGTTTTCCCCCTCCTGCCTCTAATTTCAAGAATCAATTGTCCTTGTACCTTAGAAATCAGTGTTCTAGATATTTGGGTATGTGCTTGAGTGTTTATAAGATCACACTTCAAACTGGAAAATGAATATAGTTTTTAATACTTGCTCTTTGATATTTGACACTGTAAGTATTGCAATTATAAGAGATTGTGCTCTGTACCACAAATCTCCTTTTGCTGCTAATATATTGCACTGTCTGGTGACAAGGCTGGATGTGTTTCTGAGTCAATGGAAAATCATTATGTGAAACTTCCCAAAATGAAAATGCGATTAGTGATGTTGCTCTTCATTAGATTTTCATTTCAATATCTAAATAGTCTACTTGTCAGTCAGTCATTAGCTTTTCATGTTTTCCACTGTCATCTAATAACAAAATATTTATAGGGAAAGGCATAAGAAGCAGATGGTTCTTTTTATTATTAAACAGTGATGAGTCTTTTCATAAGTTCAAGTTACTGTATTTTAATAAGAATGATAATAAATAATTAAAATTCTTTAATACAAGATTAAAAACATCCTATCCTCCTGTTTGCTGTACCTTAGGAAACCTTTTTTAAAGGTTTCATATAACTGGATGGCATTTTGAAATTAAATGAAAGGCGAAAGCTTTGGCAAATATGCTTTTATTGTGTCTTTAGCATCTAAGATGCTCAACTGCAAGTTCAGCCCATTGCTCTTCCAGCAGACAAGGGAATCTGGAAAATCAAATAACATCTACTTAGTGAATCTCATCAGAACAAGCAAACTTTTATTTGAACTCCTCAAACATCATTGCTAGGGATAAGTGAAATGATTATTTCTTCCCAGTTGGATTTTGGTGTGAGACCTTAAGTTCTATTTTGACTCCCCCTGTGTAATATAATATTAAATTTCTCTGTCAAGTGTGTTTGTTCATGATACTTGTTCCTGAAATGAAATAAAACTATTTTTTCAGGTAATATTTAAATTAATTAGTAATGCAAGCATCTAGAAAGATTTTTTTTAATGGTAAAATAGAAATAATTTTCACCATTTAATAAGAATATCAGTGGCAATTTTTAAAGGGTATACCTGGTGGAATCAAGTCCTCTTTGTGGCCATTATTTATTCCTAATAGTGCCTGGCATAAATATTGTGACAACAGTAAATGTTTGGGCAGGTTCTCAGTTGCCTGTATTCTCTGCTAATCACAACATCATAGTCACTAATTTGCTGTCAGCTGTGATTCAGTTGCCCAAGGCATATTCACTGAGTGACTGAATAAAGCATTTCATGTGAAATTTAAATGGGAAAAAACCAGTCTAGACTCCTTTGAGAAGAATGTTTTCTACTAAATATGTAAGTTTTTAGAAGGAAAAAAGAACATCTTTCAGCCTTTAATTAGCAGAGCTCTAAATGTGAAAGACACTCCCAAAGTTTAAGCCCATATGGTAATATTGTGGTATAGGTTACTCACTGGTTGTAGTATCTGCTATTTTAGGTCCTTGTGTGACATTATCAGGCTGCCTTGCCATAACCAGGGACCTGGAAAAACTTGAGAGCATTGTCCTCAGAGTTATATATACCCATCCCAAAAACAAGTCTCAGAGTCAAAAGGGACTTCCCAGCTCCTGGGGAGAAGCAGCAGGACAGGGAGTGGAGTAGAGACTATGCTCCAATGCTGTCATGGTCTCTACAACAGTATTGCCTTAGGTGTCCTCTGCTGTGGCCACTCTGTTCCTCTGCAGAGGAACTTGCCCTGATATATTCTGGCCCCTCAATTATGCCGGTATTACTTACTGTGGAACAGATGTAGGAACTAATCCAATTTTTTTTTAATAGAATTTTAGAAGTGTTGTTGGCTGATCTAATTTCCAGCATAGCGCCACAAGTTCCTCTGCTGTGGCAGAGACAACAGGGAATAAAGAAACGCTCAAGCATTTGGGAAGACAAAAACTGACAGAACATGAACAAAAATTATCACTGTCCATCTGATGCCAAAAGAATTTTTGCTTTTAATATATTCTTCATATATTTGTAGCTCTGTACACTGTTACTGTGTAGTTATATAGTTCCTAGCTGACTCCAGCATTTTTCCTACCCTGATAGACAAATTCCAAAGACCCTATCCTAATCTTGCTTCTTCTGGGAACCAAGGATGAGCTACCCTCCCAAGACACTTGCCTATAAACAACTAGAAGAGGGGTCTCCAGAAGAGGTTGAACGAAGTGGGGGAATTATCTCATCACCTCTGCTTTTAACTGGGGATTCTTGGCAATATGCTAATTTGCTAAACTTTAAAAAAAACTGTATTTGTCCTATGTGATTGTGGGCATTTTTCCTCACTTTCCTCTGGAAGCCTTCAATTAAAGACCAGCTTTTATATTACTTCCTATATTAATACTGTCTCAAAACCGTGTTGCTTTGTTTCTAGATTTTTAATGCATCATATCCACCATCTAAGGGTGAAAGCAGCATGGAGAAGGGGTGCAGAAGCCCTGCTCATGCCACCCCTCAGACTGCAGGCTGGATGGAAGAACCACAGTGTGTTCTCTATCTCACACTGATTGATTTCTTCTGTGTTTAAGGGAAAGAGGCTGTAGTGGTTTCACGTTCACCAAATTCTGTTTACCAAATTTAGTGGAGTGATTTAAGTGTTTTTTCGGCTGTGAGATAGGATTAGAGAAACAGGCAGGCAGGCTGGCCCAACTTTATTAACACACACTAAACAGAAGAAAAGAAGAATCAAAATGAAACTTTCAAAACACTCTTCTTCTCCCCCACAAACTGTTCAGTTTCCCACAAACAACATAAAGAGACAAAACCTGTGATTTTCAGTCAGTTCCACCATTTGAAAATAATCTATCAGTTCTTTAGGGAGAGGAGTCTGTCTTAGTTTACCATGGAATTTCCCCCACTGACAACCTAGAACAGTTCTCATGTGGGTTTTAACTGTCACAAAAACAGCTGCCCGGGGAAAAACTTACTTCTGTGAAGTCCCCCCTCATCAGCAGTTTCCCAAGCTGCTTATGGGTCATGGGACTCAGGCATCTGGGGTGTCACTTTCTAAAGATGAGCAACTCCAAAGGCAAAGGATTCTTCATCACAGGTAACAGAGATGTCTTCTCACTTCTTCACTGTCTCAGAGGGCTTCTTATCTCTCTCTCTGTTCAAGCATCTCATGAGATCACAAGAATCACAACCGCTTCACTCAGTCCATCACAGAAACCTTTGCTCAAAATCCACAAATCTAAACAATCATCTCCCCAAATGCATATTTTCCCCATGATTTAAAGGGGTAATCTACATATAGAGTTCATTATCATGGCTCAGTGAGAGAAGTCCAGCCTAAAATGGCAAACTCCTCAATCCCTTCTCCCAGTAGTCTTTTCACTCTCCCTCTTCATCTGACTTCTGTCTCATGCCCTGTCTTCTCTGTTTCACTCTCTCCTTTTCTTTTTGCTCAAAAGGAGGATTAGGGTTTTTAAAAGTCTCATCTCTACCAGGGAATAGTTAACATTCTCGCCCAGGCCTGCAGATGGTCACATGATCCCTGCTGGGCAGCAGCTTCTAGGATTTTCAAAAGCCGCAGGGATTGGGAAGAGAAATTCACCACAAGAGATCTCGGAGTGGCCTGGCTGGTAGATGCCTCCTGCCCAACCCTGCCTCAGTGCCCATTGGGGTGGGCCCCGACCCAGTTGGGCCCTTAGCTGCTATCAGGGGGCCCCAGTGGGCATCTCCCCTGGCTCGGCCAGCTCAGGGTAGGCTTTAAAATTAGCTGATGTTAAGCTGCAGCCTCCCCCTTCCCCACCGGGAGCTGATGGGGCCTGGGACATGGCCCAGCCAGACCAGCTCCCCCTCAGCAGGTAGGGGCAGTGGGACCTGGCTGGCCTGGGCCACTCCACAAGAGCAGCTGCAGGGGCCGGAAAAGTGCTGGCTCAGACACAGTCTCAGCTTTATATGTGTATTCACAAGGTCACATCCAGCTTCCTCAGTGGTTAAACAATATGTCAGTATCTAAGAATTGGCTTCTGATAGGTCCCCATTTTTTCCAAGATAATTCCAAGGTCCTGACAGGGAACTGTTTCCACTTTAACTAAAAACCAAGCTGTGTTAACCCATGACTGAGGTTTATTGTTATTACTGTGCTGTATTTAGAAGGAGGATTTTATCAGTGTTCCTTGATTTTATCATTGTTTTTTAATTTGTTACAACATTCTGGTTGGACTTTAGCTAATCACATATGCCAAAAAACTTGTCTGGTGTCAAGAGCATGGTTCCATTTCCCAAATGCACATTAGCCTTCCAAAAAGATGGAGATACGTAGCTCACAGGTCTCCATAGCAAACACGAAAATGTTTAAATGGATTAAAAACTGAACCTAGAGATTTCAGAAAGGAATTGAAAGGAGACAGTGAGCAGAAGAACTAGAACACCTCATTATTTCCTAGAAATTTTTTGTGAATGAAGAATGCATCAGTTCTGAGACACAAATGCAAAATATGCAGCCAAATTAGGAATAAGGAAACAATTAGGAAGTAAGGAAATGGGGTGGTGAAAACAAAAAATGTTTTCCAAGAAAGGGAATGTCCTGAAAAACTCTGATCACTTTTGTTCTTGCTTACAAATATGTACTAGTGTTTAAGTACCTGAGTTACCACCATAAGAGACCAAGAGGAGGATCGGATGTGATAGCCAGCACTGGGGATATGGATTTAAACTTGCAGTGGTAGGATTAGACACTTACATGACTCATCTACTCTAGTTGTGAGCTAGAAAAGCCCAGTGGGCTGTAATCAGATTGCCACAATGCAATGAACTCAAGTATAAGCCAATTGTCTTGGAAGGAGGAACTCCCAGGGAGGCTCATTGGGCTCCATACAGTACCATACTTTAAACAAATGGCTGGGAAGATGATGAAGCTGGTGGATTGTCATTTTCCAACTTGAGCATCTTTATGTTGCTGCTGCAAAAATTGTCCTAAAAGAAATCTGAATTGCTGGTAGGTACTAAGATGAGGGCAGAGCCAGCATCAGTCAGTGTTGGCAGAAATAGATCAAAAGATTTACAATTCTTGCATAGCCAGGTACTCATGAGGACTTCTAAGAAGCAGGAATGGACTATTTTGAAATACTCCATTGAACTTGCTGTCAATATCACTGAAAGAGAGCCAGAGATATTCAGGACAAACCCAACCAGCCCGACTATGAGTGGCTTTCTGCTGCTGGTATTGTATCAAGTGAGTTTACATTATACATCACACTTGCATCATTATACATCACCAGTGAGGTGAAATGACTAAAAGCATCACAGTCCCTGGTAAATCTGTGTCAAACGTTGCTCTAAAATTTGTCCTTGTAAGAACAGAGGATGCTGGTGCTAGGGAGGAATAAATAAACTAACTGATGCGCACTTACTAAATAACATTTCTGAACTTACTATCCAGGAGAGAGAAACTTGGTTTGGGACATTAATAGTAATACAGAAATTAAGGAGGCAGAGTCATTTAAAAGGTGGGACAGTTAAAAAATAGATAGAAAAAAGATAATCAGCAGAGAATGTTGTAAAGACAGAGCTGGTCAAAAGAAAGTATCACTGATGTCTGGTCCTACACATTCAGTTTAATGAGACAAGAAAATACGATGTTGCAAGGAGGCACAAACTGTTCTTTAGTCAACAGATCCTTATCCGAGGGCAGAGAGCTTCATGCCATATATGTACTGAAGTAGCTTTTGAGCAAAAGCAGAATGGGAGGTGATTGCTTTCTGCTCGAGGATTACAGCTTTTAAAATTTCATGTATCTCAGATGGGAAAAGATTCTCATTTCCAGCTGTATGCTTCTTCCAAACAGCAAAATAAGTAAACAAATGTGTGTGTATGCATGTTGAATGTAAATGCTAATTTATGGTTATGCACAGCCATTTGTTTAAATGTTTTGTTAAGTATTTGCATTCATAAATCTGGTAACTGTAAATTTAGATTAGTTCTTCAGGTTTACTATTTGCCTGATCCAAATCTGCTGAAATTCCTAAGGTTTCCTATTGATCTTTGCATTTCTGGATCAGATGCTGTCAGCTGTTTTCACAAACAACTAAAATTGGGCCTTGAAGAGAGATAAGCTAGAAACCTTTCAGAATTGCCCATGAGTAAGTTTTTGTGTAGACATCTCTTCACTAAACACTTAAAAATTACATGGGCGAAAACTTTACCCTGCTCTCCTTGTTTCTTCTACTGTAGCTGAGCATTGCAGTAACACACTGGTTCCCTCTTCCAATAATACTCATCCCATTGTGATGAGGGAAAGTATTTCAGGAGCAAATTCAAATTTACCAGTTCTGTGACATTACACTTTTGAAGTGATTGACTTTTATTGGCATTTTTTTCCTTAGAAATAAAGGAGTAAATTCAGATTAGCAGTCTGAGTGAGGCTGTTTACCTGAATAAAGTTACTTGGACACTGTAAGTATTTATGGGTTGAGGCTCTCATGGGCCACTGAAGAGTGGTCTCAGTGACATTCTGAACAGCCCACCATTGCTGTAATAGTCCACAAGAACCTGCCTGCCTGGTGGATTCCTATTTAAGATCTTTTCAACACATGGATTACTTAACCGATAAAACAAACAGGTCTGTCTATCTCGTAAATACATATTTAGGGCCTTTTTAACATAAGGATTACTGAGCTGGTAGCCTGTAACAGCTCCCTCCAGAGCTCTGATAGTCTGCAAACACCCCTGTGTGAGCATTACAGGAGCTTGCAGCAGCACAACTGGAACTCCTCCTCAATTGCTAGCACCTGAACAAACAGTTTTTATGGAAACAGCTTCTGTGCACACACTGCCAACACTGCTGATTGCTGCTGTCAGGCTCTTTCATTTTGTTACTTGGTAAGTGTTTCTGCACAATGAAGCTAGATATCAGGTTGTGCTTGTTTTTTAACTGTGTTTCCTACTGTGATTGGAGTCTTTATATTTTACCCTGAAATTCTTAAAATTGGAGATAAATCACAAAATGCATCTCTAGGAAATAAGAGGCAGATTTTGAATTCAGCAACCACCAGGCATAATTTAAAAGAGAAAGCTTCAAGAAATATTGATCCTTATAGAGATATGGGTATTGTAGTTTAGAAGAGCTGGAATGGTGGACAAGGTTGTGTCTTTCCATTGTCATTAGACGTAACTGGTATGGTAAGAAAAATAGGAACAAACTTGCTGTGTTGTAGATTTTCAATGGAAAAAGCAAATGCTTCTCACAACGTGCCTTACACTATGCCTTACACATGCTGTTGTGGTGAAGGGACTGAACTGACAGCTCAAAGTGGGCTTATATAATTTCTGATTTCATTGTAGAATCGTGAAAGATTTGGATTGGAAGGGACCTTAAAGATAATCTAGTTCCAACCCTTGCCATTGGCAGGGACACCTCCTGCTTGACTGGGTTGTTCAAAGCCTCATCCAGCATGTCTTTGAATGCTGCCAGGGATGGAGCATCCTCAGCTTCTCTGGGTGTCTCACCACCCTCATAGTGAAGAACTTCTTCCTAATATTTTATCTAAATGTGCCCTCTTCCATTTGAGAGCCCTTACCCCTCGACCTGTCATGATATGCCCATGTATAAAGTCCCTCTCCACCTCTCTTGTAGCCCCATCTAGCTGCTGGAACAGTGCTCTAAATTCTTCCTGAAGTTTTCTCTTTTCCAGGCTGAACAACCCCAACTCTCTCAGTCTGTTATCACAGGAGAGAGACTTGGTACACTAAACTAGCAGTTATGACTGAATCATGGTTGCCCCATGGTATAGAGACATTTACTGACACCATTATTCTAATTTTTTGGTGGCAATTCTTAGTATTCATGATAAGAAGTATCACAAAGGAAGTGAACAGGTATGTGTGTGTCTGTAGTCTGTGGTCTTGGTTGCTTAGGAGAGTCTGGTTTGTGGGGACTTGGAGTGATTGGCCTCCCTCCCCCCCCCTTCCACCTCTTCTATCATAGAAATATAAAGAGGAAAAAATGGACTGTTTTAAAGCTCTCTTGTGAGGAATTCTCCAGGATTAGTAAGTAGATTATTATAGTTTTTTCAGTTGGGCCTGAGGAAGCACTACAATGATCAGGGCTTCTAAAACTTTTCCTTGTGATTTCTTGCTTTTAACTCAAAAGAGTTCTGAGTGGCAAACGCTCAGCCTGACTGCAACTATTGACTAAAAATGGAAAAGGTCACAGTTGAACGGAGAAAGTGGCACTGGAATATTTTTTGCTGTATTTCTTTAAATAACACTGGTTAATAATTAAAAGAAGACCGTTCGAGCATGCATTTGGCATAAAACAGCATAAGATTATGTATTTTCACTGGAATTTTTATTTTTAAAATACCTGTGAATTTACATCAGTATAATTTACCCATAGACAATAATAAACTTGGAATTTCTCCCTAACTGTGCCCATTTGTACACTGTAAATGAGCGAAGGATTGATAAAAGGAGCAGTCCTTTCACTTCTTTATTTAAGTATTGAAGTCACTTTTCAAATATAAATAAATTAAACAAGACTTTTTTATTGATTTTCTTCAGTGTTATGATGTCCTGTATTGCAACCAGAATTCACAAGCAGGTGAACTAAGGACAGTTGTATTGAGATACTTGCCAAGTCAATCAGTGGCAGAACTGGCAGTAAAAGCCAGAAGCCTTTAATTGTAATGCATCTCTTTTTTGGCCACTAAATCCCTCTTCTTCCTTACTAGTCATTGGGCCATTTAGATGGAAGGCAATGTCAGGGTAATTTCTGCCACAGTTGTTTGTTGATTTTGAGTGTATTGCTGTATATCATCACAAAATTCTGACATTCAAAGTGAATGAAGTTGCTGTCATCTCACCTCCCCTAAGTAATGAATATCCCAATTTAGGGATTTGAATTGTGTCCACAATTGTAGAGGATCATGAGAGAATGGAGAGAAAAAGTCACAAAACTGGCATGAACAAATTTATCAAGGTTATTACCATTTATTGTGTTTTAAAACAGGAGAAAAATATATCAAGTCAGTGATACTGATTCTGTTTCATGATTTCATAAAACAAGCACAGGGTTGTTCCTTACTTCAGCTGGAAGCTAATAAAAATTCTTACTTGTTGTCAGAGCTTATGTTTTTCCAGGAAAATGAAGAAAAGTGACTTTAGTTCAGCAACACTTTATTGCTGGGCAATATTACAATGTATGAAATGTGCTTTCCAGTCAGCGAAGGAAGAGAAAGATGCTGGAAATATTTTCATATTTATGTAAATCTGTGGAATATAAATCATCACTTTTGGAGAAATTCTTTGTTTAGACAGTTCTTACATTATTATCCCACATACTTCCATATATGCTTTACAGTAAAAATGTTTCTAAGGGTTTTATTAATGCTATTTTTCATATGCCTGCTACTTGAATGTTCATGTAGTCTGTCTTGGAAACGTGAAATCTAGCTGTACAGACAAAAGATGGGAGGGAATAATTTATTTTACATATTCTTTTAAAAGCAGCCTAAGTCATGTTAACCATTTATTATAATGTTGCTATTTTAGACATTTGTATCCTAGGAAATCCTAGAGCACAAAAAGCATGGGCTGAATCCCCCTAGCAAGAGGGAACCTTTTACAATAAACTGGACTTAAAAGAAGGTTTCAGTATTATGCATGCTGGGCCTTCAGAGGAGAAATCAAAAAAAAAGCAGGAGAAGCCTTTTCTCTGGGAGTTTGCTTTTTTATTTAATGAGGGATCTCTTCAAAGAGAATGTGATAGTCATTCCTAGAGGGCATGGTTTGGTGAGCAGGAATACAGGTGAAACTGTATTGTGCATCAAAAAGCAAAAGATGAGTTTGCTTTGTATTTCATCTCATGATTTTATCAATCTGCACAAGTATGTGTTTGGGGGTAGAGGGCATTCCGTGTGCAACAGAAGTTTGAACAGCTGAAACTCAGCATGGATATGGTGTCCACAGACCTCATTTTGGTGCCAGGAAAATCAAAATGTGTTTTGAAAGTAATTTCATATTGCTTCATGTGCTTGATTTATAGGCACATGTATGTGATTAAAATTTGCATATTTTAACTATACGTATTTTAGTATACGTGTACCTCAAGGTAAACAAGAGCATGGATGGGGTGGAATTTTAATAGTGCTTTCTAAGAATTTCTAAGTTCAACTTTAAAATTACCTTTTTCATAGTATTTTGCCTTTACTGTGTCTGAAAGGCATAAACTGAATTACAGGAAGGAATATTTCTCACAAATATAAATGGAGAACTACATTTTCAACTTGATTTCAATTAATATCCCAAAATAACCTTCACACAGTTGTAGATCGAGGCTGTCCAAACACATGGAATTGTAACTGGCTAAGAGTTTGAATCTACAGCTATATATTCCACTGTCCAGATAAATGCTTGCTGCAGCAGATGTTGGCACATCTGTTACGCCTCCCTATTTCAATTGGCTGCCTGGGTGTTTAGAAAGTGCTGATGAGGCAGATAAATCTTCTGACACATTTCAGGCCCAAAGCAGGCAGGCAGCAGTAACAATGATGTTTATAGAGCCAAGTACTCAGCAGTAACATTTTGAAATATAGCAAATATAAAGTATGATTTTACCGGCAGTAGGTGAAATTTATTGTATTGTATTGTTTTAATTTATTATTTTATTTATTTTATTGTGAAAGCTAGTTATTCTAAGTGATTTTCAGCTAATCTGAACTGCAGCTATAACGCTCCTTAAATCTCTGGGCTTTGTGTATCTAAGGTATGCTGTCTAGAAGAAGGTGCTTGCTACAGTTTAGAAAGAACTGTAAGCTATGAAGAGGTTCTTTATTAAACTTAAGGAAATGGGGAACCAGAAACAGCTGAGGTATATGTGGTTTTTTTGAAGGGGAATAGCTATCATCTGGGGAACTGGCCCCAGAAGTTCCTGGCCTTAGAATTCTTACTTTCAACAGGTTTTCTTCTACTCAGTGAAGCATGTCAGATTTGAATGTTTTTATACCAATAGGCTTTGGAAAACCCCAGAGTATCAAAGAGGACATTCATGGACAGAGAAGTATATATCTGACAGTGTCAAGTATGGAGACTGGTTTCCAAGTACATAGAGCTTTTGCAGGTCCTGGATCCCTTCCAGACCTTAATCTCCAACACAACAAATGATAAACAGAGATGTAGAAGTCACTGTAAAGATTTTAGCACTGATGTCATGTGCTAATATTGTCTCATTCCCTTCAGTAGATGTTACTACTAAATTTTCCAAGTGGCTTTCAGCTACCCCTACTTGAGGCAAGTCCAGAAATTGCAGTGAGCCTGTTGTAGAGGAGCAAAGAAATGGATGCTGATTATAAGCTGTTCTTAGTTATAGTTGGTTATGTTTTGCAGTATATGGTCTACAACTTCTCAGGACAACTCTTGCAGTCTTTGACTAGTAAAGACTCATAGTAAGAATCACTTCCCTAAATATCTAATTGGAATTTTATGAGTAGCAACTGATGTCTGTTGTCTTGTGTGGCTGTCACAATGCACCTCAAAGAGTCTGGTTCTAACTTCTCTGGGCTCTTGCATTTGATACCTGAAGGAAGCAATAATATCTCCTTATTGAGAAGGTGAATTCTCTTCAAAAGGCTAACCAAATGCAGTTCTCCCAGCTTTCCCTTTTTGGAGATGTACTCCAGCCCTCTAATTAGTTAATGGACTTCTAGCCAGACATGGAGTACTGTATTCCTACCTGATAACCAAGAGAAGATCCATTATGACATTTTATGTCAGAGCCATTTCCATTGGAAAACAGATGGGGGAGCAAATTCTGGAAAGCCACAAAAGGAAAAAAATACTGGACTGGTTAAGTTTAATGGATTTGTTCTCCCCACCCTCAGGGAGCTCAAACCAATGTGACAGTTTAGTGTGTTCACACACACTGCACAATAGAATGGTTGCTACTCCAGTCTGCTTATCTTATTTTAACATAAGGTTTAGTTTCTGCCTTGTCTGTGCTATTCCCACCTACTTTGTTTAATGAGAAGAAAGTAACAATGTAGGCTCCAAGATTAATGAAAAAGAAACACTTCTCTGCATATTATCAGTTAGCTAATTATTATTTAGGCTCCTCTTGTATACTTGCAAATTCACATTTCTATTGAGGGAAAGACCGATAGTAAGGACCAAAGTTGACTGCTAAAAATACTACATGTAAGCATTTTATCATGGATCTCTCTGCTCAGACAGCAAGACTTCATGGTTTTCCCAAATACACAATATACCAGAAGGGGTGTTGGGTCTCAAGCAGGACAAAATGTATATGCATGCATATCATTGGAAAATATAGGTATGTAGTTAAATATCTTTAATAAGTTAGCATTCATACTGCACCATGGAAAAAGAACAGAAATAAAGAGGACAAATAGGAAGATGGAAGAATCAGAGAGAAAAGTAAGACCATGGCTTGTTTGAAAGAAGACAATGGATACTTTCCTTTCCAGTAAGTGTGGTCATCCAGACAGTAGGGAAAATTTGTTTTTTAATAGCATTTAAAGTATTTTAGGTTTAATATTTCTTATAATTGATTTTTTTGGATTTAGCATTTTGACAGGAATATGAAGATTTAGTATCATGCACACTGGCTAAACTTCAAGAGAGGGTGACTTCCTGGAGGACACTGTCAGCTACTGAGCCTTTAGCAGCTGGGAACCCTGTAATTTGTAAAGCTTTTTTTTCCCCTTCTTTGACTTCCATATGACATGCACTCACTCTAAATTCCACCATGTGTCTTTAAGCTGAAATATTCTTTAAATGCAAGTCAGACAGGCCATACAAGGTCTGCCAGGTCCACAGAATTACGTGTTTATCTCACCCTCATATGCTTTAGACCCTTCCTCCCCTGCAAAACTGAATTTGTTCACAGCACAGTGATCACAGGCTTCTCATATTTGTAGTCCAGCTCCATCATTTGCCCAGCCCAGCCAGTTGCCCCATCTGCTCCATGACTGCTATCCACCCCCTGTCCTCACCCAAAGGGAGTCTCAGCTGATGCCAGGGTGTCTTCCTCCTCCCACTCATGGCCAGCAGGCTCTTACTGATCATCACGCATCAGACTGCTGAATATCCACTGGCAGGCCTACCATGTCTTAAGTTTCTCCATTGTTTGATTTTTCACATAGAAGTGTAATGCACACCAAAAATTTTCACTCCAGAGCTGCAGGATGAGAGTGAATTCCCACATTCATTGGAGCTTCTTTTATTATCAAAGGATACAGCAGCTACAGGGCCAAATTCTGCTCCCCCAGTTGCACAATGATATTAAATTAATAGGAGCCTATATGTCAGCATATTTATTCTGGGGTTTTCTGCTAGTTTTTTCTTTTTTTCCTTTTGTTTTGTTCTGTTTTCTAACACTGGTATCATTGTCTACAGCATCCTGCCATCCCAGAGCATTCTTTGTCTGGACAAAAAACAGCATGTGGCTCTAAGGGTAGCTATAAAGCAGGGATCAGTAGGAAAGTGATTTGAAGTATTGTTCATCCTACTTTGTGTTTGGGTTTGGATTACGCATTTGAAAAATGCTTGCTGATATTACTTTCTGCTTTGATGTAAACAAATCTTGTGTCAGAGATTTTTAAATCTAAACCAGACTTTAAAAAATGAGGATTATATGAGACTTCAGCCTATAAGGTAAAGCCCCTACCCGTTGGACTGAGCATTGTTTTTCCCCACCATATGGAATGGAGATAACCCTCTGTTTCTTTGTGGTAAGCTACCAACCAAATCCATTCTGACAAATCTGACACCCAATGTGATTTGTCCTTTCCGATGCTGTTTATGAGAAGTCAGGACAGTCTTCTGTCAAAATTGATAAGTGAGAAGACACTGGGGAATACAATTTTATTTTTAACAGCACAGCTGCCAGCAGTTCCAACTTGTTTACGTCTAGGCTGGCTCTGTCTTGCTCCATAGCTTTTCTATTTCCATCCAAATAGCCCTCAAGTACATTGTGGATGTGCCAGTCGGTGTGAAATCTGAACAGCAGAACATACTGGGACTGTTAGAGAGAGGAAAAAAATAATTCGTTTCCTTAGGTTATTTTCACAACTTGAGAATCTCTACCAAATCTCTATAGACATTTACAGAATGGGTTCTAAAACTGATCTATAATGTACTAAAATCCTGCAGTGCTTGTAACCTTCCATGGTGAAGATACCAGAGGACTTAAGAGCTTTGCTTCACTGATAAAAACATTGGGTTTTTTGGTGAAAGTGGTGAGTGTTTGTAAATTAAATCCCCTGCAAGCTTTTAAATACAAGTTTATTCATTGTGAAAAGAATGCAATAGGACTCTGCAGTGTGAAGGGGAGGGCTGTTACTTTGCACTCTGTTTCACACTGAATACTTCTGGAATATAGCCTGCAATTAGCCGGTGTTACAAAGGCATTAATGTATTTCCTGGAAAATCCCTTTGACGGGAGAGCATAACTCTTGATGGTGTTAGGATAGTTCTGAAGTCTAGGATGCCTTTGTTTGCCTGCAGTATTACTTGCCTTCTGTCTGGAAGCCCCAGAATCCCAGGTGGTTTTGATCTTTTTTTATTGGCACACTTAAGAAAGCTGCAGTGATAGGCACTTCCTCTATACGGGCTCTTCTGCAAGCTGTTTCTATACAGTGGCTCACCTTAAACACTCAGTTCTCATGGAGGTAAAGTGAGAGAAGGGGTTTATGTTGGACTGATCTATCAGTGAAAATTCTTGTTTCCTTTTACCATTTCTCTTTTGCAGTTAGGAATAAATAGGTAGTCTATATGGTTTGTCATTAAAAGTTACTGAAGCCCAGAGGTGGCTGTAAATGTCATTACTCTGATTCTGTGAATTGTGGGATGATCTGACATTTTCCCTGTGTCATTATAAGCATATACCCTTTCAGTAATTGTAATCATGCTCTTAGATTAACTGTTAGATGATTGCCAGGAAAGATTGTCTGCAGTGTAACTGACCTGCCTGGCATGCACTTACACACAGATATAAGCTCTGCATGAGCCTATATAGTCATGTACATAAGTTTGCACACATAGATGCATGCACATGCAAGTAAAGAATTAAATATTTAAGGCCCACCCCAACCCTGAAGGCAAAATACCTATCTTAGTATGAAATTACTTTGTTAAATATACAGCAGAGGCATCACAGACTCTCTTCATCCAAACAGACAGAGCTAGTCCATAGAAAAAAATATCATAGTTGAAATAGATTGTTTTGATGACTTCTACCAATGCTAGGATTTACATCTCTTTCTTCTGAGTTCCTTCAAATTAATTCTGTTCACCATTAAAGACATAACCTCCAGAAAAAGTGCTTGGTGTTGGAAACATGATTTAGGTAATGAGAAACATGATACCTGTTTGAAACATGAAGTGTCTGTTCAAAGTGTGTATCTTATCCTGATCATTCGTACATGACACTCACAAATCGTCCTGCACAGTGCAAATTCGAGGTGAAATAAACTGTACTTTAAAATGAAGTCTAAAGAATAACATTTATTCTGCTGATGATGTTTGTTTTGTCACAAACTCCTCTGTTTTACACCCACCCTCATTTGCAATGTATGATTTTATTTAGAATGTAATACCATTATCATCTCTTCTGAATTTGAGATGAATTTTTTATTTAGTAGCTCCACTTTTAGACCTCCTAGGGCTTCATTAAATTGAACTGTTCCTGTATGAAGAGTTAAGGTTCTGTTTGTACTATTTTCATTTCATGAGCAGAATTACTTGCCGGTGATGATGAGTGTGTGGCATTAGGAACATCAGCTATTATACAAAGTAGCAATGTAAATGACCTGTGATTTAGCTGCCTGGAAAAGGCAAACCCTTCAGGTCACATGGAGGAAAGGACCAAGAAAGTGAATGCTATTAGTGAGATGCTGCCAGGTGCTTGGCTGTTTGAAGCCCTCTCTGATAATGATACCGATGTTTGCATCGCTGAGATGTAAGATAAGTGATGAGACAAGAACTGCAGATTTGGAATCACTAAACACTTTTATGAGACTGAGACTGATCTTTGCTTAGTTTCCATAGTTTACAAGAAGCTGAAAAAATGATCTTATTTACAGAACCTTCATATAGTAACCCTGAGAGAAAGTGTGAAAAGCAGCCAAAATTCTGCTATGCATACAAACTGGAGGATGACCATACCCATAAAGATGAGGAATCAAGATGATACTGAAGAATGAATCTTAATTTTAAGGTCTGTGTAGTCCATATCATCCCTTAGCACTTCTGTTTGATGCCTCAGAAGACTGACACTAGCTCAGATAGATGAGGATTTTTTTCAGTGTAACTAATTTATTAAAATGCATCAGACTTTAATGTACTTTCTCAGTTAATTCCTCATTGAGCTATTCTGTAAGTACTCTGATCTCGGCCTTTTGTGCTTCATTCATTCAATTACTCATTCTGTCAATTATACCATTAGCAAGATGAACAGTAAAAGCAGCTTCTCAGCAATTATTACAGGTAAAAAAGGAAAAACAAACACAAAATTAACTATTCTTTTCTTATTTTGCTTTATTATTTTGGTATTGTTTTTTCTTAAAATGTATGCTAAATACTACCCTTCTCCACTTTGGGTCATCAGATATTGGCTCCCTTGTTCCATTCAATAAACCTTGATTTCTTCTGAAAGGGCTATGGCACAGAATAACTTGCCTGACACAAGACACTGCTTTACAGGTAAACAAGGACATAATCAAAAAACCTGTCAGCTAAACCTTTGTGTATTTTAGCATCTCCAGACTCTTGGAACATCTCGCTATGAGGTAAATTGTGTAAAGAGTTTGGACTTCTGCCTGGTAGTGGACTGTAAAGGGGTAAAACATAAAGGTGTTTCATCTCATACCCGGGTTTTTCTCAGAATCTGCACATGACCACTTACTTAGCCGTGGGCAGTAACTCATTTGTTGGTGGTAAGTGCATTGTTCTGGGTGTCTACAAAGACATCATTTTATTTTCTCGTTGGTTTTTTTTTTTTCCCTCGATACTGCAATAATATCAACTAGTAAGAATTACAATCTGGGTTTCGTCCAAAAGGTACTAGTAATCCTTCACTGGTACAGAAAAATTGCTGAACCCACAGACGTGTCCATAGAGTGCATCTCTTGGAATTCTTTGCCTTAAAACACCATTATGTTACTATAGGTTTTGTAGATGGAACTTGTCAGCCATATTTCAAACATCTTAGGATTAAGATAAAGCATCTCTGAACTGCATTGTTTGTTTCACACAAGACTGGCAGCATTTTTTCTTTCTGGCGATGGAGAGGAATCCTTCTCCAGTATGCTCTGGTGATTTGCTTTTCTAAAACCTGTGTGTGTCCTTTTGTGTTGGCTCTTAATTTAAAACCTGTTGTTTGTAAAGAGCAAAACTTCCCTTCTCATTTCTGTCTTTTTTTCTTCCTCCCTATTTAGGAGTGTTGTTTGAACTGGAGAGAGAAGAAAGCGCAGTGTTTTGGTTTTACAGGCTAGACTATACTGATCTTTTCCTCTAAAGATAATGGAACTAAATGGGATGAGTAGATTCTAGTTGATGCTTAGAAATTAAATAGTCAACTGTATCACAAACTGAAAATGTTAAGGATCTTCTGCCTTACCATGTCACAAAAATACAAACTTTGAACTATGAATAACAGATTCTGTTACACTGGGGAGTAACACTAATTAAAAATGATTTATTTTTTATTATGATGATTTTTTTTTTAATGTCTCAATGGCAAGATAATATTCTCATTGTAATGAGGAGTTTAATGTTAACTGATCACACAATGTCCATTTAGGAAAAATACTGTAGTGCTTGGATTTGATGCTGCCCATTCTAGTGGACCCAAAACTCTGGCAAGGATGAAGGAAGCTCAGTTGCTCTGATGGTTTTGATAGTCTGTTTTGGTCTTTTAAGCGGGTTCAACACTTGCTGTAAAGGCAGATGGGGATTTTCTGGAAGGATGTAGAGTATTTATAGTATTCTTACAGTGCTTTTCAAATGCTCTGCAATCATTCATTCTTTAATGTGCTGCTACCCTGGTAGCATTTGCATTATTTTCTGCTTACAGATATACCAAAGCAGTTACAATTGAACAGGGAATAGGGACTTAAAAGCAGAAAACTTCTGGAATTTTGCTAAAAAAATCTATCTTATGAGGCAAGATATCCCTATTTTTTTTTAAGTACTGTGAATTTGATAAGGTAGGGAAATTTAAACCCTACATGATCTGCACCTCTTTTCTGTCTTTTATTTATCTGCAGGAATTGCCTACTTTGTAAATTTGCATCCCAGTCTTTCAAGAAAGGATAGTCCTTATTCTAATTTCCCTGTCTGACTTCTAACCAAGTAATTTGTGGCAAAACTCTTTAAAAGTATTGTCTTTACTGAATTTTTGTTTTGGCCACACAGAGTAAAAAAGCAGAAAGTCAAAGATTTAGCAATTTGGCATTGATTTCTGTCACTTGGCAGCAAAGTATTCTTTGTCTGGAGAGGTGGCTGCCCTGAGTGTGCCCAAAAGAGGGGAAGGCTATCATCTCCTGAGTTCTTCCTGAGCTTCAGTCCCTCTCATCCCACCATCTGTCTGTCAGCAGTATTCATGTCCAAATACTATTTCTCATAGATTTTGAAAATGCTGGGTTTTGAAGACCGGCAGTTCAGTCCCTACATGCACACCGACAAAAGCCAAAGAGAAAGGAACTCTGTGTGTGCATACATGCACATGTACATATATCAGAAAATATTTCAGAGAAGGAAATTATGTCCTTACAAATTCATTACTGCTGCAAAACTTACTGTTTCTTCTGTTAAAGATCAGTTGTGAGGAGAAAAACTCCACAACACTATAAAAGATCTGTTGCAAAATACTGTGTCAAATGTGTTTGACTGTGATAGTCCAGGTTCTCTAGTGTTTTACTTGCTGCTCTTCTGTTGAAGTTATTTCTTATGTGCTTGTTATACAGGCATAGAGATCAGACTCGTGGGCTTTTTTTCTGAGACCTGATTTACTATTTTATGCAAAGTGTTTTTAAATTTTCCAAAAATATTTTTCAATTCTGGTTTCTTTGCCTGTGTTGCATTTCCTGTAAGCAAAGAGATGCCATGAGGTTAGTAGTGCAGATGTGCCATGGGCAAAAGGCACTTACCTGGAATGACTTCCAGTGCAAAGCAACAGACTTTACCCACCTTCTCCCTCATGCTGAATGAGATATTACTGGAGTATGCACCTGCATCTCGACTGAAAAACATGAAATAGTTTTTGGGTACTTTAATACTAAGTACCAGGATCTCAGCTGTAGGTATTTACAGCTTCTAAGCAGCCACAACCATGTGCAGTCATCAGGCTACACCCCATATAGTCATTAAGGAAAGGTATAGTCCAAGACTACCCAGTACTAAATTCAGCGCTTAGATCTGTTACTGGGCAGAGAAGTGAAAGCTGTGGTAGCTCAAGTACTGTGTGGAGCCAGGACTATTGCAGCCCAGTCAGAGGATGCTAGTCACTGATACTTGTCATTGGCTGCTTCCCTGAGGTGGTTTTGATAAATCTCTTAGACACACAGGATGAAGCCTGTAGGCTCATCCTCATTTTCCTTTGTTCTTTCATGCCCTAAATGGTTAAATTTTTCTGCTCATTGAGCCAGCACACTAAGAGAATTCAGTTTGTTTGCAGCCTGAAATGGTACAGTTTTTTTAGTAGCATTTTGAGTCAAATCATCATAAGAATTTCAAGGTCATTGGCATCCGAAGGAATTGTGTTCAGAGCAGTCTTTGGGGCCCCTGTCCAGCCTCAGCTTGGGGATACAGGAGGTTGTGCCAGCAGGACAATGAAAGTTAATGGATTTCAGCTTGTGCACAGCTCCCCGTTTGCCTTGATTTAAAGGTCCCAGTTTCGGTCCTTTATGGTGTATTTAGGTTTCCTTATAGGCCTCCAAGGAACCACAAACTTCTTTATTCCTTAAAAGTATACCTTGTTTCTGTAATTGAAGCTGTTTTGTTACTGTAATTTCTCCCTAATATTACAGTTCTAGTCAAGTGATCTTTCCCTCTGGAGGCATCAATTACTATGGGTTTTGAATAGGCCTCCCTCCAGTATGTGTCCTTTTGCTCCCAATGCCAAAATCAGGTCACTGTAATTCGCTTCCCTAATAAAAAATACTTCTGTGGTTCTTCTTTCAAACCCAATGTGTAATGTGTACAGGTGAATAATTTCACTCTTCACCATCTTACATAGAACTCATGCCATATCTACAAAAAACTAAAGAATACTACAGGTTTCATGAGATTTTTCTACATTTTCTTTGTTTTCATGAAGACATTGAATGTCCAAAGTCCAGAGAGAAGCTTGTAGGGTTTGTGCAGGTAGTGAACCTGTGTAGATTTGAATTCTTGTGAGGGAGCAGGGGAGACAGCCGTAGCAGTGCACTTTGTGAAAGATGTTCAGCTGAAATGAAATTGTCACAAGGCTTGTTGGCTAACCCCTGTGTGTTAGGGTATTTTGATACCTGGGCTCCACAACTTTCTGGACACAGTAATGAGTCCTCACTACTGTGTACCATCTACCTGTTTGTGGATTAGTCTGCACAACATCTCTGGGAATGGAGGGGAACAAGCTCTGTGTCAGAGAACTCTGTATCTGAGAACTGAAGCAAAGGTTGGTCTCACTCCTTTTATTGCATAGCCACAGAAGCAGAAGCTGTCAGGGTCCAAATGTGACCTGAAGACTCTCTTCACATACAAATACCAACTAAAGCTTCCTGCTTGCAACCAAGCTAATACTCTGTGTTATTGGGTTCATCCTGCTTTATTGCAATTATTTGTTTCACAATGTTCAAACCAAGTGCAGCTTTGCCTTTTTGTGAAGGGTTCCCCTATGAAACCCTTAAGATGCTTAACTCAGATGGGTGTATGTAGTAGTTATCACTCTACCATCTGCCCAAAAACTTGCACTTTTCATGAGATGCCACTGCTGTGACATCTGGCACTAAAAATATATTTTCTGCATCATCTCACAATTGAGGAAGATGCCACGGCTGTTTAGCTCCACAGGAGATTCCTTGAAGCATCTTTCTGTTATCTAACAGCTTCTCCAATGAAGCACCACTACACTGGCCAGGGAAGGACTTATGCCATTAATGGAAGCCGTATTTCTGCTTTATGGCTTGGATTGCTGTCAGAAGGGAGTGGTGCTTGTGTGATGGATTGATTGATGTTAGCCACTCTGTCCTACATGCTATAAATCAGCTGGTGTGATGCGACTAGAAGGACTATGTAATCTTCTGTAAGTCAGCTTCTATTACCCAGAAGTCAAAGACCTGAAAAATTGATGCACAGCTGTATTTCTCAAAGTTTGGCATGTCTTGCCGAACAGTTTCTGTATAGCTTGAGCCTGCATTGTACTGGGATATCCTTCTTCATTCACGGAATAATTTCCCCCTAAAAGTATTTCCTCCATAGCATTCTGTCTCAAGATTAAGCAGAATGAGTAGGTCATATAGCATGATTATCTCAGCAGCTTGCTGCTCCTATGTGCTGTGCAGTGTTTTCCACCCTTGGCAAGAGCCACCACAAAACCCTGTGTATTTTCTTGTAGGAGGTGGAGCTGTGCCGCATTGGCAGCCAGGAGAAGCTGGGGCTGACTGTCTGTTACAGAACTGATGACGAGGAGGACACGGGAATCTATGTCAGTGAGGTAAGGACATGACATTGGGGAGGAGCATGGGAGATGTTCATGGAGGGCGACGCATGCCAGGGAATGAACGTACAAGTGCTCTTAGACAGGAGTGCAGAAGCGTTGGCCATCAACCAGCTCATGTCACTCTCAATTCTTTTAGATTATCAGTTCAAATCATGTTGCCCAAGCACAGTAATTATTACTAGTGGGCTTCTTTAGTATAAGTGCTTTTAACTACAGCATTGTAGTTAGTAAAGCATAAAGCAGTCTGAAATGGTCTGAATTTTGAAAGAAATGTGCCCCTATGATGGAGATCGGACGGAGCTTTTGAGGAGAAAAGTGCCTTCTCCACAACTCTACTTGCATTCTCCCTCTGCCACAGCCTCAGTTATCCTAACAGTGGTCAATCGTGTTACAGTCGTGGTACACACAGACATACCAAGATGGGTGGAGAGAGTAGTTTGAGAGATTAATATGTTGGAAAACCAAAATGTAGAATTCTAAATACTGAGGTGGGATGAATCCTCAGGTTTTGACTGGGTACACTCAGAAAACATGGCATCCAGCAAAGATTGTTAAGTGTTTCACGAGGTCAGTCCATAAGACTTCCAAGAACACCATTTCCCTTTGAGTGAGAGTGATTGACTGGAGCAGTCATTCAAAGAGGGTTTTGTTCTGGGTAAAACAGAACTCTTCTGAGTCCAAAGTCACTGTTGATTGTTCTGCATGAACTGTGATCCCAATTGGTCACTTTTTTGACATGTTGAACCAAATTTCTACATTAGAGAAAGGTTCTTCAGTATAAGGGGGGTTTGTTCCTGGAATAAGGCTGTCCAGGGGTGTGGTCACAGCACCAAGACTGTCAGAATTAAAGGAGCAACTAGACAAAGCTTTTAGTCATATGGTTTTCTTTTAGATAGTCCTGTGAGGAGCAGGTTTCTGGACTTAATGGGATCCTTAAGCGTTGATTCCAACTTGAGAGATTGTGATTCTAAATTCTTAGTGAAGCTCATGGATGGAGAGGATCAGAAAAGACAGAATTCTCCTATGTATCTGAATGGGACGAAGGCAAGATTACACATAAAGAGGCTGGTAGCAATGTTAAATAAGCTAAAAAGCACAGCCTTGGAACAAGAACAAGGAATTAATATAGATTACCTAAGAATAAATCTTCCACCAGTTGTATAAGCTGTGATTTGAAGTCTGTTTGACCTTGTGAGGAAAAAGAAAGTTCAGGAATCTCTTAAGTTCTAGGATTATATCTGAAATGTTCTGTTTATCCTACATGATAAAATTTTCTCAGAACTTTGAATGTATTGTTATTATCTTTTGTACTTGATTAAGGACTTGCAATTCATTGGTGTTTTTTCTATGACAATGCACTAGAAGAAAATAATATCTAACAGATGTAGAGGACGTTGGCTGCTTACTAAATGTTCAACTCAAATTTTGGATTTGAAAAAGAACTTATGTCATGATGGGGCAAAATAAATGATTTAAGATAATCGTCAAGTGAAAGGTGATAGATTGAACTGTCCTGCAACAAACAGTAGGTCATTGCTCAGGGATGAGCTGTAGTGTCTTTGATAAACTATCACAGGAGTGCTAAATATCTGTTTAGGTTAAAGTAACTTAAAATTAACTGGTTCAGGCTAGGAATGATTTACGGGACCTGTGAGTGATCTATACAATATGGATCCTTTGGGTTTATTTTGATGTTTTCTTGCAAACAGATTGATTACTAAGATAATAATTTAATAGTAAATGTTTCCATGGAGGAAAAAGAATTGTGGCCAAAGATAGACCCATTTGTATAGAGGTATCAACTGCTGCAGAAACCTCTCAGTCCACAGTGAACTTCCAGAGAAAAGGGTGTCTGTCATTAATTTTTAATGATCTGACAGCTGAAGGTTAATGTCTAACAGTGGCATAGGAACTTGTTAATTTGAAAATCATATGCTCCCAACCCTTTCGATCTTGAGGCATTTATCTGAAACAAGCTCGTACGATCATTTAAAGACCTGTGTTGTTTCTGTGATGCTAAAGGCAACTTCAGATTGCCTCTGTACTGTGTAAAAATGGTATTTTTTCAATTCTTGTAATTGTGCAGCTGTTATAATTTCCCATTAAAATCTTTTCATGCTCAGTTACTGGTAATTGTCCTGTGCAGGTTGATCCAAACAGCATTGCTGCCAGAGACGGACGGATCCGTGAAGGAGACCGCATTTTGCAAGTATGTGACAATAGACCCTTCCTTAAACTCTTTCTTCAGAAAAACATGTGGTGCCATCTTCTCTGTGGACTGTTAATGAGGGAAGATAGTTCTCTTTGTTACTGTGATCGATGAGAAAATCCATGTCTGTCTGTTTTTTAACACAATAGCTGGGAGCTAGAGTGCATGTACTGAAAAATGAGACTGACAAACTCGTTCTGGCTCATGCACTTACGTCCCATGTCTTTTTTTTCTCCATATTTATTAGAAAATCTCATTTCCACTATGTTCATCTCAGTGTCAAATTCTAAACAGGATCCTGCAGACATAAATAGCAGTGTCAGAGACGTGCTGATCATTCACCAATTGCATAAATTTGGGTAAAACTCATTTATGCTAAGCATAGATAATAAAGAGTTTTCACACAAAAAATGTGTTGTTTAGAGAAGGATGATCTTGAATGTACTTAAGGAGGGGGTTCATTAGTTTTTTGTTGATATTTTCTTTCCTCCCCCAATAATACATTTCTTTTCTGAATTCTTTTCTAATCCACCACCTTGGCTTTTTTCCCTGCCTTTGTTTCTGTTGATCCACTTGCTTAAAGAACAATTCCAAGGATAGGTTTGTGTGTTACAGCATAGGTGGGTGGCTGGCTGCTGCACAGGGCAGTGTACCTGTACAGAGAGGGAAACAGCAAAATTTGCAGTATGTTTTCATTTTCAATGGAAAATAGCAATGGGTAGTACATTTTTCATCCTAGTGCAAAATCATGAAACAGATACCAAAAATCACTTGACTGGAAATTTTTTGCTGTGTTGTAGCATTTTAATTCTGGTTCCAAGTTGATTTGCCTTGTATTTTTGCCTTTTTTCACTGAAGCCCCAGAAGAAACTCCTGGTGATGACAGGTTGGTTTTCTGTAACATGTTTCATAATTGCCCTTCTTTAATTTAAGCAGATGAGCTTTCAGGTTTTCACAAGATCAGTCTGTTCCTTCCTTCCAATCTTTTCATTTCTGCAGGAAATATCTTTGATGAAACGTGTAACTCTTATCCAACATCTTAAATCAGCTTTGGGAGTCTAGCTACACAACAGTGTCTATTAGCTGGCTTACCATAGCCGTCCATTTTCTAGAGAGGAAATGATAAATTAGATTTTAATGTTGGGCTCACTTGGGGGCTGCTGGTTTTTTCTCTGTATAATGTTCTCCACCAGAAAGCACAAATACCACGATGTGAGGGCAGTGACGTCCTTGGCAGGACTTGGGGTGAAAGGACCATTACATGGGATGCATTTAGGAGAGGAAAAGTTAGGGCACTGCCTTACATGTCTTTATGTGAAATACCTACTGAAGAAATAACAGTATTTTTAACTTTCAAAAATCAGAAAAACGCCCTTTTTTATTCAACTAAGTAGAAACAACTTTTTATTTCTACTCTACGTGTGTCAAAATAAGGAAAGAGAGAGTAGGTCTATTTTCCACTTCTTTTCTTGTTTTGTGAAATGTCTGGGTGGACAGTCAACAGCAGTTCAGGCAAATGTTCTCCAGTTCCTAATGAAATTCAATTCATTTCAATTTTGAGTAAAGACTTCAGGGCTGAGAGAAAACATAGATAATTCTGCCATCCTCTTGTGGACTGGAGCATTACTTTAATGTCAGTGCTGATATATAGGTATGAATTTGATCATTAAAGTTAATACCCGGAGAGTTATGTGGGGTTTACTTTCATATCTGAAAACACATTGACCCTCTATCTCCTTTTATTGATGAGATAGCTCAGAGAAATAGAAGGTGACCGTGCCATTATGGGAGGATTACACTGAGGCTGGGTGAGATACAGATCCTTGAGCACAGGGACGTTTTCTGTGGGTGGCAGGTGGCATTGATTAAGGCTACAGGGGAAATGCCCAGTTATGTGTATTCCTCACAAAATGACAGCAGGTTTCCTCTCATTTTTGAGGCTTTATCTGCCCCCTTCTCACTCTCAGAAACCAGCAACCTTCACAGTCTAAGCATCTGAAAACTGCCTGGGTACTTTATATGAAATGTTACAAAGTCAAGCAGAAGTTTTAGGATGGCAGTCCTAGTGGTAGTTGCCTAAACTTCTCCTCTTTTTTAGCTAAGAACCTCCAGGCTAAGCACAGTACATGGGGAAGGCTGAAGTCCTGCTCTATCCCCATGATAGTGCAGCTGGGATGGGGTGGCCACCTTCAGGTAGTGTGGGGACAGCCCAACCACCTCCTCTGGGCTCCATGGTGAGCAGTTACGCAGCTGATAGGAGTTACTGGGGCAGCCACCATGTCTTGGGATGTTCTGTACAGGCTGGAAATCTGTTCCTGAACCTCTCTGCAGCTGAATCTCTGCTTTTCAGGTTAGGGCAGCTCTGTGTTACCTGGTCTCCCACAGACCACAGCTATGCCATCATGTAAACTTTGAAGGGTCTCAGGCATTTCGCCCACTGCCAGTTAGGTGATCAGGGATTTTCTTTAATCTGGATTAAAGCTGTGTTTTTGAGTCAGGGCTTTCAGGCCAAACATATGTACAAAATTCAACTTTCTCTTTGATTTTCAACTACAAGTTCCTACTACTTTGAAACGGAACCATTAGAAGTTGTTGGGGTTTTTTTCCCAAAAAATATTCCAATATTTCTACCACTGTTTTGTTTTCATTCTTTTTGAAATAGACTGAATTTTGGAGGTTTTGTTGCCACAATGAAAATAATCCACGTCTTTTGCTGTGAATTGGACAAAACTGAATTCATATGGGAAATAAGATTTCTATTTGATTCCCTCATAAATGGTTTTTGGACAATGAAAATTGTGTTTGATACCATGTAGTCATGGATTTTTTTTTTTTTAATGGGGTTACAGAATAGGAGAGAGGTAGCAAGAAAAGACAAGTTTCATCAAAGAACCACTTTTATTTTGATTATCCCCTTGTAAGGGGGATACATATGTTTTTTGTGCTATCAGCTACTAAGCTGTCCGCACAAATATGAAATGATTAAACAGAGCAGCAACAAGCAGTGGCCTGAAAGTATTGCCTGGTGAGAGATAATACTGTAGCTCTCTAATTGGCTCTCTACCAGCATTCAGTGTGACTGATTTCAGCTGTAACATTACCAGTCTTCTTCCACCAGCACTATTATCTCAGAGTGACACTTCCATTACTCTGAACGGAGAAAGATGAACGTCACCTGTCAGGGGCTGGTTAATTGTGTTGCTAGATGTATGTTACCAGGGCGCAGGTTGGACATTTATGAACATAACTGCTTCCTCTGATGTCCGCCATCCTTCAACGATCAATACAGCTCTTACAGTAAGCGCATAATTGAGTGAAGGCACTTACCACCGAGGGGCTGAAGATGAGCCCGTTGCGCAATTTTCATTGTCCATACATTCAGCACAAATGAGCTGATATCTGCCCTTTATTGTGTGTTGCTTTGTGGAAATAGAAACTAATGTGCCACTTTCATTTGTTTCCTAGATAAATGGCCAAGATGTCCAGAACAGGGAAGAGGCAGTGGCATTGCTCTCCAGCGAAGAATGCAGGAAAATTGTGTTGCTGGTCGCGAGGCCAGAGATGCAGGTTAGACTAAACAGATGCACTGAGCCAGAACCTGGGTTATACCATGCATTCACTGTCACTGTAAATAATGAACTGCCAAGAAATGGGAATGCCAAAGTTACTGACAAAAGGAGCAAACAGTTAATTGCGGAGCTTTGGCTTTCTATATCCAACAAAGAAAATAATATTACTACGACATGTTTTCCCCAAGCTAAACAAGTTCTTTTCCAGCAGAGTGAGCAGGTATATAAATAACGCTGGCAGCACCAATATGGTATTAGTAAAATATGAAGTTGAACTTGAAAACTATGCATTACTCATTAGATGATTCTGGTTTGTTCAGGGGATAAATTTCCCTTACTTAACATTTATCAATTTTATCTTTTATATCAAGTTTATCATTTATATGAACTTACACAAAGCGGTAGCTTTACATTGGTGAGAGGTTGTTTTATGCTATGTGGTTATAAACAGGCATGTAAATGATTCATGTATGTATCAATTATGGGCCTTTCACTACAGTAGCATTCAGCAAATGGAAATCTAATTGTTTTGACAGCACCCTGGTCACAAAAACATGCTTACATCTTGGGAGGTGCATTTTCAAAAGCTTTTAGAAACATTTTTATGCTTTAAAAATAAAATTATGCCAATGCCAATAATTTTGCCATGCCAAGCATTTTCAATATCATTGCAGGGGACAGAGGTTAGATTGATTATCAGATAAAGAAGAAGTACAGTGTTAGAAAACTACTGTTTTTACATCCCTTTAAATTCTATTTGTAGGCTTTTGCAAAGCAAAAATACATTATATTTTCACTATTCTCTCTATCTGCCAGCAATTCAGAGTCGGATAAGTTGTCATTTGTCTCTCATGCTCTTGTTCTGATATTTTCAGTCTCACTACCTCCATATTCCGTAGAAATTAAGTGTAATTCAGCCACTTGGAATCTCTACTTGAATACTGTAGTTGTAAAAGAGTCACAGTTTCAGCATTCATATCCTTTATATTTTTCAGGAAGCTAAATAATTCTTGTAAAATCAGTGACAAAGTATAACAAAAATATGCCTCAGTTTATACTGCAAAATTGTAATCCTCAATTGCTGAAATTTTGAAAGAGATTTTTCAATATTATTCCAACTGTTTTTCATTAGGAGTCTATTTTTCATTGGGGAACGGAAACTCACCCACTTACAAAATACATGCCCAGAGAAAGTTCAGTCTATGTATTTGTTTAGACTGGTCAACATGAAATAAGGAATCAATGTTATAAGATCACTATGAGATAAGGAATTACTTACGTGTACCAGTGTAGCTTCCCACATGAATACTCTTACAAATACTAAGTGTGGTTTGGTTTAGGTTTGGGCCTTTGGTACTGTTTTGGTTTTTTTTAGTTTATGTGTTTTAAGAACATACTCATACAAAACTGATGAAAAAGCCAGAGTAGGTCAGAGATCAGGCTATCAACTGATTTCTGCTACTTGTGTTGCTTTGACTTGGTAAAAAACAGTCAGATTGAGCAGGCTTTCATTTCTAGATAGAAAATGTTAATGGCAGTATTGCAACCTTGAAGGGTGACTGCTGAGCACATTCCCTCAGTAACAGGGAAGAAAACCCCTCTGATCATGTATTTGTGCTGTGAATAATGAAGTTTTGAAACAGAGCACCAGAGCAGCACACCACACACATGCATTCTCACCTGTGAATGTGTACACAGTGTAAGTAGTGCACATGTATGCTAGGGTACATATTAGTTTTCTTTTAAAAGCTGTAACATAATACAAACATTCTCATTAGTTATACAGTGGGTCTGCCACAATCAAATCAGCAGATTTGCCCAAGTGAGATTCATCTTTCATCCTCCAAATTTGTTAATCTCTGCAATTCCCTCACATGAGGTGAATTAAACTGTGTCCTTTACAGTAGAGGAAGGCTGTGCTCATGCTTTCCTCTGGGAAAAAGAAGTAAACAAGACAAGTAAACAAAACTACCGAATGTTTCATAGAATGGTTTGAAAGTCCCATTAAGGACAAGCATAAAAATAATTTTTTCCTCAAGGAAAAAAGTCTCCTCCTAATGCCAAACCATAGAGAGCTGGCTTTACCAGGGGAGATGAAACGTTTATTATAGTCTTTATAAGAGGAAAGAATTTGTTGACATGGGCAAAACCACATCAAAGTTTGTTAACAAAACAGTAATGTTCTGCCTGTATTCCATTAGAAGTATTGCACAGCATCAGTCACTCCTTGTGTAGCTTTGAACTGCTACTACTGCTACTGGTTTGGTGTAACTTTTCTGGCTGACATCTGTGACCAGACATGTTCTGGCTATGAGGCAGTGGTAATTCTGCTCTAGGTGTTGGTCTGTGCTACATCCCTCTTGCCATCTTGGGACACAGGTTAGTCTTGTAATTGTTTTATGCTGAGGCTTTTCCTTCTAGCAAGTTTTTGTCACCATCATCCTGTGGTTCCTTCATCAATGATGAAACATTGTTTCCTTCTGCTGTAATCCTGTCATTATAGCCAAGAGTGCAACTGACCAGTGTTTTTTCTTTTTGATGCAGTGTGCCATCTGGCAAGGGATTGCAGGTATAAAGGATGTGTGCCATGTGCACACATGAGCATAATGAACAAAGTGGGAAAACAGAGTTTTAGGCCAAGGTGTCTGTTTTATCAGTTTCAAAAGATGTTAAGGGTGTGAAATGGGTTTAAGAGATATGTACTTGGCAGAAAACATAGCATCCCCTCCTGTCCTTTTGCAACACTGTGTTCACCAAATGTCAATGTACTATTTTATACGTGGGAAGAAAAAAACAAGCAAACAGGTAAGCCTTGCTTCCAGACACATTGGGAGAACAAAAATTGCCTCCCTTCAAGTCGCCTCATCTTTCTATCACCCTGTTCTATTTATTTGTTTACCTGGAAGATCAATGGGAAGATAGTGACAGAAACGCAGCAAAAGGTTTCCACTGAGGTGATGGCAGCAGGGCTGGAATGGAGGTTGTTAAAGAGAAGAGCCCAGTTGCTTCCTGGCCCTATTAGTAATATTGCCATTCTTGCAGTGCGGGGTCTCTCAGTAGTAATGAACACGACAGCTTCAGGATTATGCACTGTGCCTTTCATAATCTTTTGAAAGGAAATAATGTCTGTGCTGTGCAGTCTCCTTCATTATGAGAGGAAATCAGTCATACTGTTTTACGAAAGGATAAAAGACATGAATCCCATCTTTTTATCCTTTTCTTTTTTTTTTTTCTTTTTTTTTTTTTTTTTTTTTTTTTTTTTT
>VZDJ01004378.1:10765313-10869822 GCA_008694505.1 Cyanoderma ruficeps
TTTTTGAGATGTGAACTCCTACTGCCTGGCTTTTTGAAGAGAATCATTAGAATAAAAAGAAGTAGTCAAGCACTGCCATTTGGGTTTACTCTATTTTAGCATGTGTCCTTGCTAACATAAAATAACATACTAATGTATTCTTTGCAGCTGGAGGAAGGGTGGCTGGATGATGAAAGGAATGAATTCTTAGAGGAGTTAAACTTGGAACTGTTGGAAGAGCAGCATAATGAAGCGATGCAGTACACAGCCAATGAGGTGGAGCAGGTAGGACCACTACTAAACGTATCATTTGAAATTTTTCTAGGTATACTTTTTTATTAATAGAGAATGAAACAGTGTGCTTTTAAATGGAGTCAAAGGCTTTGATAGAGTTCTCTCTCCAAATGGTGTGATCTGTGGCACACTGTATGTGAGGAAAAGGAGGACAGTACATGCTCAGGCCCAGTATGTTAACTTAACAAACAATTTAAGAGGGTATGATAAGAGAAGATTTCTCCTTTTCTCTGAACTCATGGAATAATATTGCTTTCCTTCATTAATTCTGAAGTGTTTGGGACTTAGGATATTATACTTCATGTCAGTTTTTATTAAACTGGTGCTAATAACACCAAGGTCGTGGGTTCAATGCCCATATGGGGGATTGATCTTTGGAGTTGGACTTGATGATCCTTTTGGGATGCTTTCCAACTCGGAATATTCTGTGAATCTGTGAATGTCAATGTAGCACCTAGAGCTCTAAGCTGAACTGGGTGCCCCCTTGTTGTATGTATACAATGTATGAGCCAGCCTTGCACCAGAGGGCTTGCAAAATAAGATGGAAGAGGTGTTTAAATAAACAACAGGTGTTTTGTTAATTCAAGGGTATTTCTCTTACATCGACAGCACACAGCTCAGCATTTGTTTTGTTAATGGAGACAAATAAGCTATTATTAGCATAGTCTCAGCTTGCTACTGTCCTGACTTTTACCTGCCCATATGTTCTGTAGGCTGTGTGACTGTGGCAAACATACCATACAGTTTCATCAAGGGGTCTCCTCAGTTGTACGTTGCTGTGAAAGGTGTAAGTACCCACTCCTGGATCAGATGATCTGCCAGTATGCACACCTGTGTGGAGCCAAAGAAATAAAATTCAACTTCTCCTAGCTTCTGGATTTATGCCACTGGGGAGAAACTTGTTTTTCCACTCACAGAACTTTGTGACTTACAATTTTTTCCCCATTCTGAATTGCTCAGAAATAGAGCCTGAAGCATTTTTCTTTGAAGTGAAGAAAGGAAGAAAGATTGTGAGAGTCTTCTCTTTTCTGGAAACTAGAGAGATTCTTTGACTTCAAATGCCTCAATGCTTGGTCCACACTGAGGGACCTGATTGTGCATTTTGTCTGCTTCCTCCTGACCTCCCCTCCAGTCTTGACACTGGGTCATTGGATAGATGATAGTTCATAGCAAAGCTCTTCCCTGTATATCAATGAAATATTCATTGGGACAGAGACATTGACAGAATAATTAAGTCAATTACCTGAAATGTGATAGATTATATTATAAATATTTGATCTTATAAGCATTTGATTATTTACACAAAGTGGAATAACTCCAGGGTTGAGGGGAAGGGGGCCTTGCAACAGGATTTTTACCAGCCTTTTAATTGTGACTTTCCTTTCCAGACAGTGAGCCCAACCTCAATTTCCCAGGTTAAATGTGCTAACTGCTGCACTGCTAGCTACTTTTGGCTGATACATGGCATCTTTTTTATTGTTTTAACCAAAATTTTATCTTGGATACCAAATATTTCCTGTCAGAAAAACCACTTGCTCTTTGAAAAAGAATTTCATTTGCATGGTGAAATTTTCACGCAAATCCCCAGTTCTGGTAGAAATTCTACTAGGGAACAAGTCTATCTATAAACTCGTACTGGGCATTCACATTACGTATTGGGACCTCTGAAATCACTTTACAGTCGTGAACTTCCACTGCAAAATTCTTGTCAAGCTTTGGCTTTTTCACTGAATTTGGATTGTGGATAGTGTTAATTAGTAAACAGTGATATTTTCTGATATACTTTCACAGAAACCATTCAAATTGTTTATTCCTCATTGGAATCTTTTGCCAAGCTTTTTTTTTTCTTCTTCCATATTGAGATTTTATATTGCTGTAACAGAATACTACACTGGTAAAAAATTGTGGTCACTTGTGATCTGTCAGTATCTGACATTGCATTGCTTGAAGTAATTCTAGGACGGCCAGACATTTCCTTGCCCTTCTGATGAGTAATCGAATCAACTAAATGCAGCTTGGTGTGTAATGGGGCGTCAGTAATTTGTGACAGCTACTGTCTTTCTAGAGTCTATGTAGTGACTCGTGAAGTCAGAAAACTGGTTCTTTACTTCTTGTTAGGCTGGGAAATCTTGCAGTTTCCTGAGGGGAATCACACCATCCATTGGAGCTATGAAACCACTCTCATTGCAGCTGCCAGTGGCCTATCTGAGTATCTTCAAGCTCTCCGGTTGGCCATGGAGACCAGCCTTGATTTTCGTGAACAAAAACTTAGTCCTCTGGCTTCATCATCATCTGTCATGAATCTCAAGAGCTGCAGGAATGAATACATTCTTTATCAGAATATCCTTCCAAATACAAGTCTGTTTTATGGAATGCCAATTTAACATTTAATGTGAGCTGCCACAAAAAAATTGGTACAGTTTGTAGTAGAGGAGCCAAGTAGATAGTCATGTCTTTTCTGTATGATTTTGACCTACTCTGTAGAATTCACTCAAGAATTGTATCTTCTCTGTGTGGAATAGTCCAATAAGCCTCAAGGAAAGATGTAATTCTCCATTTTTTATAACTCATTGTGTTCTTTTTGCTTTACAACATTGTGGTTCATTGTGCAGCAGAGATAATTTTCAGAAGAATACCATACCTTTGCCATGCAGAAATTCTCATTGGTATCGTGGAATATATCAGAACCTATTAAGAAGAAGAAAGAATTGAATAAAAAATATATTCTAGTTCATTCAAAGCTGAAATACAGACAAAATATCTGGGGAAAAAATCCTTTTTTTGCGAGAAGCCTGTTTTAAAAGACCAGCATTGTTTGCAGAAGAGCATTTTCCCTTTTAGTGAACCACTGAAATCGATTCAAAATTCTCTTCATGGTTTGAGTACCTCATGGTTAGCCTGCCACTGGAGATTGCTCTTCCCACTGACCAGTCTCCCTCTCACTGTCAGAGACTGACCAGAGAGCCTGCCCAGTTTGTTAGAGCCTTCAACTGAATCATACTGCATTCAGACTTTAGTAGCAGTCTGGGTGTTGTGTCCCAGTATACATCATAAATTGTAAAATAATAGAACAGTGCCTGAATTCCTGCAAGATTAGCCATTTTATAGGCAGGATTCTTTCTGGAGTTGAAATGCAGAATCTTTTGAGGTTCATTTATTTGCTTGATTGTACACACCGCTGGGTTTACCTTCTCATTATCTGAGTTCACACTGCAAAGATGAGGCCTAAGGAGTCCTTTAGTATTTCAAGCAGAATTGTAGAAGAGATTGACAATGTGTGTTTGAAAGCAAACACTTTGTTTGAAATAGGTAATAAATAACACCAGAAAAAGCAACACACTGGAATTTGTGGATTGTCTCTTGTTTTTCAGAAGAGATGTAACATGGAATTAGGCTTGTTAACTTTCACAATAAAATTAAAATTATCTTGTGCTGTAAAAGACTGTTCAGTCTGCACATGTTTAGGAGCTCTGACAAACATGAAATGTCCAGGACAAAAATGGCAGGGGCTACCTTACTTAAGTCACAATGAATTTTTTAATAAAATATATCTCAAAAACATGCATTACAATAAATATCCGTATTACTTTCCATTTTCTTAATTGACTTAGCTGCAAGAATCCACATATTGGGGAAAATTCAATGTAATATGGATGTCTGCTTTAGTTTGAGAGGAATCTGATTGTATAGGCACTTGTTTTTTTCCTGAGGGAACCCAAACTCACTATCTGGCATTCAGATGCCTGTGCTATGGACACTTATATTTCATCAGATCAATCCCACTCATCTAGTTTCTACTCAACTCAAAAGATGGGCTTTGCTTTGTTTACATCTTTTGTGTGTGCATGTTAATTCCGGATAGTGTAACTTAACTGGATGGCAGTGTATTATATCCAGTCAGTATAAATAAAGTTGAAGAGGCAAAGCCTAAATTATTGATAAAAGTGGTGTGGAAAACAAGAGCTACCAGTTCTGAAAGTGTTGATTGCATGGGCCTCAACTTTAAAGTTTCTTCCCAACACCTATACAAATAGCCTCATTAAGTGTTTTCTCCACAAGTGCTCAAATATATGCTTTGGTTGGTGTAGTACCATGCAGAAGACATCAGAGGAAGTATCATGAAGCTCTGCTCCTGTAAGCTGTATAACTGTGCTAACATATAAACCACCCTCTTTGGAGTTTTAGTCATTTGGATGCAAATTGTGTTATATCACTCACTCCCAGAGTCAAACAGTAGATCCTGACTCTCCTTGTTTGGTCATATGAATGGAGCCCTGCATTTGGAATAGGCACCCAGATTCCTGACTGTTCTGCAGCACTGCCTTCCTATTGTCTGGTGGAGCTGTTCTCCCATCTGTTGGTAGTTTAGCATTTTCCAGAGCAGTGAGAAATATGGATTGCACATTGCAGTGGCTGGGGTGAGGCGTAAGCTCCCCAGGTTGGAGTCACTTCTCTGCTGAAAGGTTTAGGGGCAGAGGAGGTCAAGACAAGCTGCAGCAGCTCCAAAGCAGGTGAGAAAAGGGAACAGAATATGTAGCAGCACTCACCTAGAGGAGGTGAACTAGAAGGATACTAAATTAAATCTAAGGCATCTTTTCAGAAATTTTTAACTGGTTTCTCATAGACAGTAAATTCACCTGGTGGTGTTTTTCTTTCAGTATTTGTTTTATTCCACTCTTACACTGAATTGGGGGTGGAGGTTATTTTTGTTTTTCTGGCACTAGGACATTATTTTTTCCTAACAGTTGAAGAAATGAAACCAGATGAAGGGTAGGTGATCATGAGGTGCACATGAAGAGAGAAGAAGGGATGACATAGGAGACACATTTTCATCCTGTTTTACTGTTTGTCAAAGTAGATAAGAAGGGAATTATGACAGTGGCCTCTTTAAGTTTGTTTCCTTTCACAGGGTGCACCATACCTCTTTTCTCTCCTGATTATTACAGTCATTATACATAATTATGCAATTATACCTCCTAAAAAAGACATGGTGTTTGGACAGTGCTGTGTGTAGTTAGGTACTTGGTCATATAAATTGCACTCTGCATGATTCTTTGCTTAACTGGTTTGAAAAATAAAGTGTCTGTCTCTTCAGAGAGGTATTATCTCACATTCTATGGAATATAAATAGGTTGAGAATATGAATAGGTGAGGTACAATGATTGAAGTGCTAATCAGCAGTCAAAAAGCTTGACATTATACCCATGGCGAAGCATTCAGTGTTGTTCTGCACTTATTGAAAGACTTTTTTTTTATTTTTAAGGAACATAAATTCTAACAATGGAAATAAATGTGTTTTCAAAAAGAGTTTCCAGGGGTGAAATGGACTGAGGTTCTTCTGAGCAAAATCCTAGAATCCAAAATGAACACTTTTTCAGAAGGGGCTACTGAACACAAGAAGTGTAGGAGAAGGCCATGGAAGGTGTAATGGAGCAAATGAAAGTTCACTTTTTAAAAAAAGAAACAGTAGTCTTTGTAAGGTTGTAGTAGTCTTTGTAGTAGTCGTTGTAAGTCCTTGTAAGTCATTGCTTCATTGGCTGCTTGCTCTGTTTGTTTGAGATGATATCAGCACTGCAGCTTTCTCTCAAGTTTGAGAAGATTTCATCTCCACCAGTTTCTGGACATAATCCAGAATCAAAAACAGCTCACCATCTGGTGATCATTATCTTTAAGCATTGCAAAGAGATGGCTTAGCTCGAGAGGGAAATATTTCTTTCTGGACTTTAGAAGCTATGTCACTTTTACTGTAATTCACTTTCTTTGCTCAGTATGGAAACCACAGCATGACTCTCAGAAATGCTTAAAAGCTATGAGCAGTGGCACTGCTGTTTAGTGATATGTTTTAATTCAGCTTAAATCAGATCCCAGCTGTTTAAGCAAAACAGAGCTGGAAAATATTCTCCTATAATAGGATCTGCATTTAATAATCCTTTTGCTTTACTCATTTTTTAGCCAAAGAAACAGGAAGAGGAGGATGGCACTACAGACACTGCAACCTCATCATCCAACAATCATGAGAAGGACAGTGGGGTGGGACCTACAGATGAAAGTCTCCGAAATGATGAGAGCTCAGAGCAAGAAAATGCAACAGAGGAGCAGAATAGAGCTACACTGCAGAGCAAACGGGATCTGGGCCACAGCCAGGATACATTAGGCAGTGTTGAACTCCAGTGCAATGAAAGCTTTGTGTCTGGGGAATACATTGAATCTGATTTCATAGGACACCCAGAGGAGGAATGTGAAAGGTTTCGGCAGCTGTTGGAACTGAAGTGCAAGATTCGAAACCATGGGGAGTATGATCTTTATTACTCAAGCAGCATGATAGAATGCAACAGAAGAGAGCAAGATGGAGTGGAGCATGAGCTGCAGCTACTTAATGAGGAACTGAGGAACATTGAACTTGAATGCCAGAATATTATGCAAGCTCACCGGCTCCAAAAGGTGAGAGATCAGTATGGAGACATTTGGGCTTTGCATGATGAAAGTTTCAGGAATTATAGCACCAGCACAGACGTACAAAGAGGCAAACTGGATGACATCATGGAGCATCCTGAGAAGTCTGACAAGGACAGCTCCAGTGCCTACAACACTGCTGAAAGCTGCAGGAGCACTCCGTTGACTATGGAGCGATCCCCTGATAACTCTCTCCAGAGGATGATCAGCATAACCAACAGGAAAAACCTGAGGACCACAATTGTTGCTAATCAGTCATCCTCAGGACAAAGCAACAGGGAGACAACCTCAGCCAAAACCAAACCCACTGAGCAAAACAGTGCTGCTGAGAATGCAGTGCTGGCATCAGAAAGCAGCAAATTCACAGACCAGGAAAGGCAAGGCAGCGAGCACATTCCCTATTTGTCTCCATATCACAGTTCTTCTTACAGATACGGGAACATACCTGCTCATGCAAAGCATTATCAAAGCTATATGCAACTGATCCAGCAGAAGTCTGCTGTGGAGTATGCCCAAAGCCAGCTCAGCCTGGTGAGCATGTGCAAAGACTCACAGAAGTGTGCGGAGCCCAAGATGGAATGGAAAGTGAAAATAAGGAGTGATGGGACGAGGTACATCACAAAGAGACCGGTTCGAGACAGGATCCTGAAGGAACGTGCCTTAAAAATTAAAGAGGAGCGCAGTGGGATGACGACAGATGACGATACAATGAGTGAGATGAAGATGGGTCGCTACTGGAGCAAAGAAGAGCGGAAGCAACATTTGGTGCGCGCTAAGGAGCAGAGGAGGCGGCGGGAGTTCATGATGAGGAGCAGGCTGGAGTGTCTTAAGGAAAGTCCACAGAGTGGCAGCGAGGGCAAAAAAGAAATCAACATTATTGAACTGAGTCACAAAAAGATGATGAAAAAGAGAAACAAGAAAATCTTGGACAACTGGATGACAATACAAGAACTGATGACACATGGTGCTAAATCCCCAGACGGCACAAGAGTGCACAATGCCTTTTTATCAGTTACTACTGTATGAACACAACTTCTAACAGAGAGTATACTACCAGTTTAGGTAGAGTACAATTGCCTCGTTCAATGTGGCATTTTTATATATTTTGTGACTGTTTATAGTTTGATCTTTTTGTAAGCAAAATGACCTGGTATTTTTCATTTGTTTTTCATATAACAGTACCTTCTTTATGTGGCTGTCTTTCTTTATCCTGGAATATATTCATATTATTCATTTGTAGAAAAAATAGAAAAGTAAAGCAAAAAATTTCTGAACCTAACACATATCCTGTAACTTAAGATCTGGATCTATTTCTCTAATTTTGCTTTTTCTACTTTAGTAACAATACAATACCAAACCAAAACGCTTTATACTGTATCCTTGGCTTAACAAGTTTTAAAGTTTTACATCTTAGATTGAATCTGTTCATAAAACATATGCCACATCCCATCACATAGATAAGAATGACATTTTTTCAACTGCATATTTTACAGTACATTTAATCCGTAAATTGTAATTGTATTTGTCCGAGTAAAGTGTAGGTGGGCAATTCTCCTGTGTTATGTAGTGGCATTGGTCTTGTAGCTGGGCAGTATGTGATAATTGTGAAGATGAAAGAGAAATAAATTATTGCTTATCTTTAAGAAAAAAAATGGGAAGTATTGTTTTATTTCAATTGAGATTTTGCCTTTAAGTGTAAGTCGTTTCACTGTGCATGATATTTACAGCATATAGAGATTTCAAGAACAAAGGAAACAATTCCATAGGATATTTCTTATGAATTAGCTTTTAATTTTGCAGAACACATAGAATGAGTGGGTCTTTTCTGGCTTTTCCTTACCTGCTATTATTAGGCATTCACTGATGTATTACTGTGTTGTAAGATGTTAGGTGACTGCCATGAGTCCTCTCCCTGGCTGAGCTTGCTTTTTGTTCTACACATACAAAACATGAACACAGCATATGCCTAAGTTTGAGCCAAATCTCATGCAAGAAAAACTAGCAGTGACATTTTCCTAGAATGTGAGTTAAGGAAAAACAGAGAATGAAAAGCAACTAATTGAGTTAAGGGTGTAAATTTATTGTTGAGAAGCATCCAAGTAATTTAAAAGAACCTCAGTGGGAGCTGGCTGGAGCTCAGGAGCAATGGCAAGTTGCTGTCTGGGTGCTTGATGGACTCCCTGGCTCTCCATGCAGCAGAGGCACCTCTGCTGCCACTGGGGCATCTTCTGAGCTGCTGTTGCTGCTGGCAGCCTGGTGAGTTAGAGCAAGTGAAATGACTAGTCTTGGGCAGTCAGGGGGGTTGAAGACGTGGCCTAATAACTTCATTTTCATTGTCCCTGTGCTTGACTCACAGCAATTTCTAACTGATTGCAGTGCTTTCCATAGCAGGATTAGGTGCTGAAGTCACTTGGTATCAGGCTTTGAAATATATTATTAAAGTTGCAGAAGGGCAAATTATGGTATTTCCAAACTACCTAATTCTGGGAATCATTCACTTGGTTTTTAACCACTTTTGTCATTAATTGTCATTGACAGTGTTCTTTGCATCTCCAGGCATGTGAATACCATAAGAACACTGCTCTCTAAGTGCTTAAGAAAATTATGCCACTGATAGTTCACAGTTTGATAATATGAAAATTCTCTCTTCAGGACTCAGAGAGACATCATGCTAAATCCTCACTAAACATACATCTGTTCAGGCTCAATGAAAAACACCTCTACTGTTTTCTGTTAAATTAGAAAAAATGTGGACTCTCTGACCAGAAAGGATCATAGGGTCTCATACAGTATTGCTTCAAGGGGCTGATACAAGAGTATCTCCACCTGTGCCTAGGAATTGTCTTTGGCCAACCTAGGTCATCTAGGAAGATACACATTCTTCTGGAGACATCACAGCACAGAGGTTTGGCTGTTTCCCTTACTGCATTCCAGTAATCACACTTATATGCAGGTCTCCTTCCTAATCTGAGTTCAGCTGCTATCACCTCAAGACAATGGCTACTGTTACATCTTTCCCTCAGAGTTCCCATCATGCTAGTGTGACACTCAAATTCAGAGAACAAGGTGAATCTTCAGAAAATCAGTGAGAAATAAAAGTAGGAAAATCCATATCTAATTAAAGAAAAGTCCTAACTGGAGGGTGGTGGGGTGGGGAGACTAAGTGGAGGGGAGGAGCTAAGCCATAGATAATAATTAGAGAAAAAAATAAAGAATAAACAATATTTATAGAGTACTAATAGTGTGTAAGTGGAAATATGTCCAAATCTGGGGAGATCTGTCAAAATCTAGTAAGACAAAAGAGAAAATCAGGAGGTGATACAGAGACAGTTTATAGCACATGTGATGTGATTTCTAGCTCAGCACATGCCTGTGAGAGCCCAGCTACCTTTTCCTTTTTTCTTCACCACTGAAATATCATGTCCCTACCTAATCCTTAATCTGGGCAGTTTCAAGCAGCCCACAGTTTTCTCTCCTTTTTTCTAAACTGCAGTTATTAAGTGTCATTTTCCTTTTTCTCTGGGCAGTTTCAGGGAGAAGTATTAGTTTTTGCCTGATGAAATGCCTTGATCATTCCTGCTAGCATGAAAATAACCACGCAGCCCCAGAGCAGGGCTGTGAGGCCACCCAGGGTGGTGGTGTACAGGGGCTGAATGACAGGTGAGTGTTTTACTGTTCACTGCTCTCTGCTGGTTTCTCTGCAGGGCAGAACTCAGCATTGCACTCTCTCATTCCAGCAGTTTTGTATCAGTGAAATCCAGTGCTGACATCCCACATGTGGTTTATTCCTGCATATATTTTTTCAAAATGTTGTAATTTTTACTGAAGAAAATAACATTTTAGCACTGAGACAAATTTAAAGAAAAGGAACTAAATGATTTTATGTGGTTATAAATCTTTAAAAAATTGTCTGTTGAGAACTTTTTTCATGTGAAGGAACATAAAACTGCTTTCCAACTGGAACAAGACCAGATCTTGTTTAGCAGGATTGCTCTGAGATGAAGAGCAAAAGTCAGGGAAGAGTAGCTGCATGGATATGTTACCATGGCCACATCACTGCTGGGAAAGGAGTTAATGTCCCACTCATCCTTCCCCCAACACTAGTACCCAGCTGAGACCAGTGGGAGGTAATTTTTCCTATGAAGCCAACAAAATGGCCTTGTAAAAATACTTGTGCCACTTGACAACTGTGTTTTCAACTGATTTAGGAGCACTGCTCACCATAAGTAAGGTTAAAATCTGTGGGATCCCTGAATCATCTTCTCGATATAAGTATCCCAAATAGGAAAAGGGTATGAGCATGGCAATAAATTAAAAATGCATCAGAAAAAAAATTTTTTAAAGAAAGAGACTGGTAACATTAATTGAATTGAACACAAGCAATCAGAGATGAAATCTAGTCTGTGTAGTCTGTGCTTGATACATTGTCCTGTGAGAGGGCACAAGGACCTCACAAGAGATGATACAACCACTTTAGCATTACACTTTCTGGACTCACAGGGATTTAATTATTCATTACTATCATGATGCTTGACTTTCATCTGGTTTTGTTTAACTAATATTCATTTTCAACCTCCATTTCTTGGTACAAACTGTAGAATAGCACCCCTTTTTTTTCATGATGTGGCATTGATACTAAAATATTTCCTGGTTCAAAGCTGTAGTCACCCCAGGTTCTTAACCTTTAAACTGCTGATCACAAACATGTATGTGCTAAGTGCTCTATTAATATCAATTTTATGCACCCATTGCTTTTTCAGAGTATTAAATGCTCTTCAGGAATGAGGATAAGATGAAGATTATGGGTGCTGCTGTTTGGCTACAGGAATACAGAGCAGCTGTTAGAGACCTGATGGTGTTTGTTACTCTCAGAGAGGCCAGTTGGCTAATACCTGGGGAAGGAGAAAGGGTATTGCAGAGGGATCATGAGCAGGTTTTATTATCTTTGAATGCCTTTGCTCTGAAACATGTTTGTCTAAAGAAGAGCATTCCACATGCTTGGATGGCAATTGCTGCATATATAAGACTTGTACAGCTTTTGCCCAGATTTTCAGATGTTGTTAATGTTGCTCTAATGTCAGCTACTACATGGATGATGGAGCAGTTTTGGATAACACCTCTGAGACAAGGTGCAGCCTGGGATTTGGAATGCGGAATGCACCTGACAAAGCAGCAAGCTCAAGTATACAGTCCCTGGGCCCTTGTCAGGAGTGAGAGGGTTCCTTTCCTTCCAGGAAAAGGGTCCATCTCTCAAGTGTCAGAGCCTTCAGCCACATGTAGCTTTTCCTGTTCCTAGCAATTAAGGATCTTGGCTCCCCTTGCCCAATTCCTCTGGTTCTGAGCCTGGAAAAAATGGCATTTCTGTAGAGGTTAGGAACCTCAATACCTGCAAGATTAAGAAGTGAAATTACTCTACTGTAAAGATTGCTTAGATGGAGCTCAAAGGAAGAAAGGATTGTCTTATATACTCATATACCATCCTGGTTGTGACAGCTGTGGATAGTGGGGCTGAGCTACAGGCACATTGCTTACAATGGATATGAACTGTAAAGTAAAATATGTACTGCTTTTCACAGGCACTAGACCACGGGGAGGGACTGAGTCCTTATTCACTAATCAGTCTGTCTCATGCCAATCTTCCCTACTGATAGCTTCTTTCTCCAGTAAATGTACAAGATGTCCCAAATCAAAGATGTCCTTCTGGCATACAAAAATCTGTAATTTGACAGTGTCATCCAGATTACATTGTGTTCTGGGATACACTCAGGTACCAGGGAAGGACCATCAGCAATGTTTCACAAAGATGCTGGCCTCCCCCTCATCCAGAGTAGTTCATGGTTTAGGTATAAGCTTCTGACTTTTCTTTTTTTGTCATTTGGATTTTAAATTTTGGTTTAAAATTTTAATTTCCTGGCTCTCTAAGCTCAAATTGCACTTTTAACCAACTCTCCTTTNAAAGTATTCCAATTTCCATATTTCTTCAGATACATCCACTATTAAATGGCACATAATACACATTAGTTGGTGACTTATACCATTCAATAGTTAGTGAATTATTCATGTCAGTAGCAATTCTTACACTTTTATGTCATCTGTATCATTTTATTTTAAAGGGTTTATATTTACAGAATGTCTCATGTTCTACCTCATCTCAATTTTCAGTGCAAATTTGAGTGCCTCACCATTTCTACTGGTGTGAAAAGGATTAAGATCCCATGCTTGTTTTGCACTCCCATTGTCTGAAGAACGGAAGTGAATTCAAAGTGGCTCTCACTACCAGACAAGTGTATACTTATTGGGAGGTTTGGGAGTGAGATAAAAGAAGTCAGTATTATGCTTTTCTTTTGTCTTTCTTTTGCACTATCATAACATCTGGATTCTCTAAAACCAAGATGTTCCTTAGAATTTGCCTGTCCTGCAAAATTAAAAGGGAGAAAATGCCTAAAAGAAAAAATTTGAAATTTTTTGCAGGCTTTGATGGGTGTCACCTCACCTGAGTAATGACCTCAAAATTGGTATACTAGTTAAATTAGCCATCTAGGTTAAGAGTTAGCTCCAGGAACAGAGAGGAGATACCTCCAAAGGATCGCTGATTTCTCTCTTCAGGAAGGATGTCCTGTGGAGGACCTTTGTCCAACTAATTCAAGCTGGACCTCTAACTTTTATATAGCTTCAGCAAAATAAAAAAAATATCTGTCTTAAAGTACATTAATACCTTTCAAAAAATGGATACAAAACAGGTAATTGTGCTCCTCTTTCACCTGCTTTTAAAGACTCCTAAATGCGTATGCTGAGACTCGTGTCTGTCTTAGACAGAGAAAAGCACCAGGTGATTTAATCAACTGGTTCTATGTACCTCGTGGAGAAAATCAAGAAAGAATTGGATAAAAAGTGTCATTTTAGTTCCAGTAAGCAATTTACAGCCATTCACAAAGGAAAGGCCAGTAGGACTTTTCAAAGACAAAAGCATCCAATATTTCCCACTAAAGGCAGCATACTATTCTCAGTATCCCTTTAGCTAATGTATTAATCAGGTATCTTCAGTGTCAAATAATGGGTCTGTAATACAGAAATCACTGTGTTAGCTGGGTGATGGAGAATGACAGCTCAGTCAAAAGGCTGAGATCACACTGGCAAACACTGCAGCCATCATCAAGCAAAGGGATGGGCTGTGAGAGGCTTTCGCAAGAAGAGGATACTGACATTGACCTGAAAGTTTTAGAAGGAAAGGAGACTCACTGCATCCTGGGAGCCTCAGCAGGACACTTTGACCATGTGACCATTTCACTCCCCAGTTCCTCTGAAAACACCGATGCCCTATAAGATGTGGATTGTTGCGGTGTGTGGTATTACCCTCGGCATGGCCAGCCCCGACACCGCAGCAGTTCTTGGGGTTCAGCAACCGGGAAGCGTCAGCAAGACGATGGCAAGAGGAGAAAGGAGGATCACTCCAGAGGCTTAGAGTGAAACCAGGTTTATTGGGATCAGCACAGACCCCTCGCCTCGTGTCCGGTGCCTCAAGAGTGACCCCGAGCACGAGGAGAGAGAGGGTTTTGTTACAGAAGGTGGGATCTCAGGGAGGGTAGGAACAGAGCCAATGGGGTACAACATGGAGTGGTTGTTAACATAGCATACACTGACATACATGGAGATAGGAGGGGAAAGGTTCCAACCCAGCCGGTCACCAGAGATCCCTCTCAGAAGCTTCTGGACTTGAGGGACAGGTCTTGGGGTGACTGACAGGGCGGGAAAGGCTCTTGACACCTGATGGACAGGCAGCCAAGGCGGGAAAAGCAAACCAATCAGGAGCTGTATCTGGGGAAGGCTGTAGGGAAAAGGAGCAACTTTGGGTTACAAAGAGAAACTGGGGTACAGCAAACTGAACAAGAGTACAAAGAAAAGCCATTTTGTGCAACCCTAGACTTACAGCAAACTTATTGTACAGAACACACCACCACATCGGATTTATCATGGTTAATCTCAATGAATTCCAGTTCTACTTCCGAGAGAGAGAGAGAGAGAGAGAGAAGGCTGCTGCTTGCCTAGCAGGAGGTTTATGAAAAAAATACCAAATCATGTGAGGCCCTGCGGAGTTGGGGAGAGGAGATATCAGTTGGAAAGGACCTACAGCCATCATCTAGTCCAGCTGACCAACCAATCCAGGGCTGACCAAAAGCTTAAACATGCTATTTAGGGCATTGTTCAAATGATTGAGGCATGGACCACATCTCTAGGAAGCCTAGTGTCTGGCCATCCTGTCAGTAAATAAATGATCCCTGATGTCCAGTCTCAACGTCCCCTGGTGCAGTGTTAGACCATTCCCACATGTCCCATAACCGGATCCCAGGGAGATGAGATCACAGCCTCCGTCTCCACCTCCTCTACTCAGGAAGCTGTAGAGAGCAAGGAGGTCACACCTCTGCCTCTTTTTCTCCAAATTAGACAAACCCAAAGCCTTTTGCCATGCCGCCTAGTACATTCCTTCCACCCCTTTCACCAGCTTTGTTGCTCTCCTTCAGAAACATTTGAGTACCCTCACCTTATTCTTGCATCATGGAGTCCAGTACACAGCACTCCAGGTGAGGCCACACCAGTGCTGAATACAGTGGGATAATCACTTCTTTTGACCAGCTGGTCATGCTTGATGCATCCCAGGAATGAATTTGTCCTTGCTGCCAGAGCACTCTGCTGACTTACATCAAGCCTGTTGCCGAAGAGCACACCTCAGATTCCTTTCTGCAGGGCTGCTTGCCAGCCACATCCTCTCCTTCAGCAGGATGCCACAGCACAGAAATGTTCAGTTATGACCATGGCATTGAAACAGAATTGAAATACAAAACTCCTTATGAACATGGCCTAAGAACTTTTAATGAAAAAAATCAACTTAGCTTATCCTAAGGTCAGGGCATGAAGAGTATGAAGGATGAGAAGGAGTAGCAGATGCTGTGATGGTCTCTTTTCCTCATGGTGATGCTGAAGGATAAACATGGTGCAGTGTTCTGCAGCTGGAAGATAGAAGTGATATATTCAGCACTTAAGGATAAAGAAGGTGATTTCTTGTATCCTCTATCACATAGTTGGCATGCACAGCTTAGTACCAAAGCACCAGTTTGCATGAGGCTGTATTTGTACAGAAGCAACAGTGCTTACAGCCCCTCTGCATAGACTCACATCCACAGCAGCTCCTCAACATGCCACCGTGGGACCTACTGTAACTGCAGCAGTTTTTTTGCTGGAAAATGTTAAGATATAAAATGTCAAAGATAAAACATATCACGTATTGTATAAATACACTGCCTTACACCCATTGGCAAAAGTATTGTTCAAGGCAAAATACGCTTCTTTAACTTGACTTCTCTAAAATGTTACAGGTTATTGTGTTTATTTATACTCATCTTGATGGTGAGTCACTAAGGACACAATAATCCATGAAAGAGGAGAGGAGAAGCTTCCCTCACAGCAGAAGAATATTTTCATTATCCCATTTATAGTGCAGAAAAGATATGGACAAAAGATCTCCTCTGCTTGCAGGAGGAGACCAATGAAGCTGGCTGCACACTTTTCATCAGCAGTCATACACCTCCATGGGTTCATGGACCTGTATAAGTCCAGTGCATTGGCATTCAATAGAGCAGCAATCAGCATCCAGGCAGGGTGAGGTCAACTAGGTTTGTGTCTTTGAAGAATATAGTGACAAAAGCCATAAAGTCTCCTTAGCCATTTCCCCCACCTCCTCTGCTTAACTCTTCATTCGTGACCTGGCCAATGTGACAGAGTGCACCCTCAGCAAGTTTAAACTATATAAAACTGGAAAGAGTTGCTGACACACCAGGTGCTTGTGCTGCCATCCAGAGGGACCTGGACTAGAGGCTAGAGAGATGGACAAACAGGCATCTCCTGAAGGTCAAGAAAGGGAAATGCCAAGCTCTGAGCCTGGGAAGGACTAAGCCTATGCAGCAGTGTATGCTGGAGGACATCTGTCTAGATAACAGCTTTGCTGAAAAGCCTGATGTACACTAAGTTGAACATGAGCCAGAAACATGCCCTGTCCATGTCAGTGGAGAGTGCCATATCCAGTCCTGTGTTCCCCCCATAAGACATACAAGGACGTGCTAGAATGGGTGTAGTTAAGACCCATACACATGATTAAGGGACTGGAACACCTGTCAAAAAAGGACAGGCTGAGACAGCTTTGTCAATTCAAGCCTGGGAAGAGAAGTCTCAGAAGGACCTAATCAATGTGTATAAATACTTGATGAGGGAAGAAAGACAATGGATTCAGAATGCTCTCAGTGAGGGTCAGCAAAAGAATAACAGGCAGTGACAAAAAACTGAAATACAGAAAAATCTGATTAAACAGAAAAAAAGCTTTTCTTTGATGTGCATGGTCAAACACTGTCACAGGATGTCCAAAGAGGCTAGATAGTCTTCAGCCTTGGAGATATTCAAAACCTAATTAAACACACACATTCCTGATCAAACAACTCTAACTGGCCCTGCTTTGAGAAGGGCATTGGATGGGGAGATCTCCAGATGTACATTCCAGCCTCAGTGGTTCTGTGATTCCGTCGTCAACTAAATTACAAGCACAAAGCTTTTGAATGCAGGAAAGGACAATGAGAGCTGATCAGTCATGTGGGCTGTATAAGTCATGATATGCTTTGCTTTCTGACTAGAGCTCACACAGAGCTCTTGGCACATTTTTATGTATAAAATCCAGCCCATTCCCTGCAAATGATGAAATTTGGCAATATCCTAAAGGACACCGGCAGAACCATCCCAAAGGATGTGATCTCACAGACAAGCAAAACCCATCAATCCACAGCTGCATGAGAGTGCCCAAACCCACAGCCCTGGGTTTCTGGAACAACACAGTGTATTTTCGATTGCTGGGTTTTTTCCCCACAGGCAACCTGTGACCAGTATGTGAATGTAATGTTAACTTCTAATTGCATCATATTAGCAGTTTGACATTGCATCTTACTAATGCTTGTTTTTCAAGGATATAGTGGAGAAATATAATCATATTAACACTGTGAAAGCAAACACAGAGGTAGTATAAATTGTTAATGCAATCTCCTTTCAAGAAGCTTGTTTGAATAGTGCAGTGGTGTATGAGAAAATGCCAGCCTTTCAGTCTTCCCAAATAGTGCAGCGCTTGCAGTCCGCTGCAGAATAAACATATACATTCTGTTTAAGGTAACAGATGTTCATTTGCTGTATGTTCCCATGAGTGCCCAATCTTTCGCCTGCATTCTGCTACCGTTTGCCTGAGACCCACCTGTGAGCCAGCACAGCAGTTTCTTAGACACGAGGTTGCCTCACTGATATGTCATGAACAAAAATGGTGGGGTTTATACATGTATATTCTTGTAAATCTTTCTCTGTTTTTCCTTCCTACCAGTGGGATCGTTAATTCTTCTGAATTGCATCATCAGACTGAAAATGGCAGTCTCCATGCATAAAAGCTGCAAAGCTGTTTGGATTCTTCAAACTCTGAAGATCAGCTTTTAAACAAACTAATTAAGTTTTCTGCTTGCTGCTATTGAAAGTCTCAGTCAGATATAATTAAAACTGAGCAGCAGATGACAGCAGTGGCATTTGTCGGAATCATCCAGTGGTTCAAATACCACTTCTGACAGAAATGTCAGAATGATAACACTCCCATCTTCCCCATGCATGCCAGGAAAAGCAGGAAGAACTTTTATTATAAATGCCTTACTGATAACCTTTATGAATCCCAGAGCACCAAATGCAACACACAAAATTTCATTATCCCAAGAGAAGATGCTCATTTCCAATGGAGTACATTTTGCAGCTTGTTGGGCTCCCTTGCAGTGTCTGTGTCTATTGGGACACTCGTTCAGAAATTAAAAGAGGAAAAAAGCCCTGATCCTGAAGTATGGGAGATTTCAGCCTTGCAGACAGCTAAGCTGGAAGAGATTCCTTAGGGAGTTAATGAGCTGAAACCAAATCAACATATTCCTCATATGGAAAGGGCAAAGCCGTAACACAGCTGTGTTAGCTATCCTTGAGCTGTACAGAAAGGTGAGAAGACAGAGTCCTTTCTGCACAGAGTTTAAATGGAACTGTTATTGCAAAAGATCACAGAACAGCACAGTAAACAGCAGAGACAGCCAAGAACAAATGAACAGGGGGAAATTTCTTTTAGAAACATTTTGAGATTACATTTGCTGCAGCTTCATACACAGGCTTTTCCTATTTTGTCTCATCAGTTTTGCCAACAGATTTATAACACGCTCTTCTTGCCACTCTCTCTTCCTTGAGTGAGAATTTGGGTATTTTCTTCTTTTTTCTTTATCTCTGTTTTAAATAAATTGAGATCAAAAAGAAGAACGTCAGAAAAGGAATCAGTGGCACTTTGAGGTGACAACGACACCACTGTTGCTACTTCAAAATCCCTCAGCTCCACTCTTGCCTGTAGCAATTACGTGTTGCCTGCATGCTGCCAGAAAGCCACCGTCACAACAGCAAGCCCGAGGGGAGGGGACGTGCTGGCTGTGACTTTTTGCCAGTCCCCAGGGGAAGACCCTGGCAATGGGTGGCTCAGCTTGGCCTCAAGGTGCTGAGCTGGGGCAGTGGGTTGAGCAGGGAGCAGCTCTGTTGCTTGTGATTCATCTTGGTGGCAGAGGAGGAATAGCACCAGAGCAGATGTGCTGATTGCAAATGCCTGAGTCAGAGCTTTTACTTACTCTAACAAAGATGCAAAGACATGACAAACCATTAAAAATAATAATAATTCAATGCTTCTATTGAGCAATAATTAGACCATGGCAAAAAAAGAAACCACCCACCCTAATATACTTTTTGAAATGTTGTATTTGTGGAGGTGAACCTGATTGCTTACTTTTCCACTTTACTACTCTGTCTTATCATCAGGAAAATCATTTCTCCTGGGCATAGTCAGACCTGAGGCCATGTTTTTCCATAATTATCCTGAGAGATTTTCCTGCTGGAGTTGAGCAAATATTTCTATTATATTGCTTTTTCGTATGGTTGATGAGGAGGACACAAGTACTTCTTTTACCTGCAGGGGTACTTGTATTGCATTATTACCCTAGCTCTGCAATAGTTTAGATTTGCAGATGGTGGTGTGTGACCTGACCAGGAGCAGCATTACTCTTTTTCTCTTGAACTCAGCAGACTACATCACACTGTATTGTGCACTGAATGCAACAGCACAGTCTTCTGTCTAAGCTCTTTTCTTTTTAGTAAGAAATCAAAGGACATTTACACTTTCTTTTCTTTTGACCTTTATTAGATAAGTGGGCACCTTAATCAGGATGTTTTTAGGTGGGAATGAAGTCTGGAAGGATTGTATTCTGGGATGTAAAAGTCTCAGGGATCACTCTTAGTGTTTGTGGCAGAACTGCATTGAAATTAACATATTACAACGGTTTGTGTCAGACTGAATTGCAAACTTTTCTGAAGCAGGGTGAACAGAAAGGTCACATTCCTCATCAGCTCATCTATCAGACTGCATGAGGGTATCTGAAGAGGTTAAATTCTTCTTCCAGGAAATAAAATCATAATTTCCCCTTTTCAAGTCCCAGCTGTGCCTCTGAATTTCCATTTACTTTGAACAAGAGCTAGCTTCATTGCATAGGTGTATTGTTTTGGTTCCAGAAAGGATCCTTGTTTAAATTATAACAAGCCATTAGCAAAGATCCTTTTGTAGTGACTGCAGTTAATACAGAATTCTTTTCTGTCTTGCTCACCTCGGCACAAGTGCATATTGTGCCCTTTGTATTCTGCCAACTGAAGAACCTTCAGAATGATCTTCTGCCCCCAAAGTTGATTTAACACCTTTTGCTATTATTCAAATAAAAGGGGAAAAATAGGTTCCCGATTTCTTTCAACAGGCTGGAGCTGGCTGCTCGGGACTGCTTACTCAGGTAGCAGGGTGCAAGGGGAAATGCCTGCACATGGGTGTCTGTCAAGCTGCACAACAGGAGAGCAGCTGAGCACTGCGGCACCATCCCCGCTCAGGGCTGGGATTATGGCACTGCAGCTCAAGTGGAAGGATCGGCTTGCCCCAGCTTCATGCTTCAGCGTGCTATTGAAGTGACAGGCAATTTTCCATTGGTGGTTTGAAAGCCTTTTTATTTTATTAATCCTTTTGTCGAGTAACAAAACCAGAGTCTTTTCTTCTGTTAAACACTGCTGCAGAATCTCATAGCTCCCAGTGACTCTGGCCAAGTCAGGTAAATAGATGGGCTCCGCTTCCCTCGTGGCCACCTTTGCTTCCATGTGCCTGGGCCAGTGAGCAGTGTCAGCAAGCTGAAAATGTCAGGCCACTGCTTTGGAGATGCAGCCTGTTCTTGTGGAAAGAGAGGTGGACAGCTTAACTCATGCAGGAGATATGCATGAGCATCCGCCATGCTTCATGGCACAGTGAACATTGCATGGTTATCACCAAAACCCAATGAATTCTTTTCAGAGGTTATCTTCTCTCTAGAATATGTCCCATAGAATTACAGCCCAATCCTAGATAAAATACCACATTTTAATATTTTTTCCTTTTCATTTCATCTCTATCCCTTTTTTCTTTTTCTTTTTCTTTCTTCTTTTTTCTTTTTTATAAAAGCATGCTGTCTTTCAATTAACATAGTAATGACCTATTGTCACCTGTTACCATGCTAATCCTGAGCTGGTGTGAAATTACTTTATAATAAACACTATGCAGTTCTGACTTTCAATTAATTTTTCCCATGCTGTGCTAAATCAGATTAACTGTACCCCACCCTTTTGACCACAGACATAATTCCTTCCTTATAATAAAATAGAGGATTAATTTATATGAAGCATATCTATACACATTTGCAAATAAATGTAAAGATAGACTTTGTACCATATTTGCACTGCTCACAGTGTCAGGTTGAATACAGAATCTGAGATTATTAATTATTACGTTCACCGGGGTGCCAAAGGGTATTGCTGGTTTGTTGTTTATTACTATTATTATTATTATTATTATTATTATTATCACTAAATGTCTACAACTAAAAATAGATAAACAAATTGAGTACTAAAGGACTGCTACCTTCCACAGGTAATTACACCTAATGCTGTACAGCATTATGATGATCCCAAAAAAAGTAAACACTGCAAAATTAACCCAATCACCATTAATTTACTAAATTGCCTGTCATCCTTCTTGGATGTACAAATTTACAATGTGGCCAAATATAATAAATGCAACTGTGTTATCTTTTTTAATAGTCATTAACATTATGAAGATGGTTGATAGCCTAAGTGAAGCCTTTCAAAACTTGTATACTGGTATAGGGAAACCATATAAGGCAAATTTTTTAAAGCATATCCATCTTCAATGCAGAAAAAGCTTTCTAAAACTTTTTCTGGTCCTAGTAACTTCCAGGATGCAGTAGACTGCCATTTCATAATCAAAAGTAGTATAAATACAGAGTTGACTCTTGATTTTTCTCTGCAAAATCATTTTCTCTCTCTTCCTTAATTTTGACGTCCAAAGGTGCAGAATTATTGCAGATATGAATCTTCTCCTTGAAAAAATAAAAAAACAAAGATGAAAGTAAGGTATTTCTACAAGCTTATGGATGCCTATACTTTCTTGTGCTTATTGCTCATTTGATTCAGTTTAGCATACTTAACTGGTCCAAAATATGAAGGTTTTCATCCAAATTCAGCTCCTTGAGAATCATATTGGCAAACTGTCAGGCCAAACCCCAGCTCAAGCAGTCGTTGGTTTTTTGGTTTTTTTTTATTCACTAGCTGCATTATACTAGACACTTCAGAGCTGGGCTGGAGCACCCTGCACCCAGCTGGACCACTGTGTACAGACCCCCTGGCTCCCTGCATCCAGCACCAGGAGCAGCATCAGGACTGCGTCAGAGGTTCAGATTTACCTCCCATTCACAGTCCCTCATTTCTGGAGCAGCCTGTCGACCACCTTTTGCTAATTCAGCAGCTAAGCCAGAGGGAAAATCAGGGGCACCCTTTGCATTTGTAAGGGTGAATGTCCTGTCCAGTGGTGTACCTTTGAGACAGTGAATGATTGACTTCAAGCAGACAAGACAAGGACTAGCTGAGATTAAATACAGTTTTCTTTTGTGCTTCCTATTGATTCTTTGAAACAGTACCACTGCTGTAGACAAGGAAAAAGTCATTACATATTCAGTGTTTATTGGCTTAATACTGAAATTTCAATGCACTCATTTTATTGCTTTTCTCATACTATTTGTGAAGTCCAAGTGTACAATAATAAATCAGAAAACCATATGCATACCTGGAAGGGTAAGAAATGGCAAAATGACCTACAGGATGCAAGAGCTGGATATTCTTGCCACTGTGGTGCAGATTGTATAAATAAAGTGAATAAACTGGCATTAGCATTTGGAGTAATACATTCCAGGAACAACAAAGTGAGCTAAACCTAGTTAGATCAGGTCAAAGAAGCACAATCTCTACAGGCGGATTAAAGAGGTTGGAAGATACATCAAATTATTTTCTCATTTTTCTTAGGACTTCCTATTGCACAACCGTAATGAAAGGTCTTATCTCTGTCTTTTGCTATGTAGCTTTTTAACTGTACATATGATCCGACTTGGACTGATTCCAGCTTTGTTATTATTGAAAATCTGCTTTCAAATGCAAACATAAAAACACCAATGTGATAGCCAGTACTCTGTTTACAATGACAGTACTAAATGAGTGAGTCATTAATAGCTTTTTTACTTTATTTTAATAGCTTTTTAAATTTTTCTTTACTTTATTACCCTCTTGCTTTATTTTATTACTTCAAAATGTTTTGCCAAATATCCATAAAACTTCACCATTACCACCACTTCCACCCAACTGCAACTACCACATCACCACATTTATGAACTGGTTACAAGCCTTAGCCACATTAATATAATCTCTCTGACACACACACATTTCTTTGAACTATCTTCTTTGCTTTGAAGAAAGCAAAGAGAGGAGAGATCGCATAAAATTCTCCTGCCATTATAGCTCAGAGGGGATAAATACTTTCAGTTATGATATTCCAGTCAACAAAGTTCACTCCAGTTTCCCAATGTTAAAGTATTGACAGCTCCTGTCTATCCATGTGCTGCAAATCAACATGTCCAAAAAATAAACTGGAATATAACAGTAGTCCTCTCACCTAGTAAAGCAGGCCACTGTCGCTAGCCGAGGCTGGGTGTGTCCCACTTTAGGGACAGAAAGAGAGCAGGCCAGAAGCATCGCAGTGAGGGGACAATCTCCTCTACTTTATTTACAATTTTCTACTTTATACATTTGTACAGCAGTCCAGAGATTGGCTACAGAGGTTGCCACCTCTTAACCTGGATGGTGGACATCACCATCAATCATTTCTTCTCTCAGAGGAGAAGAATGCAAACATTCCAAGAATAAACATTGTTTATATCAGAAGGCTACGTGAGAACAGAGACAGAAAGGCAGAAACTCTCAGGGCAACAGGCCACCAGCTCTCTTCTCCCATTGTATTGCCTATCTGCTTTAGTAGACATAGGAATTAATTAAAGTCTCATGGGAAAGTAAAAGCAATAGACTGCATTTCAGTGTGAAGGGGTTGGTAAGCACTGATGATCTTTCTCCTTATACCTGCTTACTTTCTACACCTTTGATCGTATGATGTGATGGGGAGTGGTGCTGCTGAGCTGCCATGCTCTGCGCAGTGATGGGTAATGAGTTCTACCACTCCATGTTCATCTACCATGAGGTGTGGGGTGGAGGGAATTTTGCTGAACACATACATGGGACCTCTTCACCAAATAGAAATATCATTGAGTTACCTTCTCCAACAGAGCCTACTGCAGATTTATATTTGCTGTGAGGTTTATATGTGTTGTGATTGCCACACCTGCCTGACTCTGGACTCTGCTCTGCCCTTTTGGAAACCAGCTCCATGCAGAGAGGTGAGGGCACATAACAGAGGACCTGTCTTCTAGCACATAACAGAGGACCTGTCTTCTAGCCATGCAGCACTGAGAGGAGAAGGTAATTAAACCCAGCTGCTGTGGACGAAGGATGTGTGAAGGAAAAACACAGTAGGGGGAACCAATCCTGGGGTGGCATAAAAGACGTTAAAATTAAAGAGACATCAGTAATTTAGCCTGGAACAAAGAGAAAAAATGTATTTGCAGAGAGAATGGGGTCATGAGTTTTACTGATGATGGGTAAAGACAAGTCTCTGAGTTTCAAATGTCATGCAATACTGCTCTGGGCAATAAGTTAATGTGAAACATCACTGCAGCTCATGAAAAATATCCAAAAGTAACATGAAAATATTCTTCAGACAGAAAGAGAGGAGAAATCATCTTTTTGAATAGTATACAACTGCATTTTGCAAAATCCATGTAAAAGGAGAAAGATACCATTGAACAGCCTTCTGGTAGGTGTTGCATTGTTGGAACAAACCAATTTTTCACTATGAATATTCAAGTGAAACAAAAACTGGCTGAGTACCAGATCCTTTCACAGGTATACACACATAAGTACATTCCTCATGAATGACATATAGTGAATATAAAAACATCCTCCCAAACCAGGAGGTGCTGTCAGACCATGTGCTTCAACAACAGGAGACACAGTTTGTTACAAGCTGTAGAAAATGAATGTGTTTTCTCCTATCCAGCTCAACACCCAGGACAGACATAATTCAGCTGGCAATTTTTGTGCTCAGGATATTTGAATATAAAAGCAGCTATTCCACTGCACTGTCAATGAAGAAGAGAGCAAGGGGGCAGGTATCTTAAATGAGTTCAAGAAGTCATTAACAAGAAAGTAATGATAATAGAATTGGTTTTTGCAACAGAAGATGGAAGCACAGGTATAACTGGATCCAAAGCTTTACTGCTTATAATCACCAGCAAGCACTCTGTGGAAATGTGAATGACTTTTAACATTATGGGAGCAGTAGTAAAAACAAAAAAACCCACCTCCATTAACTCCATTTGAGTCAGAAGCCTTTGTGTTTCAAAGGCTGCTTGATTAAGCTGCTGCAGCTTGTAATGATCTGATTTTACACACTGACATGAATGAGCAAAGGTATGGTTTTGCTGTGGCTTTTCCACTGCTTAAGATCAGCAGTCTTTCAATCAGGAAGTGAAAACTTTCTGATGATCCTTCTCAAAAGAAGAGTTTACTCTTCATTTCTCACTTCTGAGTGACTTGGCTACAAGGCAAATGAACATAAAAGTTGTTAGAAAATGGGATAATATTACTGAGATGCTTTTTGCAGTGAGTAGATTCAAACATGACAGAATGAAGAGCTCAGAAAGCAAATACTACAGTGGTTCATGGCTGTGTGAAGAATCTCAGAGGACTGTGAAGGCAAAAGTAAGTGGAAATGCCAAGAGGAATTGTGACTCTTTCATACATACTGGTAGGGCAACCCTGTCTCTGGCTGCCCTTGAGTGTGGCAGAGCAAGAGCAGAAGGACTAGAAAAGAAAGCAGAAACCTCATCCAATCCTACAGACTAGGGCTTATGCTTTGTCATGCCAGAACGGCATTGTTTCATCAGAAATCAGATGGCAGGAGGTGGCTCTGGTCTGCAAGTTTATGTCTCAGAAATCTAACTCAGGTCTACAAGACAGAGACAGCATTTAAGGGGAACAAGCTTTGGAAAAAAGCCATGTCAGTTTTTCCCTGTGGTGTACTGAGTATCACCCAGTGTTCTGACTGCCAAAAACACTCCTGGCCCATCCCTGTGGCTTCAGAGAACTGCGCCTCGGCTTTTATTCTCTGCACATGTCAGTGTTGATATATCTGAGACAATCCCCAGGTGAGCCTGGCCTGGGAGTAGGGAGCTTCCCTGCTCTAGAAAAATCTTCACTGGAGCCTTCACAAGGTGGGAGTGCTCCAGAGATTCTGTCACACAGTGTTTTGTCAAGGTCTGTGATCTCAGCTGGGGTCTCTGAGTAGCTGTAATAATTAATTGTACCTCCAAAAACAAGGGAAGATTTTTCAGGACCTGTTCAGAAAGAAATGCTCTCCTTGCCTTTCAGGGACCAAAGAAATGCAGGCAATTAACTTAGGTGGTTCATGGCTCAATGCTATCATGTGACATATTGGCAGGTTTTGAGCTGTTATCCCATGAAAAGTTCAAATGCTTGGATTCAGGTTCAATAGTGCATTGGGGTGGGAGGTTAGGAGTTATGTGTCCCAGGTAATATGTGAGTTAAAGAACAGACCTCTATAACTCAGTGGCATCTTGTGGATTTTGTTGCTGTACTCTCCCAGTGACACTGGTGCAGGACAAAAAGGCTCTGTGAGGTCAGTTTGCCTGAGGTGCAGCTTTGCTATGAACATATCTTTATGGCAAGATAATCTGCTGCAGATGGAGACACAGCAATAAGTCCTTCTGTTCCAGCAGTATCTTCTACACGGATTTCCTGACTCCTGCTTTGTTCTCCTGCACTGGAGAGTTGCCTTTCTACACAAATATCTTTCCCAAGAAAACCTCTTGAGAAATAACTCAGTATTTTTCAACCAAGTTGAAGTTACCTGCTTTAAACAGCTGTCTTTCTCCTGTAAATGCATTTTCAGCTGCTCTTCTCTTCATTTTCTTACTTCCAGGAATGGTGAATTCTTACAACATGGACGCTCTATATAGAAGCAATATTTGGAGCAATTTACAAAAGACATCTAAAATACATTAGAATTTTAGAAGTTTAGACTTTTTTTTCCTAGGAATTAAGCATGCGATTTAAAAAAAAAAACACATTTTCTATCTCAGGTGCTTTCATGTGCCATATCACACACAGTGGTCCAGGTAGGAAAGCTGTATCAGTCCACTTCTAGAACCCACAGGTAGAGAAGAAAAGTTGGATCAGTTCTTTTATGTATGCTGTTCAAAACCAGAAAACTACTCATTTACTGTACAAAAATTAACCTAACAAGCAAACTAACCAGTCTTAATTCAATCGAAGCATTTACATCTGCTAATGTGCCATTTAATGTGCTATGTAATACAATTCTGCATTCCTAATTAAAGAAAATTTTACATGTGCTATATCAAATGTCTCATTGCTTGTATTTCAAATGTCTCCCCAAGTCTAATTATGCATCTGCACCAGGGAAAAAAAAAAAAAANNNAAAAAAAAAAAAAAAGAAAATTAATTATAGCTACTTCCTGTTAAGTTGTCTGAAATGAAATAACCATGACCGTAAGCTTGATCTGAAATCCCCAGAACCTGAAAGAAAAATTCTGCTGAGTTCAGTGGGCCTTGGCTCCAATTTTCTGCTAACACTCTTGTGACCATACCTGTGCTCCACCAGCATTGTAGAAACAGGCGGAAGGAGCCCAAAATATTTTGGAATGCACAGGCCTAAAGGCAATATTAAAAATGCCATAAACAGCTGTTAATCCCTTCATAGATGTCTCTAGCCTCATGACAAATGAACACAGCTTTTGAGCAAGCAGGGAGAAGAAACATAGACAATGTGCTTACAAAATGCATTAGGACTGTTCTGATGAGAAACTCAAGTAACTGAGCTGACTGAGCTGTTTGTGGCTGTGACAAAGATTATTAGATACTGTCAGTTTAGTGGGATTTTTTTTTTCCTTATGGTTCTTACAGCATTCTCAGTGAAACAGCTCTCAAGCAATAGGATTTTCTAAAGGCTTATGCTAAATACAGTGTGATGCATTTTGACTATGAAAAAGGTTGCATCACTTTATAGACATTTACCTCTGGTGCACTGAGCTATTCCAGTTGCCAGTAAAAAGTGGGTAGGAATCCTTTGTCTATTCCCTTCAGCTAAATTTCCTTACTGCTCACACCTTCCAAGTGTCTATCATACTGGACATCAAAATAAGTGCGGGATGGTGTGAGTATCAACAAAACAGAGTTCATTTTACCTATATTATCAAGTACAAACAAGCAGGCAAAGCTTGTGGAGACATTTATTTCTCAAAAAAAGAGAAGCCCGTGCAAAAACTAACCTTCATTTCTTATAGTAATTCCCTTGTAGGTGTTGTAACATGAAATAAGGAATTCTGGCTCTTGTGAGGAGTCTTACTGAAATAGAAAACCTACACAGTGAGTTCTGCAGTCTTCAAGCCCTTCTCTCAGTCTTCAGTGGCAGAATGTTCATCAGCTACAGGAGAGGTACATCGTACTTAACTCCAAAAACAGTGATTTTAAAGCAGATATTTTCCTAAACAATGTTCTCCTTTCTGAATCCCAGCTTCCATGTACTGTGAAAACAAAAGTATTGTGGCAGCAGAAATGTGAAACTCTTCACAGGCTGGTTTGATACATTCCTGGATAAAAGAAAAACTCACTGTCTTCTGCTGAAGAATGATTCTCACTTTCTGTAAACAAGAAGCCATACCAAAGAAGGGATGAAAATTAATGTGGTTACCTCTGAGAGGGAAGCTGTAACCTTCACAGAGACTTTCTTCCAGCTGTTTTCAAAGGCAGTGTAATGACTTCAGAGAACTGCAGTGACTCATTTTAGTTGATGACTACATAACTATTCATTTACACTTAATGAGTTTATTCCATCAGGTATTGGACAAAGTCTAAACAAATAATGCCACTGAATCATACACATCAATAAATTTGAGCACTAAACTGATTCTGGGCAACAAAGGTAATGATAGAGAGAGCGGAAGAAAAGCTTCTTCCAATTAATGAAAATGCCCTTTGTATTTTCTAATGGCTCAAACATTAATTTGAAAATGGCTTTCTCGGCAATAATTTACAGACAACCACTTCATAATGGGGAAACAATTCAAATTTATGTGCACTCAAACGGTGATGATCTGATTAACTTATTAAATTCTTGTTGATTCTACAGTCCAGATGAAGTGTACCATTCTTCATGGGTTTCATACCTTGCAGTTTTAAGTTCTCACATTATCAGACTTCAGGCTTCAGTTGCTAGTGAAGGTCTTTTCTCTGGGACATCTCTGGTGTAGAGTGGACAGAACCAAGATCCCAGGGATTGATTTAATTTGTCTCTTTCCATTAATTCCAAAGATATATTCTCTTCCACATTGGAGGAGCACTTGATTAAATTTAGCACTAGACTTCACATAGTCTTCAGCTGCTGTGGAGTATAATTTAAACAGTGTGAAATATTAGATACACACAATTCAAGTTAAAGCTGATTCAGTGAAGGGATATCCATGCTGGATTTCAGTTCAAGAAGCTTAGCTTGAACCATGTCAAGCTTAATGTCCTTCAAAGGAAGCGAGTTAGCTTTTGGAGCAAGAGAAGATAAAAAATTATCCATGGGAAAAGACAAAAGAACACAGTCAAATCAGTCTGCCAAATCTAGTGTCCAGTGGCTTTAAACAATGATCAGTAATACCAATTTATCTGTAATGCATTTGTCAGCTGGAGCTACCCCAGCTTTAACCGCCATCCCCTCAGATTTTTTGTACACTCTAGATAATTCCAAGGACAGTACAAAGTTGTTCAGACCCTCAGATATTGTGTAGAAAAGACTACTGAGGCACCACATGCTAGCATAAATTATTGTAAATAAATATGTAACTATCTCCAGCATCCCTTTCACAATAAAAGAGAGGCTTCTGGTGGCTATGCAGTGTGGCACATTAAAATGTTCAACATATTGGTATTGAGTAAACACGAGCCCTAAAATAACCAGCCCTTCATTTACCACTGTGCTTCATGGCTAACCTTGCCATTGCCACTTATTCCCTGTCCTGTTTTGACCTTGGGCCATTCCAGCCTTGCAGGGTGTTATCAGTGTAGTTCAACACTGTTCAGACAGAAGGTGGACTTGAAGCATAACTATATTTCCAGGTGTGACTTAGGTGTCATGACTCTCTCATGCATAGCCCCCTGAAGCTGTAATTGCCTATATTCAAGAAAGAGAGAATTGTTTAAAAACATCCAAATATTTTAGCCTATTTTAGACAAAACTTAAATTTCTTTCTCCAAAACTGCCCTGAGTCTTGCCCAGTGTATGTAAATTCTGAATAAGCCTAGTTTGTTTACTGGATGAGAACATACATTTTTCCTATTCATTGAACATTTATCTTGCTTTTTATCTGTACAAAATTCCAGGTTTGTCCATTTACAATATTTTTCTGTGAACATTATCAACCCCAATATTTAAGTGTATAATCTCACTCATTACTTCCAATCATTCTTACACCAAGTCTGGGAGTCCATCCCGTTCACTCAAAAGAACACCCTCTCTTTTTGAAGACCAGGATCTGAAGTTTGGATTAGTCCTTCCTTAAAATTCTGTGGAAACTTAGATAGTTTGATTCTTCATCTGGGTACAGTTTAAATAAACAGAAGTGTCAGTTTGACAGAAATTATCTGCAGAAATCCAGGTTAACTGGCAAGAGTCACTAGCTGTGTTCACTAGGGTTCCTCTGCACGAGGCCACCCTGAAGAGGTGAGGTATATGATATGTAAATGTAAAGTCAGCATTCTTACATTAAGTTTCTTCTAGAAGTTATCCACAGCCGGTAAAGGACATTTTATTTCCAAGTGAAAGCAGCCACAAGTGGTTTAATGCTCTGCAGCTTACTCATGTTTTCTTCCTATCTTTCCTTGTTTCACTTCAACTTCCATGACCTTTTCCCCCTTTCTCTTTGTCCACAGGTTCTTTAAAATGCTGTGTTGTTGTGGCTGAGGCAAAAGACAATTTTGTCTGTCTTCATTAGAACTCTTGCCATAGCAAAAGTGAAAATCCTGCCTGATACAAATGTTTATTCTATGTTTCAGGCAGGGCAATTCTTTTAAGTGCACTACATGAAGCACAGCTAGAAACAGCACGAAATAAATGAAGTAAAGCCAAGTCAGATTCTATGAGCACAGGCTAATTCTACCTACATATAGGAAAGACCATCATCCTAGTAGCTAAATATGCCATCACAGTTAACATTATTCCTGTCAGCCTGGGATGGGGTCAATCATAGCTCAGCTTTTTAGTCTAGTGCTCAGTGACACTATATTGTCAGGATGACAATCCTTTTTGTCTCTGGTTTCCTGGCATGAAAGAAAGGCAGACACCTTCCTTCATACCTGCATGCATGCTCCTCTGTATTCCCTGCAGTGCTAGGAACTCTTACTGAAGGGTAGTCCGGCAGAATTTTATCCTAGTCACTAAGGTAAGTTCATTCTTTGCACATGTAGAATTTAAAAAAATCCAGCTATTTGAGATGGGAAGGCTTTTTTTGGTGAAATGAGTCTGCTTATTGGCTCAAATCTTGTAATACAGGTTGCAGCCAAAGCACATTTTTATGGCCACATTTCAGTGTTAAAAAAGATCTCATGGCCTCTTGAAAATAGAGTATCTCTGACAGCATTGCTGCCACAGTCTTGGCTAAAGCAGTATAAATGCATAAAGAGAAGGGACAAGGTGAAGGCCTTCAGGGCATTTCCCTAAAATAGTAACAGGTCTCTAACTAGGTATTTAAAATGAATTTTCCCCTAATAGGGAACTATATAGCCAAAACTAGCTGTCATTCCAACCAGGTGACAAAAAAGCAGTATCCTCTTATCAGCTGACTGAAATTATCACACAGAAAAAAACTCCATTTTTCTTCTTTAATTCAGGTTGCAAGCATGTATCTATTTTTTTCCAGAAAACTTTCTACAGAGAGACCTCCCTTCACTCTTTCTTTGGCACTGCCTGATGAGTTTTAATTCTGGTGGTTGGCACTGGGCTCTCGCTGAACACAGCACAGCAGCCATGGGTCCATTGGGACAGAGCCATGGGACAGAGGTCAGTGGCAAATAATATCATATAACACTTGTACATTGCTAAATGCAGGTCACTAATTTTACCTATCCCATTAATTTTAATGGTCTGATCACATCAGGATGAGGTAGATTGACAAACTTCCACTATCCAGTAATGCTGGGGTGTGAGGAGCTGCCCCTTGCAGGATGGAGAGTGTCACTTTTACCTAGTCTAGGCATCACTGGGAGCTCAGGTTAGGTGTGCAGGCTATAAATTAACTGTTGCAGCAGCCTGAATCACTTATGTTGTATTTCAGAAGCCATATGTCAGTGTATACCAAAATAGCAATATATCAACAACTGTCTGAGGTGCAGGACATGAGATAAAAAGAAAACGGGATAATTAAAAAAAAGATTGGGCAACTATGAGTTGCTGATGAGCAGCTTCAGAAGTCATTGCTCATATGCCAGCATTTGCTAAAATCAGTTCTGGTAAGGCTGTAGGCAAGGAGAGGGAGAGGGACTGATGGACCTGTGTACAGCATGGAGACTCCTCAGCTCTAGCAGCTTGAGCTGGCCCTTGGTTTGGCCTCGTGCCATATCACTGGGAGGTAATTAGTTCAGGGTCATTTAAAATGTGCTCATTTGACCAAATGCAGCACATACCTCATCGAAATGAGAGGTATTTACATCAGTCTTACCATTTGTATTGAGGTTGACGCTAGCTGTGATGGGAGCTATATATTTATAGATGCCTCCAGAAAGATTTTCTCTGTCATGTACTGCCTGATAAATGAGAGAATGAGATTTTGATACCACATGAAACAAAAAAAAAGGGGGGAAAGGAGATAAGGAATGTCATTTGATGGACACTGATAGGCATTTATTCACCATGACCTAATTCACTGCTCGTTTCTGGAGCCCAGGGCAATGAATAACATATTAAGTAATATTAATGTGAAATATGGTTTCTGCTACAACAGCAATATTAGGAAAGAAACTGCCATTATATGTAAAAAACATACACAACCCTTGATTTTTTGCAGAATCCTTTCCTCAGCTGCAGACTATGGCAATATGGCTAGTTACATTAATTCTAATATTATTACCAACTCCAAAGCCTAGGACTTCTCTAGTTACCCCACCAAGCAACCCTATTCTGCTAATTCCATTTCCTTCTATTCCTAAGTACCTTCCAACCCCTTTTTAATGTATGAATGAAGCCGGAAGGGAGCTTACATTTTTATGTCTCTCAGCACTTTTAAAGATATTAACCAAAGCTGTTTATTCCCCTCGCTCTGTAGAAAAGCAGAAGCTTGGAAACAACTCTTTATTTTCTAAAATCCTAGAAACCAGAGTGCATGTTCCCAGGTGTATTTGATGTAATATTTTATATCAATCTGCTCATTTCTTTCATGAGGAAAGCAGTAAGCAGATGAAACTGGGAAGTACTAGTAAGAAAAAGCAAAAAAACCCCGCATGAAATATGATATAAAATTGCAGCAATAGTATTTATGTTCTTCTACATACATTCCCATGAAATATAAATCAGGATAATGCTGAGATTATACTCCTTCCCCTCTTTAGTGGAAGAAGAAATGCAAATACTCTAGACTTTACAATTCATTTCTTGCCTCTCTTGGAAACATATGTATGACACAGAGGATTTTTTTTTATTATGTGATTGACTTGTAGCTGAAAATAAAAATACCTGTACTGAAATAAGGGAAATTTTGTGCATCAACAAATGGAAGCCTTGAAATTAAACAAACAAATAAAGAAATCTTAAAAGTTTAATGTTTGTTAAACATGGAGGCAATGTTCACTGAGTTTTTCTAAGTGTGAGATACAAGTATCTGAAGAGTAAAAAGGTTTCAACACATCAGCATTTTAAAGAAAACCTTACTAAGTCTCTTAATGAATTTCTGATTTCTTTTAAACAGGCTTTTCTAACCTGACAAGCTGAGTTAAACCTGATTGTATTTTGTGTAAACCTCACTAATAGGTGACAGGTCAGCTTCCTTCAGATAAAGGTTGTCTAAATGGATCTCCCCTTGCTGTAAGGTTTTAGGGCAGGAGCCTGCTTGCCCCAAGGTCTCTGTATTCTCAGTGGAGAGAGAGGAGCCTTTCCAGGAGAGAATCAGGTCCTCTACATTGACAGCGCAGCCTATGCTGGTATCTTCACCTTTCATGGCACAGCTGGGCTCCTTCTCTACAGGCAGCTGAGGAGAATAATGGGTGAATGAGCATGTCCTGGCTTTCTGTGGAGGAAAACCTGGATGCATGGTAAGGAGAAAGCTACACCACACTCAACAAAGAGTTTGTGTGAATTGCAGGCTGTGCCACACACCTCATCTCTATTGCCATGTGGATCCAGACTGAGGAGGAGGCTGTGGGGTACAGTGCGGCGGTCCGGTGTGTGTCAGGATCCGTGTCCTGCATTGCCTGTCCAGCCCTGGCATCAGAGCCACAGTGAAGGTATGGTTCAGTATTCTGAGATACTTCCCTGATCCTGTGGGTCCTTGTCCCACAGAAGCGTGAACAGTGGTGAGAAATAAAAGGGATGGACTCTGGTGGGGGACATCAGCTTTATTAAGTCTATGCGGAACTCCTTCACACCCAGACAGTCAGCCCGCCAAAGCCGGCTTTCCTCTCTGTACAGCACCCTAAGTATGGGGCTGGAAAAATGGGAAGGGGACAGCTTGAAACCAATCCAAAGGGTGAAGGGAGTGACTCAGAACATGAAGGACAGTCAATAGAACAAATCCATAAATCAAGGGAGGAGAGAACAAGGACCCTGCCCAATCCCTCGACATCCTCACTAGAACCTTCTAGACATCAGGGTGAGGCTGTAAGATGATGGACAGGACCCATAATTGTGATTGACATTTTACAATCACTCAGGGGAAACCAAGAAGGGTTTAACATGTGGCTACATGAGACAAACCATTGCAACTTATATAAAACAGTATAAAACAAAGAACACCTGCATACAGAAAACTTGTAAACCCAAAAACACACCACAACAATACAGTTTGTCTAAGTCAGAGCATGAGTACCTGAGATCAGTTTTAGCTCCAGATCTAGGCCCCTATACACACCCTCCCCAGCAGCTCTGTTTGCACAGCATGTCCTTGATCATCATCCTAAAGTCCTCAGGACATGGAACTGGAAGCTCCTTGCATTGGCACCCATGAAAGAGACAAGTCCATAGCTGTTCAGACAAAAAGTAGTGGCATGGCATTTGTCCTTTGCAAAGGGGCTTACTGAGTAGAAAAACAAACTCAAACATCACCCCAGGCATAACAACGCTGCATATGGCCGTGATGGGGATCCAACCAAAGCTACAAAATTGTGCTCAGTATTATGAGATAAGGGGAAGAACAACCTAACTGCTCAATACCCCATAAGAATGAGGAAACAAAATTATTTACTTTTGAGCATTGAAAAATAACCATGCTAAAAACAAACCAATTTAGAAAAGCAATTTTTACAGAGAGAGAAAATATTGAGAGTCTTTGCAAATAATTAAGCAGTGTAATTGAAGATTATCTTTACTTAATAAAGAGAAAGGTTAGGCATCTCCAGAGCTTTAGAAGACTGTTCTGTTATTATGCCACAATTGATAGGAATTTAATTGTTCCACTTGAAGATTATTTGCCTCTTATCCTCATGATTATATCCTTTTGGCTCACAAATTGAAACTAGTTATCAGCAAAAGTTATTAATTTCTCTTAGAGAGTTTTCTTTTGAGATCTTGTGCTGAGACACTAGTCTTGAATACCTTTCTTCTGTAATTTATAGAGAATGGCTGGTGTCCCTCTCAAATTTACCCAGTTCATGTATTCTTTACCACAGGCTAATGGTTTCATCCATCTCAGAGGAGCAAAAAAGCTCTTAAATTTAAAAATTAAAAGTCCTTTCCTTTCTCTGAAAAGGTAACTTGGTTGAAAGAATACAAGAGGTCTCTGTTTAGCAAAAAGTTGCAAATGAGATAGATGTCCCTAGATAGCTCTAAAAATCTTGAGCTTGATGTTCCGATTGGGAATCACCTGCAATCCACATGCCGCTGTAGCCTCAGGCACTGATGTTCATCATTCCTATTCCAATGGTCACAAAGGGATCAAGGCATAAACTGCATTGGATTGAAGCATATAGATATAGATATAGATATGTAGCATGCAGACTATATCTTTTGTTTGCATTGTCTTTTAACACAAGAATCATTACATTCCCGACTTCAATGGCAAACACAAGACTCCTATAATCACACAGAAAGCAACCACCTCTATGCTTGCTCAAGACTAGGATTACCTTTGTTTTCATGCTCTTCATTTCCCACCACTATTGTGCTTTTTAGCATAATACAAGCCTAAAATGATTCTATACTTGCCAATTGGTGGCCCGCCATGAGAGCCAATTTAAGCAGTTAGCAAAATCCCCCATCTGGTATCTGGACTTCCAATGTACGTCCAGCACATTAGCACAGCTGAGCTTCCAGCTGAGACCCTCTGCATTTCCACCAGGTGAGCCAAAATACTAAGCCAGGAGGCGCTTTACTAAACCTGTCTCAGCTGGAAGTTGGTCTCTGCAATATTTTTCAGTGTTATTAAATTAGTTCATTCCATTCACAGATTCAGATGCTATTTTAGAACAGTTTTACTCTTTTCCCCAGGCAACCTGGTTTTTTATTACAAGCTATTTTTGTATGAATCTTGTTCTGCAGTTTTCTTGGAAGAAAGAAAAATGGTCTCTGAGCTTAAGGTGTGCTCAGTGCCTGCTGTTCACTGATTTATCATGTGAATTTGGCATGATGCCTTTTTTCTTTTGCTCAACTCTTATGTTGCTCCCTGAAAGCTTTGTTAAAAAGACCAATACCCAGGAAACATAGTACCTGTGATTTTTAAGGTATACATTGTGTAGTTAAAGATTTTTGAAGTATGCGGGTTTTTTTCAGAAATTATCTTGTTAATGGCTCTCGAGTATTTTCCCTGATTCAAGAGAGGTGGCAATAATATCCATCATGAACATATCTGGAATGTCTCTTTTGGTGATACCACCATATCCAGTCTCATCCCTTTTTATTTTCAATACACTCTGTGGCTAAATGCTAGTGTTATTTGTAGGCCTAATTCCTCCCACCTTTGGACACATAAAAGTATATTCAGAGTCTAACTTTAAAAGCATTGTCAGTTGGAAAGAATAAGCACTTTCATTTAAGTTTGGGCTTTCTTTGTTAGCATCTGTTGTGGTGTGGTTTTGGGTTTTACCAGTTTCTGTACGCATCTGTTCTTTGTTTTACAATGGTTTCTCCCATGTACCCCATGTCAAACCCTTCTTGGTTTCCCCTGAGTGATTGTCAGATGTCAATCACAATTATGGATCCTGTCCATCACTTTGCAGCCTCGCCCTGAAGCCTAGAAAGTTCTAGTGAGGATTTCGAGGGATTGGGCAGGGCCTCCGTTGTCCCCTCCCTTTAATGCATTGATTGGTTCTATTTATTGTCCTTTGTGTTCTGGGTCACTCTCTCCCCCTTCTGGATTGGTTCCAGGCTGTCCCCTTCCCATTTCCCCACCCCCATACTTAAGGCGCCGGACAGAGAGGGAAACCTGCTTTTGTGGGCACTCTCTCTGGGTGTGAACAAGCTTATTATGTGCTTAATAAACCCCAGCTGAACTTCTCACAAGAGTCCTTCCTTCTTCCTCATCACTGCTCAAGCTTCTGCCAAAGGCAAGAACCCACAGGATCAGGAATGTATCCTGGACCTTCACTGCAGCGTCGGTGCTCGAGCTAGCCAGAAACGAGACGCGGGTTCCCGAGAAACACACCGCACCCCTGCAAGCACCTGTCAAAAGTTTTTGAAATCACTGCCTGTTTTGAGACAAGTGAAGGGACAATTGCATTGTCAGAAAGATCTCAAGTGATTGTGTAGAGGAAAGGAGCTTATTAAGTCAATTACCAAGGGTAAACAGAGGGAGTTCAGCCCTGATGGTTATATTTGTTTGCCTAGCAGCCAAAACGCTGCCAGCTGTTCATGCACATGGCCAATCACATCCTGGCCAGGGGCACAGCCTGACCAGCAATAAAAGCACATTTGGTAGAAGACAATCTCTGTGTATAGGTGCAAGATATGTAGATTTGATGTTAAAGGTACTTTGAGCAGATGAATGTGGTATGGCTCAGAGCTGGTCATACTGAGGAATATTGGGGTTGGTGAAGAAAGCTATTGCATGGTTAATTCCTCTTAAAAATAAGGAAAGCTGTTTTACTATGAGGGTCAACACAGGTTGGCCAGAGAGATTGTGGAGTCTCTGCCCCTGGAGGCATTCAAACCCGAACTGGCCATGGCCCTGAGCAACCTCTTCTACCTGACTCTGCTTGGGCAAGGTGGGTCAGACTGGAGACATCCAGAAGTCCTTCCAATCTCTGCACTTTTGAGACTTGGTGAAGTGTAAAGCACATGGAAGTGATGCGGACAACTGATTAAGTGGGAATGCCAGAAATGTGGAACATGCTGAAGGGTGTTGTTGAAGACCACAAGGGACATGAAATGTGGGTGGGGAAATGAGGCTGTTGTCAGTGGATTGTTAGGGTACTGTGCGGCTGTAAGAAGGATGATAAGAGTCCCCATAAGACCATGGGCTTAGCAGTGTGGAGGGAATTTGAAGTACTGAAGAGGACACATAACAGATCATGGAGGAGGGATTCACAAGAAACAGATGGATATATTACCAGAGAAGATGAGGAATATAGAGAATCTCTAGAAAAATGTGTCTTGTTTAGTTCCATGGTCCTGAGAGGCTTCCTATGTTTCAGCATGTTTTCAGTTCCTCAAATGTTTTCTACGCCTTTATTCAGAATCTTCACTGCTGGTTTGGTTTTATTCCCCAGTTGTTGTTATTGGGGTTTGGGGGCTTTTTCCTCCTGATTTTTTGTTTTAATGTCATACATCTCTGTGAGACCATTTCCAACTTTCTTGAGTTAATTGTAGGCAAGAGGTGTAACCTGCTTACCCTATGTTACTTTTTAATTAATTCTTTCTGTCTGCATGATACTTTTTGATATAAATTACTTAGTTTGACTCTTTTTATTGTGGTTACAGGGTGCTAACGCACTTCCAGCATGTCATAGGAGACATTTCTATCAGAAGAGTTAAGCTTTGATCATGCTTTTCTTGTTATCCTTGTTGATTACCACTATTGGCATATTACTTGATTCCCCAGGTTTGTGATCTGTTGTTTGGTCTGGTTCCATTCTCTCTTGTCTCTCCAGGTTCCTTGTTTGCTTTGCTTTCCTGTTTTGCTCTGCTTTGGTGTAAAAGATATTTCAAAACTCATTAATTTCAAAAGCAAAGGTTTGTTTTACACATTTGCCTTTTTAACTTTTGGCAGTTTTAGTTCGTTTCATTACAAATGAGTCTTTGATATTCATCAGAGATCCTGTGGTGAATTGTTTGCTATTAAATTCCTGGTTGAAATAGGAAGTAAGGTAAAATGACACTGCTTCAAAGAATCAGTGCTGAGAAAATGAGGAAAGCAGTAACTTCAGCATCAAGGTTTTGTCATGGCCAGGTGTGTTTCCACATTAATTTTCTGTACAGTTGTCATACTTCTCTCTGCATGAAAGTTTGCAGTCAGCTTCTAAACTCACACAGTGAGAAGTGCCTAGTTTTTATGGTGTTCGGGCCAGTGAAGGTCATTTCAGCTATTTGCCTGTGTCTCCCCTGTAGAGCCATATATTCACCACTCTGTTTTGTAATTTCCAGGATGCTCCTCATTATGTTAACTGCCTATGAACCTGTTCATTGGGTAAATGAAGTATTGATAAATGGGAACTAAAGTTATTTCCAATTATGAATGATAGTGCAAGTTTCTTGTCTGTGCCTGTCATCTTCCTCTAGTGTTCTCCTTATTGTTCTCCATATTATCAAGTGTTTGAAAATTATTTTTTTAACATGCTAAAATTTTTATATCAGTAGGTGGTTATTATAATTGAGATATGGTCATAAAATTGAAACAAAATTATCAAAATAATTTACTGGTTTGCAAGAAATGTCTACCAGTAATATGAGCTGAGAATATTCTGTGCATAATAAATATAATTCCTCTTCAGAGGAGTTTAGTGAGGTACGTTTTGAATTTGTAAATATCAAACATGCTAACATAAGCTCACATCTTTTTGATGAGAATTAAAGGTACAGATTTCTTCGAGAAGTAGGGTCTTTATTTTATCTTCCAGAGAACAGAATTTTAAAAAGTAGATCCCTGGAGAAAGTGAAATATCTTGAAGGAATCATGAGAAAATGGGGGGGAAAAAGAAACATCGGGGAAGAAAAGAAATGGGGGAAAAAGATAAAAAGAAATTGGTGTTGGGCATAAGGAAGATTAAGGACGGTATTCTGACTAGCGGCTTCAATTTGCAATGCAAAGTCTGTATTCCAAAGAAAACATATTAGGCTTATCCCTAGACTGAACCAGATTGAAAATTTGTGTTTTCTGGTCCTGAATGTTTCCCATAATAGTATTGTGCAACTGAAACTGCCACAGTCTTCCTCTTCATCATCCCATGTTTTTTGTGAAAAGCGCAGCATCAGCCCTTTAGGGTCATGAGATAGGAAAATTGTTGCTGCATTTCAACAATTTTACTAGTTTTCTTTACGCAATCTAATAGTGTGTTATAGCCAGAGCCTTCTCTGTCAAGTAAACACAAAAGATTTCCCTTTGCCTACTTCATGTATTTTTCTGTACCTGGCAAGCAAGAAAAACCCATGGATTTTACTAGTTCTTAATAAATACTCAACAATGATATGAAGCAGCAGGGGAGATGCAAGAGGAATAATAATTCTATTAAATGAAAAGGAGTCCGACTAAGCCAGTTCATTTATGTTCAGGCAGGAGAAGGAATATGCCTGCATAAGATAAAAATAAACTGATGAAATTTCTAATATTTATAGAATATTGCTTAAAAATCATTTCAATGTGAATAATGAATTGCCTTTAATCTTCCCATCTAAGCCAAGCTTACCTTCAAGTCTGCACTCTTACCCCATTTCTTTTGAGGGAACTCCTCCCAGTTTCTGCATGAGGGAGAAGGCAGGGAATTGGGGGACCTCCCACCCTTGGGGCTGGAAAGGCATCAATAGAAATTACTTACTCCCCAGTCTAATTCCTTATATTTCTGGAGCTGTAGCAGGGAAGCATTTCTAATCAGAATGTCGCCTTAAGGGAGAGCCCCATGCTGCCAGCATGGCTCTGCAACGTCCCAAGGGCCAAACAGCAAAAAACTGTTCTCAGGAGATTGCTTACCTGAGGAGCACTGCACCGCTGCACCAAAAATCCACTAGATACAGTGAAAATATTTACATTTCATGCACAGTTTAACAATAAAGAATAATGTTCCACTCCCTGCCAAGCAGAAGCAGACATCAGTTGCTTCAGTACCAACATCAGTGTTGGGTCATTTTTGGGAAACCAGAAGAATATAGTTCACTACAGTGGTCTAATTCACAGCTCTTGCTAGTGGTGTGGTGCTGCAGCAAACCTGTAAGAGCTTGGATATTCTGGATTCACAGGTCACATCATAGCTATTCACCTCTCATTGCCACTATTTCAGATTCTGAGGGTTGGACAATAGTTAACTGAGTCTGAAGCTAGCATAGAAATTTGTCATTTTGTACTAAGTTTTCCTCCAAAATGCCCATCTGCTGGCCCACTCATCAATACATAGTTGTTATTCCAGCAGGAAAAAGGCTACTTATAGACACTTGGCCACACTTCAGCTCCAGTATTGTCACTTGGCTTTGGCTGAAACACGTTTCAGTGCTGACTGAAAGGTGGATGCTCAGAATGAGACAGCTGCTTTCTGACCTGGCACCAGCTGGCCTGGCCACACTGCTCCCCTCTTCACCACACCCAGCTCATGCCTGTCCAGCACTGATGGCTGGACACACCCATGTCACCGACTTTCCTTTGTCTTTTGCATGCTAACAGCCTGAACACACAAAACCTGGTCTTCCTGAGCCTCATTTGATATATTTAGAGTGTTTAAGCCTTGTTATAACACTTTTCATTGTGTTTACATGTTGGATTGTAGATGAGACCAAGAGCATGAAACAACTGTCATCATCACAGGTCCCAGTTAAACCCATGTACTGCCAACTTGATGATCAGAGCTGTTATTTCCTCACCAATGCATAACAAAGCTGGGATGGGTTGGCGGCAAATGTGCATAGGGGAGTAGTCATTACGACAGGGATAGAAAAAAAAAGGAACGAGTTGGACACGGGAATGGAGGAGGAAGAACAGAAGATTGTAGGGATGTAGTTGGGTTTGGTACAGCTTATAAGGCATTTGGTACCTGCAGGGTGTCACAGCTAAACCTTCCCTTTGCACAATGCACCTGTGGGTGGTAGAAGAGCCCTCCTACTCTCAGATTAACCTAGTCCATGGATTTTCAGGGAGGTCACCTTCCAGCCTTCATCTTTCTAAAAATTCTTCAATGACTCAAAAAAAATCTGGGCAATGTATTCTTATAATTATGTCATGGTTCATAAAATTTTTTTTTTTTGACTTCTAGAAAATCATACCAATGCCTCTGGTGTAACACCTGTTCTAAACAGGGACTTTCCTCTGCAGCTGGCTACTCAAGCAAAACTTCACTGTCCTCATAGGGGAGCTACTGATATGCCCAGCTAAGGCACATGGAAAGGGAGTCCACTAGAAATTGAGGTACTATGTTAAACTGGTCTTTTGACATTGGGCTAATAGGATCCTGAGCAGTGATGTCAATGACATTTCCCTGCTCTATAGCAGCTACTGTGGAATATACTTTCCATATCCTAGTGCCTCACTTCAGCATCCTTAGTGTCAAATCACTACTGGTCTCTTGGAGGAACAAAAAGATGAGAATTACTCACTTTTCTGCTAAATTACCCTAAGATTGCAAGAGTAATATCTGTGATAAAACCTGAAAATTGTCTGTTCATACACACTTATGTCCAGGACCTATCACTGGTTATGTTTTGATGTTTACGTCCCTCCTCTAATTTCACTTTTTGACTTGCTTCACCTTCTGTCTTCAGTCTCTCATGGATCATCATTTGCACATTCCCATGCAAACAGCTCACTAAATGGAGGGATGTGGGTCCAGCACTCTGCTGGGCTCTTTCAGTGCCAATGCCTGAAATTGCCAGGGTTGAGCTCCTGGAAGGCTGTACAACTACCTGCCTGCTCTGTCTTCAAGTGGACAGGAGTTGCATCAAACAGTCAGGAGCTCCCCCTGGACTGTGCTTGCCAGCTGTCCAAAACTGCTTCCAGTTGGGATGTGATGCTAGCTTACAGGGCAGAGTAAGGTGTGGGAATAGATGCAGGTGACCCATGGCAAGGGCAATTCACTCTTTCATTCAGAGATGAAGAAGAAAAAATACAGAACACAGCATGCTGTCTATATTCACTCCTAGAATGTATAATTTGTCAAAATAATGTTCTTTTAATACCCAATTAGACTTTCTTGCCAGCCTGAGGCACTAGTACTTCTTATTGTTAATCAAGACCCCTGTTGCCAGGGTAAGTTCTCCTGTACAGCAGCCACGTTCTCCCACTTCAATGAGGTAGGGAAAAAGCAGCCTGATTTTGAGACAGTTATTTTTACAGGATACCTACTATTTGTAGATATCTATATTTTCTACCTTCTGGAAGAAATTTGTGAAATTCTGAGTATGTTGTGCTATGATTTTAGAGATTATTCAAACACCCTATGGAAAAGCTTTACAGAAAAACCTGTGTCAGTAGCTAAATAAATAATGTGTAGGGAGCAGATACAAATTTGGGTTGTAGTGAGGAAGGAAATGTTGGAAAAGAGGGTGAAGCAATGCAGCACTCCTTTAGTTCAATCTTCTGCAGTCAAACAAAAGCAGTTTTAGATCCACATTCAGTAATTTAAATCTGCTGACCTTCAATTCTCACTTTAACATCTATAAGGCAATGTGAAATCCATATTTCAGGTAAATATGTGACCTTGTTCCAGAGGAAACTTGGTAAGCTAGAGACTGAGGGGATGTGGCAAGGGATAGTCCGTTAAATAAAGCTATGGAATGAAGGACATTCCCTTTAATACAAATATTTCACCTCTTGATATTTACTGTGAAGGTTGTGGCTGTGAAATCTTTCCCTTTGTGCATGGACATTTTTCACAGTTCCCATTTTCATTTTTTCTGTATGCTCTTATTAAAATTCACATCACACCATAGTTCAGTTCTATTGAAAAAAAAAATCCCACTGTATTCTTTCTCTAATACATTCCTGTGCGCAGTTTTGGTAGCACTTACCTCCATTGATATTGTTAAAGTTTCATAGCAAGCCTTCACACTGTTCTGCTTTTGTGTAATCTTTATAGTAATAGGGGTAATTCAATAATATTCACACTGCCAAGTGAAGAAGCCCATAATGTAAAACTCAATTACCTTTTCCATTCCTTTTCTCAGTTGCTCTTCTGCTGTGCTTAGTCTTTTATCTTCTTCACTGTAAACAGGTAGCTTATTTAAATTTAATAGACACCACTGCCTTCCTCGTTCCTTTTTTTTCCTTTGAACCTTCTAGACACTCTCATGAGATGTTCATTCACCTTTGTGTAATACCATAGTAATAGTAATACAGGGGAAAAAATGTAATGATTGCATAAAAGCTACAGTAAACGCCTAATGAACAATTTGTTTATGAGGAATTTTGCTTGGATTCCTAACTGCACTTTGGTAAATTATGCAAATTAAATATTCATTACTTTGTACTTCATTAGTTCACATTTGGAATTTTTTTTCTTCTTTATAGTAGCCTGGGGTAAAGGTTTCTTTTAATATGGCTTATTCTATTATTTTTCCAGAAAATCTTTATTTAAAATGTTAAAGGAAAGTTGTATTTATTCCACAACAGCCCAGAATATCCATATATTCCAGAGACTGAGTATTTTCTCCCACAAGAATATTATGTATGTTCACAAATTGTTCAGAGTTCTTATTTCAACAACCAAAGTAACTAAATATTTAAACTGATTTTTGCAGTAAGTTTGCTTACTGATGATATCCCCACTCGGAAAGAATTACAATTCCATTAGCATGAGCAATGTCTGACAAATGGGGAAGAACAAAGCACGTGTTCCGCACTGTTGCCTTGCATTGCTCACAGTCAGCGCTGGCTGTGACCCTTCAAGCGGGTTCATTTGGTGCAGGAGGCAGGTGCTGCCCACCAGCCTTGAGAAAGTGGAAGGAGCTACAAGGAAGGTGGAAGCTGGGGGTCCAGTAGTGTGATATGTTTTTATGTTAAATGGGTTGTTTTGTGGTCCACTACGCTAATAATTTAGTCGTAAGTTGTACCACCACCCCTTTTTCCTGTACTGTTAGTACTACCTAGATTGCATTCACCTATTTAGCTGTCAATCCTTCCCTAACCCTGCCTTTTCTTCCAGACTGTTCCCTATCAATCTCTCAATCTTCCAATCTTCCACGCCTTACTACTTGTTTAGATTGTTCCCCTCCCTCTATGTTTTGTTATTGGTTTCAGTATTGTACTTCCCGCCTTGTTCCCCTCTCCCTATTGGATCCTTACCCTGTACTCTGCCCCCAGAGCAGTCCCTTAAAGCTCACTGTCCTGCCCTGAGAGAGGAACATTTTCTTTACTTTTCTTTTAGAGATTTTTAGTCCTAGCCTCTGCTCTGTTTTCGAGTTGATATAATAAAGGATTCTAGGATCTGCAAGCGAGGCCCATCCCCCATTCTTTATGCTGATCCGCCGGTGACTGCCTGGGACACACGAGACCCTGGGGGAACGTGTTGCACCCCCATGAAGAGCAGTAATATTGAAGAGTGACGTGACACAGTAGCCCTGGTTGCCCCCTGAAGGAAGCCGGCCATGGGATTGTGCCTGCCCACAAGACCCTGACCAACACACAGAATTTGTTCTTGCTGCTATTTGAAATGTTGGAAGGATGTTAACTGAATGAAATCTCTTGAAAGGTTTAGTGCCTCTGATTTGCTTTCCTCAATATTCCTTCATCCTCAGACGTGGTATCTGGGGATATAGTCCATCTCCAGAAAGTCTCCTCACAAGTTGTGCAATGCTTTAAAGCAGAAAAGCATTTTCTGATTGTTTATGGGCAGTAAGCCATGTCAAACTTTGTTGTTCAGACTTGAAACTAGGAAGGCTGGCAATTCCAGCTGAATTTCAGATGCATTGCAGGGAGGGGATTCATTAAAATAAAATCTTAAAAGAGCTTAGGTTTAGCTAGTTGGTTTTCATTGACCACATGGTGGATAGATGTAAAGAAGACATCCCTGATCTGGTGATTAGTGACAACACAGAGAGAAACGATTTCCTTTGTAAGTCAGCTGTCATATTGCTCCTCACCAAAAGAAATATTCTTTTAATTCTCTTTCCAAGTAGTCCTGGGCAATAGGATGTGTGTACATGGGTGATGGCATGAGGTGAGTATGTTGACCTATCCATACTCAATCAGTAAGGCAGCAGAATGCTGAGCTGCATGTTGGATGCTCAAGACCCTATGCTGGGTCAGGTGTGAAGCCAAGCCATTGGTGGTTTGGGGAGAATATGAATCCAGGCTTGCAAACCATGCAAAATGAGATTTCACTGAGGTTACACAGAGAACCCATGGACGAACCATGAGGAATTAGTGTCTTGTGATTGTCTTCTCCATCAATAACAATTTTTGTCTGTTCTGCCAAAATGCTGTGTTGAAATAAAGTGTGATGCTTTTAGTCGCTGCCATAAGATGCAGCAATAACAGAGTAAACCTGTGTTTAAATGAGATCGTTCCCCAGCCAGCAGGCACTGTGCACATTTTGGCAAGCCAGCTATTCTTGTTATGCCTCTGGCACTGCAAGTGGAAAACTGGGGAGAGAACAGGACATTGCTGAAAAAAAAATAGTTGCATCTGTACTGGGTTAATAAATCAGAAACAGGCAAACATTAAATCTGAACAGTGTCCAGCTCTCTGTGTGCCTGCATTTTGCTGCATACTAATTTTCTCATTTTTTGTGAGAACTGCATCAAACACAGATCAAGTTCTACCTCAGAGGCTGCATGGAAATCAAATCACATGCGGATCTTGATTTATTTGCTGGGAGCAGGCATCTCCAGACTATGTTTAGAGCTTCTAGGGGCTGCAATGGAAGAGGTACAAATCAAGGTAAGATGTCTTATTACCAGTCCCTTTCTTAACAAGTAGTTGTTTTAACAGCAGTAAATAGGCATCATTTGAAAAGTTCAAGGCAGTAGTCAAGAGCTGATCAGAAGAGCTGCATGCTTGGTCTTTGCATGTTTTATTAAGCATGGTCCACCTGATAGTTTTTTCCAGTATAGCTGGACAGATTGCTATGTTAGGAGCCAACCCATTAGAGCTGTGTAGCCCAAAGTCTCTTTAGCTTCTTGCAAAAGGCTTCTTTTAAAAGATGTGCTGCTGTATTCTTGGCATCCTGTCACATTGTACACACACATGCAGATCTGAAGCCTAGGCAGGGACCTCCCTCACCAGTCAGAGGATCCAGTTCCTTCTTCCCTGTGTCCTTTGCTTCAATGGACTGTAGCACTGGTTTGTTACTGGTTGCCTTTCCCTAGACTTTTCACCCTTAGACTTAGAACCAATGTCTATTTTCTTATTCACCAACTAACTTGAGTGTAGCTCTCTCCAAAATATGTCCATATCAGTCCCCAGTTAAGTGTTGTCTCTCAGTTTTCATTTGCACACATCTGTGTGTGTTTATTGGGGTGAGGGCTCTGGCACACATTATCCTCTGGTCTGTGTCTAAGTTTGCATCTCAACAGACCTATGTTGTTTATTCTGACTCAGAGGTTCTGGATTAATGTCCAGGAGTGCAGTGCAATATCTGAGGGATTCTGGGCCCTTCAGTGGAATCAATAAGGCTGACCATATGTTAGTTTTCATGAATTACAGTTTTCTACTTCAGGAAGGTATGACAAAAGCAGCATAGGCACAGGCACACATATACACACCTGGGGATTTAAAAGACACTTCTTAGCTGAGCTCTTCTAGTGACTGAAGAGCGCTGCTTTTCTCTTACTTCAGCCACCCCTTCCTCCCAAGGTTCCTTATATAATCAGTCCTGAGGAGTCAGCCAAGCTCTCTTGAGGGTGTTTGAGAAGGACATTCACCTGAAGTAAGATGTCTCACTTTACATCCACTGGTGCCACAAGACTCATCGACATCATGGTATATTGAACACAGACAAATTTCCCCAACAAAGCAGTGATTAGTTATGAACTTTGTCTAATTAAAAGTGACCAAACACCAATTACAGAGATGGCTTCCCTAGTGGAAGTAAGCAGATTGTACGTTTAATGCAAGAAACATACAGAAATATACTTCTAAACATAGTGAGCGAATTAACATGGTCGCAGTCTATAAATAAAAACATCTGATAGCACAAATATTAACATACAAAATTAATATCTTCTGCAAGGCACTTACACAGCTTGAAGCATGACTCAGGATACTTAACAAATCCCCTTGTATATATTATCCAACAAGAAGACCTGTGTCATCAAATACTTCTATTGTTATTTGAGATTGCCTGCACTCTATAATACCAGCTGTATCTGAGATCTCAAGTTGTGATTTCTATTGCAGTCTCCAAGTAAAACAGAATCTTAAAAAAATCTAATACTGCCCTTATATCTAATCCAAATCATGCAGACCCATATGAATTCTGTGCTTAGTTTACTATGCTTTGAACATGTTTGAAATGATGTAACTAGGATGGATCTTGTACTTTGTGACTGTTCAGGGAAGATGGGAATAATGACACGTCACCATGAGCTGGAAGGATTTCACCATATTTGTTCTTAAGTGTCTTTACATTGCTGATCATCAAATAAACAAACAAACAAATAAATAAATATCATCAGTAATGCAGAGCCATTTCAGAAACAGCATAAAAAGAATGAGAAGGTTTAGAGCCATCTCATTAGTGGCAGAAACATCAAATGCAGACAATATTCAACATTAATTCTATGTCCATTTTGATTCATTGCAGTCAGGCAGGAAATGAGGTTTGAGTGACAACTTTATTTACTAAGTCATAAGCTGCTGAATATTTGCAACATCCATGCAAAATATTGGAGCTTTTCATTAACAAGACTTGATAAGATACAGCGAAAATATGAATAATTTTCATTAGCTATTTTTCAATAAAGGGCATGGAAAATAAATTATATTAAAACCTACTCTGCACAATTCTGCCTTTGTGTTTGCAGAAGAGACCTTATCACAATACCTTTTAATAATATGGAACACCTATTGCAGAATTTGTTGTTTTTCCATTTTTTTCCAGAAATGCTAACAGGTCTCTTCATTTTGCCTTCAGCCAAAACTCCCATTTGTGATCTAGAGCAGTAGCTTCCCCAGTACTCTTACATCAGTTATGCCTATAAAATACATGGCTGTTTAACTGCTGTGGGCACTACCTTAACCAAAGGTGCATTTTCAGATGCAGACACTCAACTGCTTTCAGAAAAGCTGGTATGTGTGCAGTGGTGTGTGTGCCCTGCAAGGACATTCATATTGTACCTAGTGCTGAATTAAAACCAGCAGAAAGAGTCAGAGATAAAAAAGGTGAGGAGAGCACAGCCTGAGGGCACTATAATGAATATCATTCTTGTGGAAGATGTCATTATTGCTGGCATTTGAGATTGAAAATAGGAAAAGTTATAATAAACCTCTCATAATAATAGTAATAACAATGGTTTAGAATAATTTTTAAATTAACCTTATTAGTAAACTCCTTTAGGTTTAGTCTTTCCCTGGTTCCCAGCAGAGGAATTCTTTACAGGCTAACACTAGCTATATGTTTCCTCCTCTTCTGACAGCTTTTCTTGAACTCTACACAGAAATCAATTTACCTCCTCAATATTCATACAGGTGGCAGCTTCTACATAGAAATATTCCTTTAAACAAAGGCAAATTAAAGGTCTGGCAAACTGTTTTCAGAAAAGAAAGCTGCAGGTTCCAAAGTGCGGAAAACCAGAGCCAACTACAAAGGAAAAAACCCAAACCTATTTTCTTTTTCCAATTTAAAAGCAGACCTATCCTGATGCAAGATTTTTCTAAATGACATGGGACTAAAGAAAGACACTGTAGTTAAATATAGAAGAATAATAATTTTCCTTGGCTTTCTGAAATAGCACACAAGTATCTGTGAGTAATGCCACAGTGAGCAGGATACTTTATAAAATCCAAGCAACTGTCACACATAGGTTATAAGGTCATTTCTCACACATAAGATAAGCTGGAAATCCATCCCATGGATAGAATCTGAGAAAATGTTATGAAGTTTCAAAATAAAAAATGAGTTTCACATGTTATTTTATTTCTCAAGGGCATTTTGCTAAACATATGCATACACTCTCACAGCTTACCCACAAAAGAAAGAAAGAAATCAGTATCACAGGTATTTCAAAGATGAAGTGCTCTTTAATTGTATGGTATATTATTTTTGATTATATATACAATGAAAATGTACAGTTACATAGTGATGCAGATCATGGTGTTATTCACTGCTTTTTCCTGATTGTATTGAAGATACTGTTGGTAAATTTTATTATTGCCTCATGGAGGATAAAACTGAAACATGGAGTTCATGGTCAAAAGCCATAACAATCTCTCTCTTGTTTCCTAAATGAAGCATCCAAATCCAAGCCCAGTGCAGTAAGTGTGTAGCTGGTGTTCAAGTAAAATGTTCTTCTGCAGCTCAGCATGTAGCTGCTGCCCTCTTTGCATTTTGAAGTCATCAGAGGCTGTAGATGCTCAGCATCTCCGAAAACCAAAATTTCTCATTCACCCTTTAGGCAACCAAATTCAAGCCTCTTGTTCTAAATTAAGTTCTTAAAAATTTCTGAGGGAGTGACTGAACCAGTATGGAGCAGAAAACCCGCTGCTTTAGCCACTGACCAAGGCCATGCAGGACTGTGTATGAGGCAAGGGTCCCTTGGTACGAGTTTTCCCAGGAGCTGACCTCACTTCCAGAGACCTACATCATCATGGCACTGCCCTGCTGGTAGCTGCCACCATCCAGCTGAACATAAGAAGTCAAGTTTTCATCAAAAACGCTATTTACGCTTGACTCCCATGCCAAGTCTGACCTCTCTTCATGATAAAGAAAAATATAACCTGGGGACTGAATATCTTGGATTCCACCTTCCACTGCATGCTCATTCATGGCAACTGGGGTCATGCAGAGTGCTGGCACTAGCAATCCTCATATTTCAGTGGCTCCACTGCAAAAGAAGCCCCTATGCATCTAGAGGCAACCTAAATTCAGATGCCTTTCCAGCACATGGGATGTGGGATATTTCCGTTCTCTGAGATGGGGAGGGGGAGTTGGCAGGGATCTCCATTCCGATCATCTTTCCGTCTTTTGCAGTTGAAAGAAGACAGATATTTGTGCATCTTATTAAATTGCACAAAAGGTGCTCAGTAACACACCTGTGGTTGATCTAAAAATAAATATAACTTGCTTTGAGGAGGCTATCAGAACTCCAGCCAAGCATAGATCTGAGCCTGAATAGTATTTGGCTTGAAGTTTGCAACACAGATTTGAATCTTCTCAGAGGTGAGAGAGGGAAACCCCCTTAACACAGGGCACTTGCTTGGCAGGCAGAGCAACCAGGCTGCCCCTGGTGCAGCTCTGCTGGTGTCTCTTCCCCGTGTTCCACACAGAGGGTCACTGTGAGCCTTGCTGCCATATCACGTCTCGCTGTAGTGTCGTCCTGACTTGCAGTGCAGAATTCAATAAAGCAAAATGTCCTGTAGGAGAAGGACCGAGGGGCAGGGCAGACACCCTAAAAATAGTAACTGACTGAGGCAGGGAAGAGCCCTCAGCTCCCCTGCCCATAAGCTCTGGGTCATCCAGCTGCAAATAGAAGACAGAAGTCGATGGGAATGCAAATTTCTTTGTAGGATGAGAAAGTACAATGTGATACAACTTACCAAGCATTCTGTCAGTGTGCCACGTGTATCTTTAGGAGTGCAAGCAATAGAAGGAGACGGGGGCAAAAGGGGTTTAAACCATGAAAGGACAGAGACCTATCTCTGCAATTCCCTTGGCCCCACACCTTGCCACAGCTGGTCTGGGCTCCACACCATTGAAACCTATAAAACCCTGGAGTGGAAATCAGAGCATGAGTAATAGGACTTTTTCAGCACTATACCTTTTCAGACACCCATATAAAATGCACATTATGAATGATTGCCAGGATCAGTGAATAGATCTTGCCATGGTCTCCGTAACCAGCAGGGCAGAGAAGGAACTTCCTGTGCCCTTGGGCACACCCGTTTTGATTAAACATCTAAGAAATTTCTGAAAAGACTATTACACTCAATCAATATGACATTGCTTCAACTAATGAAATTCTTTTAACATCCAACATCCTTTGAATTGTGGATTAGAGAGGGCAGGTTGGTTCAGATACTGAACTACATTTTAAATTACATAATTATCTAGTAATATCACTGTATGTATTAGAAGACCTATTTTCAGTGGAAAACCCCAATGTTCTTGAAATCCTGTTTTAAAAACTGTAAGAACTGATTATTTTAGTATTTTGAAATATTTTGAAAGCTTGAACAAGCTTTCAGGCTTTTTAATGTCATTCAAAGTAAATTGCATATTCTTTAACATAGGAAAATAAATGGATACACCATGTAATTATTACTAACATCTAAAACTCTTGAGGATAAAGCAGGCAAAAGCATAACTACTTATGTGACTGTATTTATTGCTGGATTGTGGATATTTTATTGTTAGTAAAATATTTTTCTATCATGTGGAACATGTGTAATTCATTATATAAAACACTTTTCTAAAGGAAATTTTATGAAGGTAAATAAGTAATAAATTTTCCAGCCTTGATTTTCCTTGTTTAGATTGCCATAAAGGTTACCTCGGGTTTTGTTACTGTATTAACTATTCATATATTTAATTTTTTATTTTATTTTTCTTTTGTGGCAAATAAAATGTTGTAGTTTACTGGAATGTGGTAGATATTAAACTGATAAGACACTGCCAAATGTTTTCACAAAAAGTCTCATGCAAAACTCTAACATGTATAATTCTTTTAATATTATAGCCTATCACAGTTACATTTACAAATGCATTTTAGTCCAAGTGTCGCACAACTAGTCTTACATTTCAAATTAGCAGATTATGTCATTGAATGAGGTACTGTTTTCTGTGAAACTGAAAAATGTTGGACTAACTTTTTTGGAGTAAAATCTTAAAAGGTCTCAGGATTATGAGATTAGGTTTGGGCTAGGTTTTTGTTTGTTTGGGAGTGGAGTGTTCTAAAAAAAAGAAAACAAGCAGGGACAAGACAGTGAAGCTGAGCTCAGTTTTTGCAGGTGCAGTGATTATGGACATAAAAGGCCATTTCTCATCCCATTTTATTACAGAATCACAGAATGGATAAGATTGAAAGGGCCTACAATGGATCATCTGGTCCAACCTCCCTGGTCAAGGAGGGTCATCCTCGAGCACATGGCACAAGGTTGTGTCCAGGCAGTTCTTGAATATGTCCAGCAAGGAAGACTCCGCAACCTCTCTGGGCAATCTGTTCCAGTGCACAGTAAAAAAGTTCTTCTGCACATTTAGGTGGAACTTCCTGTGCATCAATTTCTGCCTGATGCCTAATAATCTAATAAGACTGCCACAGACAAAAAAAAAAAGTGAGGTTTATCATAAAATTATTATATGTGCATTTAAATTTAAATATTTTTTTAGGATGAGATGAGACAAGATGAGATGAGATGAGNTGAGATGAGATAGAATATTTGTGGCTATGCTTTATTTTTCAGCTGTGTCCATTCAGAAGAACCATAGAGAAAAGGCTAGGAATTGAAAGGCAGATCTGACAACTCTTTTGGGGAAGTTCCCTGAAGAGGTGAAGGAAAAGAATGAGGAAAACTCTTAGATGTTCAAATCAAAGGGATTTTTCTGCTTGAAAAAAAAGTCAGTGTGAACATACAGATTATTTTTATTAATTAAAATGGCTAAAATATTCAATGCAAGCAGACCTGATTTGATCATCAGATCATTGAATTCAAACCCTTTTGACCCTTACATTAAATGAACCACAAAGAAAAAGCAGTATCTTTTCCCCAATTACAGTTCTATCATAACTCAATCACAATTTTTTGTAGGACAGTGTCAGTTGTAACTTGCCACGCACGAGAAAGTATTCCCTAAAAAAAAAGAATGCAAGCCTGTATCAGGGAGCTCTACAGATCACAACTTGGCTGTCAGCCTAGACCTAATCTATAGATATATCCAATTCTTATGGGAAAGTATTTTATGTCATGTCAAATTTTGTCTGGCCTTATACAAGGATAAATGTATAATGCAGGAAGCACTGTACTTCAAATTTAATTTCTTTCATGGACCTAGGTAAAAGACTACTTCACCAATAAACAGCACTCCCCAGCTGTCTTGGACCATATAAGACAAACTCATGGGTTAGATTCTTGCTGGACTTTCAGTCAGAGCAGTGTCTCTCCAAGTCCTTGAAGACTGCAGTAAGCATGAGCCATGAATGTTTATTTTAACAATGAATACTCTAAAAATCTTGGGCTGAGGAAATAGAGGAATGAGGAACAAAAGAGTCATCAGAACAATAAGGTGATGAAGACATAAAATAGATAAAAATATGTATATAGGAAACAGGCAAGTTCTCATATTAAACTTTTTCAGCAAAATTAATAGCAGGGCGATCTGTTCATCACACAAACATAGCTATGAAGCCTTTGTAGAACACTTACCAGCTCCAATTCAAGGGACATCTCATCATTGGTTCAGCTCCATAACATGAAATTTGCTAGCCTTGTGAAGGACATCTCTTCAACAAATATATTCCTTGCTTTCCTCCATCCAAATTGCCTGCGTCCAAAGCCAAAGTCACTTCATTGTGGACTGTGGCTGAGGACTGTTTGAGAAATGTCTTCTGCAGGTTGGAGTTGAAACAGCAGAAACACAAAGCCTCACAGGTCTCAGAGTTTTGCAGCTCTTTCTTTTAAAAAGCTGTATCACCTTAATTCTGATAATTTCCTTTTCTTACATATGTTCTCCTTCAAATGCCTCTGATCGGTGCTTTTTCCTCCAACAACAGAGGCAGAAACTGTGAGAACTAGGAAAAGTGGGACTTCTAGGACTGGGATACTAAGCATGACCAAGGACATCGATTTCTCGCTATTGACTGATGCAGAAGACTATGGGCATGAACCGATATCCTTTAATGCAGGTGGTAAAAGGCATGAAGGAAACAGCACAAGAATATGAGGGGAAAACATCCTGTTTTTCTGAGTAAACAGTCTCCTGCTTAAAACAAGTTTTTCCTCATAACACTACAGTTTTCCATTTTAAAACATATTCTTCAGTGACTCAGTTTTCCCCGATGTCACATCAAGTATTTCAGTTTGCATGGGAAACATGGGTGGTAAATACACCCGTGGGAAAAAGCACCCCTGGAGCACTAAATAGGTTATCAGTTATGCTTACTGTTAATACTGCTGTTAAGCTTAATTCTCTCAATTGACCAGTTTCTATCAACTGACCAGATCCAGATTTTTTTCAGTATAATGACTTAATTTATTTAATGTTTATAGTTCTAAGGCTTTTAGTGGAATAATTTTAAAATAAGCTTTCAGGGTCACTTTGTCTCTATTAAGCTTTTAAAATAGGTTAAGTCCAGGGTCTTTGCTTTCTGAGTACAAAAGCAGATTTTGCCTCTGAAGCCAAAAACAATTTAAAACATATGAAATGCAGTAGAATTAATCTGTCCAGAACCAAAAGAAAGACTGTATTTATAGCAGCTGATTTATTTGTTTGATATACAGTGTGTGCTCTGGTTTATATTTTTAAGGTGTGTGAACGGGGTCACATTATATATTACAAAAATAGCAAGGCAATGATTTACAAGACTTCACATTGTGCCTATTGACCTTCTCAATAAGAAAGGTTGCTGATTGTAACAGCACTGAAAAACTAAACCCATGGGAGTCAATTTAATACAGTATAAACTCTTTTAACAACCAACAAAATAGCCATATCAGCTGTTTCATCCTTAGATTATGTTTCAGTTGTAGAGTGCAGTTTTTAATAAAAAGTGCACGAGCTTTCTTTATTCTACAAAGCTTCTGTTTCCTCCTGCATGGAGGCAGCTGCTCCCTACTTTTCTGGTGGAAAAAATGGAAGTATTGTGTTATCACTGGTCCCCTCACTGGGAGAAGAAAGAAAACAGAGAAAATGCTTAACAGCAGTGCAAATCATTTTGTCTAGTTCCCTTCTGAAAATTAATCTCTGAGCTCTGAAGAAAAGATGTACATCTGTTTGTCCTTTGTTGTGGACAAATACATTAGTCTGTCCACAAGGAAAACAATATTAGTCCATGTACAGCTTGAAATAATCAATACCTAGATGTAACAATTGGGTAATGCTTCATGTTAACACACTGTGAAAATGAGCAGTTAAGGGCAAGAAATCTCTTTTAATTATCAGAGCTGTGTTTTGTGGACATTCCAGAAATAATGGTATCTGAACACATCTAAGGGATTGTCAGGTAAAGGAAAGACAAAAAACCATTAAAACTGTGATGTTCCTCATGATTTACCTCATTTTTTGCGGAATTATCTGGCTGCCTTAGTAACTTGCACAAATGAAAGCTGGCAAGAAAAAGTCTTTTCTTATCTCTGGTTTATCGTCCCTAGGATGTTCACCGCCTTTTGCAAAGAATCAAATAAAAATCATTTTAGAGATACACAGAGATTGCCGAAGCTATGTGTTAACAGCCACTGTCCTCTAAAACAAAACAAAACTATCAACAAAATAATGTAGCCAATATGTCAGGTATTCTGATTCTGTCTTATACCTTAGGAGGGGCCTTCCAGAGTGAAAGTTAATGGCAGACACACAATATTGGAGATAGGGCTAGCACCTTTGGGCTGAAGAAGTATGCTTTTTTGGTTTTTTAAGAAAACACAGTCTTTTTCATAGCTGCTATTATGATTTTGTGAAATGTGGAAGCTCACTGAAAGTCCATGCATTACACTAGAATTTATTTTACTGACTAGGGTAGCAAATGGCAAGACAGTTGAGGGCAAAGAAGACTGGTGTTTGTGTAGAAGCATATGACAGACATGAATAAGGCAATCTGCATAATGCATGCTGGTGGGAGTTCTTTTTCAGTTTAACTCATCTATGTGGGAAGTTCATTATGGTATTTCCTTTATAACTTATTTTTCTTACAGAGTAGCAGGATAAAACAGTTGATGATGCTGCAGTAGACATCTTTTTTACATCTTCTTGTGAAAGATCAGTAAACATTCTGCCTCTAATTCTCATCCCAGTTATATACTACATATGGAAAGAAGAGATCTCTTCAGAGTATGTTTTAAGTCATAGTTCGATGTGCTGTGTACTGTAGCAATATCCATACATGCATTTTAAGTCCCACTCGGTCTGTTGATTATAATGCTCTGGAGAGACAAAATGGATTAATATTCCAGCACTGCGGCTATTAATGGTTAACAATTTCATTGGAACATGATATTCCCATACTGATAGCAGATGAGCTGAAGTAGCAGGGTTGATTGTATTAGCTTGTCAAAAAAGTTAGTGAAGCTTTGATAACAGTTAAAATTAAGGAAGTACCATACAGTAATAGATGTCTGTGTGCTTTTCCTGATTCTAAGATATTTTTTCAGATCTGAGAAAAACCCATAAATGACAGGTGAAGATGTCTGTTACAACCAGTCAGTGTTAGCAACAGGAGAGCAGGTTGTACTGTTGCTGGGACATGAGGAAAGGAAATAAAGATTTAAAAAAATTCAGATTATTAAGTGTGTTTCTCTAAAATACTTATTTGTCTTCCAAGGCTCCTGTTTTGCTTTGTTACGGAAACCCAAATGTAGCAAAAATGAGTTAAATGCTAGCAGGGTGGACAGTGGTTTCAGCACCAGCTTTGAATAAATGCACATGACCATCTCAAAGAAAAGATGAGTGGAAGTAGATTCTCAAGTTCTTTACCACAATGTTAAATACTATTTTAAGTCATGATTATCAAAGAAGCATTTTCCCTGTTGTTTGCTCAGAATTTTCAAAGTGTTCAATGGGTATCTGAGTCTTCAGAGAGACAAATCAACCACTATACCGGTAGCATTGTCTGGAGTCAAGGGGGCAATGAAAGAGATCATATGTCTCCTTTGATTCGTAAGGGCTTTCTGAAGAGGTAGGTTTCTAATCTTCTGTAGCTCAGTTCCCTAGGTTGCGCACACCTGAATATAACTCCCCAAAACCTATGAGAAAGGCATCCCCAAGCATTCAACCTGAACAGCTTAGGTCAAAAATTTAAGAGAAAAAACAAGGTAAAAGCAATTCCAGAAGAGTTGTCGTAAAGGTCCTTGTATTGCTGATCATATGGCTGGTGAAGATAGAGGATTTCTAATCATTTACTGTCCTGTCACCACAGGAAGATCATGCTGGGCCTTCTGAAATTTCACAAATCACTGCAAAGTAATAATCATGTGGAAGGTCACGTAAGAAATGTTCAATAATGCAGCAACTGGGACAGTATCTTGACATTTGTGATTATAAATATTATCAATAACATCAACTAGAGTTCAGAGAAACACCTGAACTTCACATGTCAAAACTGCTAGTGAGAAGTATTGGAAAACCTTTTAGACTGACATTTTCCAGAGAGAGGTTATCAGCTCCAGGAATGCTTGTGCCTCAGGCATAATTCAATTCCATCTCTATCCTTCGTCTCCTTGATCACAGAAATTAGAGCTGGAGGACACTCCCAGGTCACCAGACTGCTATACATTTTCAAGCCTTTCCCAGTGCTCATTTAATGAGAGAAAGTCCACTCATAACACTTGTACCATTTCTTTCAGGAGGCCATTTCACATCTTTACAGGAGGGAAATAACCCCTCTTGTAGCTTCTTCAATGGCCCCTAAGAGCAGTATCTGGCAAAGTGTTGCTGTACTGAGAGCTGGAAGCAAATTACATCTGCTTTGCAATTTCCAGCGGTGTAACTTAAGTGCACACAATGTGGAGTGACAGAGAATCTGGCCCCTAGGATTTCACTTTAGAGAAGTGCTGTAGTAGTTGAATGTCTCCACTCTTTTGCTTTTTCTTTCAGTTTCTTTTATAGATCCTGTCCATTTGTGAAGTCTTATAGCTGTAGTCGTATACCACATCAGCCATTGCAGAGTGTAGAGGGAGAAGTCTCAAGCCTGTGTTGACTAATATTTCTAAGCACTAGTTTCTTAAAAGATTTTGCAAACAAATACATCAAATCAATAAATGTACAGGAGTGGAAAATCAAATTAAAAAATCACTTTAGATCTATCATATAGTAGCAAACCTCCTAGGCTCAGATAAGGCCAAGATAAAGAACTCAAAACAAACAGGGAACAAAAGCTGGTGTTCAACGTTGTAGCTCATGAGAATGAGCTTAATAAATTATCTCACGTTTGTGTTCTCCTGTCTTTGCTGGTGTCATGTCCTTGAATTCATAAGCAATTCAGGTTATGGACATAGAAATCCTATTCAAATTTTAAAATGGCTTCAGTTCCCCTGATTTCAAGGCCTACCTCTTTCTCGTGACTTCTGACACAAGATGAACCAAATATCAGATATGAGAAGATAGCCACAAGCAGTTGAGTTTCTGTATTTAATTTCCATGGGTTTCCACTTGTTATTGAGCTGGAATGGTTTGATGTATGTGTATATGTCACTTAATCCATGGGTGAAACAAAAAAAGCATTAGCTTAAAACATTGCAAAGGTTACAGTTGCCATTTTGAGTAAGTAGCATTGAGATGAAGCTTAGTAAAATAATTTCTTTCTAGCACAAACCACCTCCATTATTTTAGCTAACACATTTTACTTCTCACTTGTAACAGACAAGGAACATTCATGCAAATAGACAGCACAGCTTATCTGCCAGCTGGTAACTCCTTACGTCTCAGTGATTTTGTTGCTAGGAATAGTCCTGTTATATCCATACTTTGGAAGATGCAGGAGACAGGCTTCCCAGAGACTGAAAGCTGTGAAACCTTTCCAAAAGGAGAGAATGGGCACGGAGCATTTTTTTGCTCTTCTTTAATGTGACACATCTTTCCAGCCCAGTGCTCTCACATAAGGGAATCACATGTCAAGCAAGAGGGGTCAGCCAGCACCAACATGTCTTGATCACATGTAGCTTGATGCCATGAACATGAAAGTATGTCTGGTTTCTTTATTTATACATAGTGAAGGTATGCTAGGTGGGTAATCAGAGCCAAATAAAACCTGCCAGTTTTGTAGACTGGCATTACTGGCTGGAGCATTCTCATTTTACTTCTAAACACTGAAGCAAGATAGCTTTAATGATGATGCAATGCTACAAAGCAAACTCTAAGATCTGCTATAAGCAGCAGTTGAAAACATACACATTCTGCATTGAATAATTGCTATAAATGCCTTGAGGTTTAAAAATATTTTTTGAGATGTTGCAAATAATTTGGCCAAATTTAAGTGCAATTTGATATGTCCATTCTGCTGGGGGTTTTTTGCACATAGCCTGGCCCCAAATGTCTTTGCAGGTCTACTCTTCAGTCAATGTTAGCTACAAAAGCAACAGTACCTGCATGTACAGTATACAAACATCTGGGTCAATCTGAGGTCAAAGCTCAACTAAAGCAGGCAGCATGCAATAAATATAAATGAAGTATATTACTATGACAAATAAAAGTGGGCTACATTAATGCAAACAAGCTTGACTGATAGAGAGTACATTTCCAAGACACAGGGTCAAGCTTGGTGCACCAGTGAGGCTGAGAAGTTGAATGAGATGTATTGCTGCAAGCAACTTAGAGATAAAAATCCCTACATAGTCTATAATAAAGTCATCCTGTCAGCAGAGGTTCTGTTCCTATTTTCAAATCTTAGCTGTCACTATCAAAGAAAGTGCTATTCTTTCCTGCTACAACTTTTTTTCCATAAGCACCTAGAATTGGTAACTTTTGTTTGGTTTCATCATTGAGGCTTGCTGTCCTATTTCCTTCTTTCTTCTCTGAAATACTTACTGACAGACAAATGATCTTTTAAAAACTACATGAATTTCTTTAGCTGTAGTATACCAATATTTGATGGTTTTATTTAGAAGACACATTGGAAAAATACAGCAGGAGTCATTTCTCTTTTTGAAGTTTTGTGTGTAGTTTGTATCCAGTAGTGGGCTGAGTTCTAACAAGGACTAACTCCATACAGTGCAACTCTGTGCAGACAGGGAGCAGTTCATTCAGGAACCTACCTGCAGGGTAGCTTTTCAATGAGGGTCCCTGGAGTACTATGAAAACAGAGCCACTGCACAAAATGTGGACATACTCTGTGCTCAAGCACTTAGGATATTGCTGGAGGACTCAACACTAAACTGAGCATCCAGAATTGCCCTCTAGGGGATTGCGGTGCAGTGAAGCACAGTGGGGAAAAGTTGGACAAGACTTGACAAAAGAAAACAAACAAATAAACAAACCCAACAACAACCACAAAAGGGAAAAGAAAATCCAAGAGGGACAAGTCAAAAGATTATGGATAAAGTCCTACAAAAGGAGTGGGAGGCACAATTTGTACCATATCTGATTTCTTTTCCCATCATTTAATAGAGGTCTGGACAATGAGGAAAGTGTGATGAAATGGTAAGCAGCAACACACATGTCTTCTGTATTTGGAGTGCAAATGACTAGTGACATAGGATGTTCTGCTAAATGATATCCATGAAAAGCAAGCACATGGTGAATCATTTATCCACACAGGTTTGCCAAAGACTGTTGTAGAACTCATCTCTGGGCTGATACACTGGTATTTAATGTAGGTTTTAGCAACTCATTTCTCATATTTATGACTACATCTAATCCTTTTTACTATGTTCTTTTTTCAAAAGTTCTCCTAGAGAAAGGCTGTTCCACATCTCTATGAAGCTATGAACTGGAGAATAACACATGACCTAAAGCAAATGGAGGTGAATGATGCCCACATTATACTGCTTATCCAGGCCTGCCAAAGAATGTCAATACATCAAGCGCCATTGACCAACTTTGCCATGCCTACGGATTTCAGGGTAAGTAGTAAAATGCAACTGAAGGTGTGTGGACAAAGCTCCCTTCATGTTATCCTACATAAATATTCTCAGCAAATATATATACTTGCATCACTTTTTGAAAACAGAAGTCTCATCCTCATCTGTGCATGGGTTCCTGGGTTTTCAACAACAGAAAAGGAGCACTGCCTAACCCTTCCTGCATAACCATTTCCTCAGAGACTACACTTAAAAATTATTCAGAGCTTGTTAAGAATGTAGCTGGCTTTCAGAATACTAAGTGTCTTTCAATAATTTGGATTGTTGAATAAAATCCAAATGCTGAGTAGCAGCTGCTGGACCACACACCATGCGAAAGAAAAAATGTTTTTGTTGAGAGATTTCTCAGGAGTTTCATACCATGCAAATCCTTCTGCTTCAGCTAAATCCCTGGAGGATGTAATCCTGATACAGTTAAACTGTTCTTGGATCATTTACTTCCCAAGAAGCTTACTTTGCTGCATGCTTGGTGTGCAATTAGTTGAAGAAAGCCCTGTCCCTTTGCAAAGCAAAAAACAGCTTGTGGTATCTCAACTGACACTTGATCTGCATTTCTTTTCTTAGAAGAAAAATTCATTGGAATATTACATAGATTCTCTGAGGAGATAGGAAACATAACAAGAACTTCAGATTTCTTCTGTTAGATCAGACTGAGTGTTCATTTTCCACTGTGTCTGGGATAAGCAGGAATATAACAGCAAGGGAAGAGGCCAGTGATGCTTCCTCAGTTTCCTGAATTTCCTGAGCCTCAACAGCAGAGACAGCTCTGTGGTTAATTAATGGTCTCTTTCATTATTTTTTTTTCAGTTACTTTGAAAACCCATTGGTATTTTGGCATCTACTACATTTTGTGGCCATTAATTTTAGCCAAGAAATGAACATTATCTTCAGTTATCTTTAATGACTGCAAACTTAGAGAAAATTTGAACTTTTCTGGATTGGACCCTTAGGCTTCCTGTGATTTTGTTTTCTTTTTCAAAATTTTATCTTGATACTCTCTCATTTGTCTCACTGGTATGAGTCATTCTATAGTTAATTTTATTAACATTTGTTAGTGCAACCTGTTGATTCAATAGCATGTGTTAATCTGAACTGAAGATATTTAGGTAAGGTGTTACTCATTTCTTGATTTTCTTTTTAATTAGATCTTGTTGATGACAGGTAAATTTGCATGAACTTTTAGTATGTGTAACTGCATGCAAATCATTTCCTCATGCTGGCCAGTTTCCAAACTCTACTTGATGAATTCTATATATTAGTGGAGAGGGAGAATTTGTGAAATATTATTGCTTTAAATTATTACATTTTGTTATTAGAAGTTAAGCTTGTGGAAATAACATGCTATTGCCTATACTTTTCTGAGTTTTTGATATCTTTGTTCAACATACTTTTAGTGTTAGATACATGCCAGAACATTTTATGTGTTATACCTCTCATTTGAATTTTATAGATGCACGTGTCTAGTACGGCTTAGTCAAAGATCTCACTGGAATAAAAAATATGATAATGCAAAATGTTCTGGTTGATGGACTGACAAATAATAAAAGAAAATAAGGGATTACAAAAACATACTGAGGAAGAGAAAATTTTCATTAATTTCCTCCTAAGAAATGCTGATAACAGAACTAAAACATGAATGGTACTTCCTGTTTCAATTTCCCATGTAAATATGCACAATCTGAAGATTAGGTCAGACTGGGCTAACTACTGAGCTTCTTTGAGTTTTGCAGAAGATTCAAACCAGGTATTTTACTTGTCTAGTCCCATAAAAACATTCTCTGATCTAGGTCACGAGGCAATGGATTTGAGTCAGGGTTAAGCAATGAGAAGCATCTTCTGCCCATGAAGCTGCCTGGAGTCAGCCAGTAGTACAATGCTGAAAGCAATGCAAGGTAAAATTTCACTTGTACTGGACAGCACTGTAGGCAGAAAAAGAGCTTAAATGGTGAATGCAGACAGGAAACACATGCATACATGTGTGACTGGCTGTTCAAAGCTGAACTTCTGAACTCTAATGCAGGAGCCTGTTACTTGCCAGCTCCAGCTAGCAGGGGCTAGTTTTAATAACACCAGCATTACAAATACATGGCATGTCTTGAACAACCCTCTTGATAAAGGCACATGAGACAGGATGACAAGTTAGAGGGCTGATTATATGTTGTGTTCCTGCACACAGACTGTCATGGCTCGAGGAAAGAAGCCACACAAGAACAGGGATGAACAGGCTGGAGGAAAGATCCTGCAAGGGGCTGAAGATTCAGGAGATCAGGGAGATGGATGAAGATGAATGTTAGAGGAACATAAAGACTTTGATTCCTATGAGCAGTGGTATAATAGGAATTGACACAAATTTCTGCCCCACATCCCTGGGCCAGCAGTGTTCACCCTGTGGAAAAGGGAAATCAAGATCAAGTGGCACAACACTGGGGGAGCCAGTGAGGCTGACAGTCAAGTAGGGCAAAAGCTTGAATCTTGCTAGTTCTTAGACAAATCCTACTATTCAGGTCTACCATCAATTGCTACTTATTCTGTCTTGCCTGTGACAGGCCAGCAGAGCACACATGAAGAGCCCGTGGCGGGCAATCAGCAAGCAGTTTTGGAATGCAACATACTTTCAAACTGGTTCATGTATAATAGGCTGCCTGTTACATTTTGTCTGTCTCTGGCTTCTCCACATACAGGCGAAGAGGATCACATTTCATTACACCACCCAGCACAGTTTCCTTCAGGCAGGTGTAATGAACAGAAGCCTGGTGTACTGGGTTTTCATGGCCAGGTTTTAGTAGCAGGAGTGGAAGTACAGAGCTACAGGGGTGGCTTTTGTGAGGAGTTGCCAGAAGCTTTCTCCATGTCCAGCAGATCCAGTGTCAGCCTGTTCCAAGACAGATGTGCTGCTGGACAAAGTTGGGCCAATCAGAAATGAGGGTAATGACTCTGTGATAGCATGTTTAAAAAGAAGAAAAAAGAGTTATTGCACAGTTGTAATTACAGACAGAGAAGAGCAGAGTTAGAATATGTGAGAGGAATAACTCTGCTGACACCATAGTCAGTGGAGAAGGAGGTGAGATGGTGCTTCAGCTGCCACAGCTGAGATTCCTCTTCACCCTGGGGTGCAGACCATGGTGAGGCAGCTGTGCCCCTGCAGCCCATGGAGGTCCGTGAGGATGCAGAGACCCACCTGTACTCGGTGGAGGAACCCGTGCCAGAGCAGGTGGATGCCTGAGAGGAGGCTGTGAATCTATGGGAGGCCTGTGCTGGAACAGGCTCCTGGCAGGGACCTGCAGACACATGGAGAGAGGAGGCCCTGCTGGTGAGGGTTTCCTGATAGGACTTGTGACCTTGTGGTGAACCCACAATGGAGGGTTTTCACCCCATGGAAGAGTGACCCACATTGCAGCAGTTTGTCAGGGACTGTTGCCCAGGGGGGAGACTAACGTTGGAGAAGTTTGTGGAGAACTGTCTCCTATGGGAGGGACTCCATGATGTACCAGGGCAAGGACTCTTCTCTCTGAGCAGCAGGAGAAACAACATGTGATAATACATGTGATAACCTGTTCATAACCCTCATTCCCTGTCTCCCTGCAATGCTGGGGTAAGAGGTGGAGCTGGGAAGCGGGGGGGGGGGGGGGNGGGAGCAGAAGAAAAGTGGTTTTGAGGTCTTATTTTATTTTTCATTATCCTGCTTGATTCTGTTAGTAATATATTCAATTAATAGCTCTAATTTGAGTGTGTTTTGCCCCTGATTGTATTTGGTGAGTGATCTCTCCCTGTCCTCCTCTCAACCCATTAACCTTTTGGTATATTTTTTCTTCCTTGTCCAGCTGTGGAAAAGAGTGATAGAGAGGCTTTGGTGGGTGCCTGGCATCCAGCCAGGCTCATCCCAGCTGGCCTTTCTTTCCCAGTACAGCTGGAATGAGAACATAGCAGCTGATGGCATCTTCCTTTTCTCAGGGGGACCTGCAATTCAGCCCAAACTAAGCTGATGTAGGTGCAAATGTGTCTCATTTAGACCTACAACTCTCTGCTCCTCAATGTCTACAGAAGTCTCCCATTCCAGCATCCTTATGAAACTCCTCCATCTGCAAAAAAAAACAACAAAAAAACAACAAAAACAAACCAACAAACAAATTCAAACAAAAAAAAAAAAAACCAAAACCAAACCAAAATATACCCCAAAACCAAAATAAACAAAAACCCCACCAACAAACAAGAAAACAAAAACCAAACAAATAGCCAAACCAACCTACCCAAACAACAATAACAACTAAAAAAACCAACCAAAAAACCCCCAAAACCAAAATCTTCAAAATATGAGAGCAAGGGTGACCTTGTTTACCCCAAATTTACTCAAGATGTGTTATGTGCCTGTCCTGGGCTCCAGTTATTGATCTGTACTGCCCATCCATTTTTCCTAGTAGCTGGTCATAGCTTGCACTTCCCACCAATCAAGTTAGCAAAGGAGCCCCCCACAATGCAGCTATCCTGCCTTTCTGACCCTGGAATTTTTGCACTCTTCACCAAATGATGTGATAGTTTAGTCAGTAGAGTTTGAATATACCTTTTACATTGGCTTGTTGATGTTAAAGTAGTGCCCAAGAAACCAAATAAGAAATTATAGAATTGAGTCTTACCATCTAGAAGACAAGGTATCTGCACCTCTTGTCTTGATTGATGGAATGAATCCTGGTTTAAAGAGCAGCATTCTACCCTCCCACATCAGAAGTCCTTCAAAAAGAAAAGGCTGCTGCCTTTTCATTTTTTGTTTCATCTAACCTGGGAAGGGGAGCAGAGGACACACAGCAAACATTTTTACAATTGGTTTGTTGCTTAAGATGGAGGATGATATATTCTAAGCAGTGCTTTGGGATAGGCACATGAGCAAACAAAGGAGACTGTAAATTAAAAAATTTAGTCAGTTATTGAGGTACCTCCAACTGTCTTTAAATCTGCCTTTCATATTTTGTTCATAATTTCATATTTTCTCATTACACCTTAGTTTGTTTTGGGGGTGGTCAACCCAATCATTATGTTAGTCAACATTTGGTCAGTGCTGGAATTTTTGTTTACTTCTGTGCCAATGAATGACACAAGATTCTGTAAAACATCTACATTCGCAGATGATTATTGGTGCCAAGTTAGACCGGTCTATCTATTAGCGTGACGGTAATCCATTTAATGCACACTTCATTGATGTTGTGTGGTGGCATTCATTGTGGCAGGCAGTAATAAGACAAATGCCTCACAAAAGCCTGCTTAACCAGACCAACAAAATTAATTATTTCCACACATGTAGTTGAGATTATTACAAAATCATATTTGTTGTCATAAGTAACTGAATCCTACCTTGGTTTAGTACTATTTTGTCTAGGTCTGATTGCCTAAAGACTACCTGTGCTAGGGACATTGGGATAATCTCACAACTCTTTTGAGATCAGTTTGCTGGAGGTTTTAGGTATAAGTTACTCAGGCTGCTGATTTGAAGCAATTATCCTGGCATACAAGGGTTGGTTTTTTAAAATATCTTTTTCAGCTCTTAACTGAGTACTTCATTCTCTTCATGTGAAAGAAGAAGTTTCTCTAGTTTCATTTCAAAAGCAGAACAGGCATTTATTTGTTGTACACTCCTGCATTTCCTGTCTCATTATTAATGGCATTATAATTTCTAGTTATAGGCTTGTATAACTTGTATAACTACTGCTGGGATTTCATTTGTTCCTACTATACTTTTAGAAAGCTTCTCATTGTATGTTGCCCAGAGACATGATGTTATTAGCCTCTCTTAACAATTATGTTCACTTCATAAAATATATTGGTTATTGATTTCTTTCTTTTCTCTTTTGTTCCATTCTATTGGATTTTTCCCATTTATGATAGCTTCTTTCAATTCACACCTGCAAAAAAAAAGCATCTAGGGACAAAATTTCTTCTCTTTTGACTGTGAACTCATAGCTATCTTGCCATATAACAAACCTTCTTGAAGGAATCTGAATTGAGCTTTACCATGATTTTTTTCCTAGTTGACTCTGTTGTCTTTCGACTCCTTCAAAAATACCTGATCTGTACAGTCCAGATTGCCCTACTCTTTGGCCACAGTAAATGCAATCATCACAATTTTGGGCTCTATACAAGCACATTCTTCCAGCTCAGTGATTTGTTTATCTTCACATCCCACAATAAAACTGAAAATAAATTCACTTTGAAATGTCTGCTGATTTAAAAAAAATATTAAATCTGGGGATTTTTGTAACTTTAGTGAACTTGTGCAAGTGACAGAAGGAAACCTTTAGAGTCCATGTACCCATGTTAGGAGTCGCTACCACCTACCAGCCTTCCTTATGCTGCTTCAACTTAATGATCTCTTGCCTGTGCCATATAACTCTTATATAAAAAAAATTCCCTCACAGGTGTAGGATTCAAATTATTCCATTATTAGGGGACAGTGATGGCAAGTCTGTAGTGTACATGGAGGAATAAGCAATGCCATTGTAGCAGTAATGTAGTACCCCCTCCTCTGCCCTCCTGCTCAACCCTGGTCCTGAGAGGGCAGTGGGGTGCAGAGTTGCCCTCTGAGGGGCGTTGGGTAGAGCACAGGAGGGGAACTTCATTAGTCCTCATGAGCTTGTGTGCACACAGAATGGTGATCTCTGTAAATAGAAAACACTCCTAATGAGTAAATAATGCAGTTAACCTAAAAACATTTAAAAATTAGGAGGTCGTATCTATTGTAAGATCTCTGAACTCAATTATCTACAGTTGGTCTACCTTCACCTGAGGTCACTGTGTGTAGCTTCACAAGAGAGCTTTAGAAGATTTTTTAATGTCAAAATAATATGAAGCTTCCTTTTAAACATGTGAGAGTTTATTTGTTGCATATAAGCAAGAAATAAATGCCATTCTGGCATATTTGTTTTATGCCAGACCTTTGAGCGAAAGCTATTAGTGATTTGGAATCTAATGTTCTTCTTTGTCTTTGGCCTGAAGCAGGGGAACATGATGGTCTTGAAGTCCAAAATTACATTACTGTCATCTAAATCAGAATTTTGATGATGCTGAGAAAATAAATTATAACATGTAAGTTAAGATTAGTATGTGACACTAGCAGTGGTATGGGAACAGAGCCCATTCATTTTTTCGCCTATAGCCCCATTGCTTGAAAAAATATGCCTCACTGATATTCAGCTGGCTCTAATTTTGGATTTAATATGGTCCTGCATTTTTAAGTGTTGCCTGTTGCCAGAAACAGTTTCATTTGGAAGCATTCCTGTAGGAGCAAGAAAATGAAAACCATTCAGTCTTTGTTGTTTTAGCAGCTCTTCATGGATCCTGGACCTTGATTACAGCGAGTGGAAAGCAGGCATAGTCTTTCATAGAATCATAGAATACCAGCTTGGAAGAGACCTCAAGGATCAGCTGGTCTAACCTTTCTTGGCAAAAAACACAGTCTAGACAAGATGGCCCAATAGTCTGTCCAGCTGAATCTACCACTTCCTTGGGGAAGTTATTCCAATGGCTGTTTATCCTCATTGTGAAAAATGTACCTCTTGTGCTGTTAAGGTCCATTTCTTAAAATTATTAGAAATGCCTCTGCCCAAATTAAGGTGCAAATGAGACCAAAGCCAAAGTCAATAGTACAGATCTTATTTAATAGTAAATAATGGCACAGAGAGAGAGAGAGAGAGAGCTAGAGAGTGAAAAAGGAAGAGAAAGAAATAGAAAAGAGGTGGGGGGAGCAGAAAGACAGTGACAGAGACAGATTAAAGAAAATATCACCGCTCTGAGGATCCCACTGACATCCTAATCCTCTCTAGCTAGTCTTCTTGGTGGTGAGGGTCCCCCAAGAAACACAAAATCCAAATGATTAATATATGTTCAGGCCAAGTGGGAATGCCCAGGTACCTCCCCTGGTGGGGGGGTGGAGGGGGGGAAAATTTGATATAGTCTCTGGCAACAGTGTCTGGATCTCTTGCATAATTTTGCATCACATGCAGTCTTGTGTGGCAGGGCCTCAAGAATAAGTCTGGGGAGCACTTCAGGGTGTGTTTGACGGGTTATGACAACCCCTCAGCTGCTTCTCATGTGACTGTCCCATGTATGTAGCCTTCCTGGGGTTGGGGGTTTCATAGATGAGCCAGTTTTTGTAAGGAAGGATGGGTGTTAACCTGGCCTCTGTGGGCTGTGGCCTACCCCAGCTCAAACCCAGCCAGGGATGATTTTCTCCTGGGTCTGGCTTTCTTGCGGATACATTCGTTTCCCTCAGCCTTGTTAGTGTCTCTCTAGACCTGAGATGATTGAACAATAACATCGCCTTTATCTTATCTATGTGGCTCAACTCACAGGCCTAAGTTCCAGTCTTCAGAGAGGGTTGGGCCATGGTGATTGTAGCTTCTTTACAGTTTTTGCTATAATGGGCCCAAATCCTTTATAACAATATTTAAGGCATTAACCATTTCAGTCTCTGGCATGTGCACTATTGGAATGTCCCCAGAAGTGACCTGTTATCCCTCATCTTTTCCATGCGATTCCTTGGAAAAACAGGGTGTCTGTCTTTTCTATAACCATCCTTTAATACTGGAACACGGTGCTAAGATCTCCTTTAAGCCTTCTCCTCTTGAGGCTGAACAAACCCATTTCACTCAGCCTTTCCTCACGCCGAGATTTGCAGTCCTTTTTTAGCCCTTCTCTGGATGGTCTCCAGCCTGTCCACATCTTCCTGTATAGCACGGACTAAAACCGAACACAGTATTCCTGATGTGTCCTGACAAGAACTAAGTAAAGTCATAAGGGCTGGTGATGCTCTTGATGCAGCCCAGCATGCTGTTCACTTTCTCTGCCACAGCAGCCCTATTTGCTCATATGGAGCTTGTTGTTTACCAGGATCCCCAGGTCCCTTTTCACAGGGCTGCTCCTCAGCTGGGTAGATCCCAGCTTGTGCTGCACTCGTGGATTATGTTTTCCCAGGTGCAAGGCCTTACACAGCCTTGCTAGACTTCATAAGGTTCTTGTCAGCCCAACCTTCCAGTCCATCCAGATCTTTCTGCAGGGTGACTCCCCCTTCTGAAATGTCCACTTCCCTTCTCAGTTTGGTAGAATTGGAAACTCTGTCAATGTACACTTGATCCCATCATGCAGACCACATACGAAAACCTTAAACAGCATCAGGAGCAATATTGATCTCTGGGGGGACCAACATGTGGCAGGTTGCCAGTGTGCAATATTTACCACTATCCTCTGGGTACAGCCTGGCAGCCCATCTCCCACCCACAGTACAGACCACTTATCTAGAGCCTCATGTATCAGTGTCTTCAGGAGCAGACTGTGGGAAAAAGTATCAAAAGCGTTGGACAAATCCAGGTAGACAATGTCCGCCACTTGCTCCACATCAACCAAACAGATTACTTTGTCCTAGAAGGCAGCCAGGTTTGTTAGGTGTGATTGCCCTTGGTGAATCCAAGCTGGCTTTTCCCAGTCACATGCTTCATCTAACTCTATGGCTTGAACTATCTGCTGATACAAATATTACCATTCTGATTAAAGTATTTCTGTAAATCTCTTTGGGCTAATCATATGGTCGAACTGAGTCAAACCTTTCATCCCTCTTCTACCTGTAGCAAAATGTCAGATAATCATTGTCTTAAACTGTGTAATAGTCTGCAACTGTTAACCCAGCTAAATCTGTCTCACATAATGATGTTACATCAAAGCAATTAAGAGAGTGTATCTTGGGGTAGCCATGAGAAAAGAAGGGAGTCATCCAGGTCTCTAATGCTTATTCTAGTGGGATTTTTTCTGCTCTGTATTCACATTGTAACCTCGGAAATCTTTCTATCTCTATTGGTACCGTTCGCCTTTGTTTTCTTTGGGTATTGCATTAATTGCTATGTTGCATTAATTAATCACTTTAACCATGATGTTTCTCCTGTATCCATGTATGGATAAAATTGAATTTTCTGTTGTTTTCTGGCTTTGATATGAATAAAACTCATCCATTAACACATCATCATTTCAGTCCCCAAAACAGGCTTATGGGATACGGATAAGTTCAAGAGATACTCTCCAACACCAAAAGATGCCTGCATAATTAAATGTCTTCTTTATTCAACGACTCTCTTCTTTTGTGTGGAATACAGCCTATTATCCTTTATATGGGTATTTTATGTAGCTATACAGTTGGATGGAAGAGTAAGTATCCCCTTCTTGCCTGTGATATCCCTTGGTTAAAGTATTTTGAATACTAATTAGGTTTTCACTGCCCCTCTCTTTAGTGTCTGCTACAAGTTAGCTACCATCCAGTAACCACCTTGAATTTACCATAGATCTTGCTAATTATCTGTTTCCCCATAATTCCAATGGGTAAGAACCTGTGCAATCTGTGACAAAGAGGCCTAAATTATGCAGTAAGTGCCCTGGATTCTCTGACTTTCAACCGCAGGAAACTGCAAATATTGCAGCTTCAGGTAAATTTAAAAAAATGAGATTATTATTGCATTCAAATGCAATAATAAATGTATAAAATGCATAATCCATGAAAGAAATCCCTTACATTATTTGCCACACTAAATTAAGCTTGTTTTACCCTGCACCTGCATTTCTGCACTGTTTCTGAAATGTAAGGGAAATGAAGAGCTGAGAGCAAAAAAAACTATCAGGCTCAACAACAGCAGTTATTCTGGCTAGAAGATAATTTGAGATTTGGGGCATGAAGGAAGCCCTGGGAAATTATTTGAGATTCAGGATTCAGAACTTGCTGTGAATGCTTCAGCTTTAAAGACAAACCAGTAAAAAGCTTATTTGGTTAACATCTGAAATGGCATTAAAGAAGTGCAATTTCAGCCTGTCTGCAAATGGGAAAACAATGCTGACCTGCTTATACCTGTGCTAAAAATTTGGTAGGATTTTGCTATCCAGAAAGCAACAGTTTTACAGCCATATCCCCACATGGGGACCATAAATGTTGTGTGGCCTCAATTTTAGGATTTAGGTAGGATGTAGTTGAGTAGTTAAAAGGAAAAACCGAAGAGAAAATGTGTCTTAAAGGTGGCACTTTCCCTTAGAGTGGCACAAGGACAGAGATGGACCAAGATGTTTCCTGACTCACAGGGCCAGCCAGCATTTTAGCCTGGGGGACTGGGGTTCCCACCTCAACTGCCCTCCCAAAGTTGCTGCTCCTGTCATCAGGCTGGAGGCAGCCTCAGGATGCAAGGGAGGAAAAAATACTGTCCTCTCTGGTGTTGGTGGCCAGCTTCCCTCACAGAACTGTGAGATTCTCTGATTTCAGTCCACATCAAATAACTTTATAGCTGAAACCAGCAGCCCACCACTCTTGCTGCCAGGTAAAGTGAAATGCCTCTTGTGCTTCAGCTCTTCTCTTCCCATCATGCTGATGGGAACAATAAATATTTAGTTCATTAAGGCAAGGGGAAAGGACAGACATGTGTGAGGGCATCTCCCCACTAAAATGTTTCTGGAACCATGTGAGGTCTATGGCTCCAAACTACACATGATGATAGGAAGAGTGGTATCCAGAGAAAGCTCTTCATTCAAGGCAATGCTGCTTGCTTTTCTGTTTGCTTTTGTGAGTCCTGATAATTGGTGAGCTCATGACTTCACTGGGTCAGACTGCAGGCATGAGACATGCTGTCCTCAGAGGTGCTGCACGAACAGCTTGGCTTTATGCCCATCTGCCTGTCAGGGTGCAGAAAAGCATATTGCATTTTGGAGGTACGGCAGTGTGCCTGCTTAGAAAACATTCCTCTCTTTACAGAATCTTAAATTTGTCTTTTTTGTTGTTTTGTTCTGGTCTTGATTTTATCAATTGCATGCAAAATACTCCAAACATTTCCATTCTGTTTTTTTAGCCTGCCCTCCAGGACTCACTGGGAAGATGTTTAGAGCCCAGATACATCCATACTTAATTACTCTTTACTGGCATCAATGACATCAATAGAAAAAGGATTGTCATGTTTAAGACTGCCTTCTAGCACTCTGACTCTGTTGAAGTATTAGTTGATACAGGAACAGATATATAAATTGCCTGGGCTGTCTGGTACTGGGGTCTTTTCCACAGGGATGTGTTATGCACTCACAGTGAGGATTAATGTTCCAAATACCTGTTGTTCTTCTTCTCAGTTCTGCTGAACATTAAATACTTGACTTGAAGATGGCATACTCCTTTGCTTAAATGATAGCTAAAATGGAGCACTACAAGTCCTCTCCAAGTGAATATGAAGAGACAGTGGAAATGTCTGAAATAATGCTCACGGTGAGAAGAATCATCTTTCCTTCTAGCAGTTCACAATATAACGGGCTTGTTCCTTTGCATTAAATCTTTTCCACTTTTTTTTCTGATAGAGAAATGTAATTTGCATCGTATCTTTTTCCCAGGAGGCAGATGCTAGAAGCTCCTTAGGAGCTGATTAAGATTTTTCTCACTGAGTTCACATTTGTCATGTAATGATTTGTGAGTAGCCTGACTTGTTTGAAATACTAATGCTAGAAGTTTGACTTAATTGACTAAGCCCTGGATTTTCTATAAACTTCATGAATTCTTTACTAATTTCTTTCATTACAGTGGCCTGCAAAGAAGTGGGTCAGCAGTCATCATTAAAATGTCATTTATATTCTATGTAACTTCATTCTCCAAACTTGCTATATATTGTACCTATAAGATGGAATTTTTGTACTAACTTCTGCAAAAGTGACAGGACTATCAGAGAAAAGAAGTATATGCTGAAAACACAAAGAATTGTGGTTAACTTTGACTCAAGCCAAAGGAGTTTTATAATGGAACCATACCTATTGATCTAATATTTGTGATGCTCTCCCATTATCCATGCAATCAAAGACTCCTCTCTAAATCACTTAATTCAAGTTCTTTTAAGACTTCCTTTACATCACTGGACAATGACATACCTTTCACACAATTGCACCTCTTCATATATTACCTACCAATTAATGCCCTTGGAAACAGTTTCTCTGCTTTCCTTTAATCAGCCAGAGTCCAGCTTATTAGCCAGTACATTGGTGAATATCTCAACATCGATATAGAACAAGTAGACAGGGCTAAATTTGTCTTCGTTAGGTTTCAAGTCAGTTAAAAATAAGCTTCTCTTGATGTTGAAATTTGCTGGGATGCCAGGAAACTTAACAGAGCTGCAAGTCAACCCCTTACTCTGTTTAATGCTTCTGTAAGGGTTTTTGTCCTGCTCTTTTTAGTCTACCATTCCCTCACATATTCCTTAACATTTTTTTTCTGTTACATTTTCCTGGCTGTTTTTCACCCAGGGTCTGAACTACTTCAATGTCAGCTGTTAATCTTAGAGTGCAGTCTGAGCTTTTAAAACTACTTTGTCCATCAGTTTTGTCTAGATAGGAATAACTACTTGCAAATGAAATACACTTTGTGCTTACATCTCTGAGGCATGCCCTATTTAACACCCATCAAAATACCCCTCTAAGTGTAGGAAATGGTGATTTCTTCAGTTCTGCTGGAGATTGAGGGTGGTAATGGAACCATTAGGATTAAGGAAGAATGTTAAGCTGCTGAAGTCCAAAAATCTTCCTAAACTTAGGAAGAACTTACTGAAAACAGCACAAAACTACAATTCTAGTAGTCCCTGTGTAAGTATACCTTGGGTTAACTAAAGTATTTTTTGATTATTTACACTGGTGTAAATTATTATTGGCATATAAGCCTGATGTCTCACTGCCCAGACCCTTAGGAGAAGATATTCTCCAACTATGCCTGACACATAGCAACAGAATTACATGTTTCATAAAAGAGAGATGTTCCAAACCGTCTTTTCTGTAAGAAATGTAATAGGAGATCTTAGTGTTTATTGACCTAACGGCTATCGCATTCTCATAGGAAAAGGGAATCCTGCACAACTTCTCCTTCTGTCCAACGGGTCTCAGATCTCCTTCAAACCTCAGTATTTATTGGGCCAGAGAAAAGGATAAAGAAGGAACACACATGTATCCTAAAATTACCTGCACGTCTTCAGGAATTAAGAGGACAACATTTTAATCACTGCTCCTGGGACCAAGGCTTTAGAAAATTGAAATAATAGAAAATTGAAAAGCAGTGCTGGGAACTGGTTGCGGAAAGTGAGGTTGAAATACCTCAAGTCTCCTAGTTTGTGGGCAGATATGATTGGACATGATCTTTTCCTCTTTCTCTACTCCCTACTGACATACTTCTGCAGGAAGAAATGAGCCATGCCTGGTGCTATTAAAAAAAAGTATGTGTCTGTCCTGAAGAGATGGCTGTGGGCTCCCAGGTAAAAGAGAGATAGGGATCTCATGCCCCAGTACTGCAGCATGACACTCAGCTCCCTTACCTTCCATGGGAGCCTTCAATTTCAGTGTCTTGGCTCTTTACACTTGCATTTTGTGTCACTTAAATCCCCATGAACTGAATGCTAGGCTTATTTGGGGTTCTCTCTTCACTGCTGGATGTTCTATTTCTCTAATTAATGCTTCCCTTCCTACTCTGCTGAACTCTGTGCTCATTTATCATAGAATCTAAGTGGGATTATAATTTTTCACAGTTTAATCATTATCTTTTCATTGGTATGATCCAGTATACAGCTGTTGTGGTTTTGGTTTGCTTTCTCGGCTAATGCACCATTTATGTGGTGATTTCACATTCGCCAAATTTTATTTGCCAACTAGGAAATAGGATTTTGGGAGAAAAAGGTGAAACAGGCTCAACTTAAAGGTAAACATATAGTTTATTAACACACAGTAAAAAAGAAAAAAAATGAAACCTTTAAAACCTTTCTCCTCTCCCCACAAGTGTTCACTTTCCTACAAACAACATAGAGACAAAACCTGTGACATTCTGTCAGTTTCACTATTTAAATATAGTCTTTCATCAATCCTTCAGGAGAGTTGTCTCTTGTTTACCACGGAATTCTCCCACTGACAACCTAGAAAAGTTCTTTTGTGGGTTGGAAGTCTCACAGAAACAGCTGCCTGGGGAAAATATGCTTCCATTCTCCTCCCATTAGCAGTTTCCCAAGCTGCTTATGGGTCGTGGAACTCAGGCATTTGGGGTGTCACCTTTTAAACATAAGCAGCTTCAAGGAAAAGGATTTCTCACCTCAAGGAACAGAGATGTCTTCTCACTTCTTTCACGGGTGCAGGAGCTTCTCATCTTTTTCTCTCTGTTCAGGCATCTCATGGGACCGTACAGTCCATCACAAACACCTTTGCTCAAAAATCCACAAATCATCTCCCCAAATGCATATTTTTCCATGATTTAAAGGACAATCTCCTAATAAAGTTCATTTCCATAGCTCAAACAAGAAAGTCCAGCCAGCAGGCAACTCTTTCATCCTTCCTCTAAGAAATCCTTTTTTCACTCTCTTCTTCCGACTGTTATGCTAAGTCTTCTCTATGCTCAATCACTTGGTCTGTTCTCACTCTGAGAAAAGCGAGTGCTTTGTGAGTCGCATCTCCTAGCAGGAAAGAGTTAAAACTTGCCCAGACTTGCCGTGGTCAGCCAAGATTTTCAAAAGCTGCAAGAATGAGAGAAAAACTCAGGCAAATTTCAAAGCAGCCTGGCTGATGAAAAGCTCCTTGCCCCCACCCCTCGGTCTCATTCAGGGTGGGCCCAGATTGGAGCGGCTGCAGGCTCCCCTCTCCCTGCTAGAAAAAAAGGCCCAGGCCCACAGCCAGACCTCAGACCGGCTCCCCCCCATAGGGGGAGCGGCAGAGTGTTTCCAGCTGCTAAAAACCGATCTGGGCAGGGATGGGGGCACATCATCCCCTCCCCCGGCCTGGGAGTCACCGGGCCTGGCGGGCCTCCTGTGAAGGCCTGGGGCTCGGGCAGGCCGGGCCGTCCCGGGCCCTTCCAAAAGAGAGAGCCAGGACTGCCTTACCTCCTTTGAAGGTAGAAAGAAGAGACCAATCCCAGGCTTTCTTCTAACTCTTTTTAAGGCACTGTGTGTGTCCCAGAGGTGTATCCCTGCATGCAATTGGCTATTTTAGTTATCAGTCCAAAAGAAATCACCAATTGCACCTCACCATCTGTGCTAAACCAACATAACAGCATAGTTCAAAAGCCGGGGGTACTAGAGCAAAAGCCCATAGTTCTCTACAATGTGTATGAGGTATCTCACCTACACACATCCAGAATCTCTCTCTCTCTTGCCCCGAAGTTCCTTTTTCAGGAATTTAACACATTTTTGAAGAGTTCCTGCTTCTTTGTGTCAGTCAAGGCTGAGATTTTTTTCAACCCAGTGTTATTTCTTCTTCCTCAGTTCTCCAAATTATCTATTTTTCAGGTCTTTGCTTTCAAGATCCTGAAGTCTCTTATCTCTATCGGTAACTGTATCTGAATGCCTGTTTAAGCCCTCCTCAACTTCAGTCACTCTACCTTTTATTGTAATTCCCTGAAAGAGGCTTGCATCAAAGCTTCCATTGATGTTAGCTCAGACAGTAATTCTCTAATGTCTGCCAATCTTCTTCTGTTGTACTTTGTTTGCAGCACAACACTGGGCCTCCAGGACCTGCTGGGGTCCCAGTGCTCCTCTTTGGCTGCTTGCAAAGACATTGCTAATACCTGAACTGCACCTCTGTACAAGTGTACTGGCATAAGGGATCACCAAATATTTTAGGAGGGGCTTTGGAGTAGTTTGTGTTTTATCAAAATAATTGAAAATGACATGCGGATGGCTGCTTTGAATAAGTGCTATACCCTATTGCCCTGAATATCCTCTACTATCCACTTTTTCTCTTAGATTCCTAAACTTTTCAGACTTTAGCAAAGGGTGAGATTAGCCTCTCTGATCCAGTTTGGGACACATCACTCATGACTGCACCTTCATGACACTTTCACATGCAGATAATATAGATACTTAGGAAAATGTATCACAAGTCCCAGCGCCACTTACCATGTAAAAGTGGCTGCTCAGCCTAAGATCTACAGGTTCAAGCTTCTCCTTTTGCCAAAAACTCCTGTGATTAAGCATATTACTCATTGATGCCTTTCCTGCCATATGACTATGCCAAAAGGCCTAACCCTTCATTTATTTGAAGATGATCTGTGCCTTCATCCTTCTTCCTAGTTGTCATGGTACTAATGCAGAGAAGAAGAAATGCCTTTTTTTTCTCCCCTCCCCTTTCTACACTGTGTTCTAACTGCTGCAAAACTCATCTGTTTTCTCCTTCAAGTTGTCGTGCTCAGCCTGAATTTTTCTCACTTCAGCTTCTTTTACAGCCAGTACCTGTCCAGATTGAAATCAAATGCTCTATCCAGTGATGAGGCTGCCTGGTGTGTTCTCCCTGGCCAAAGTGAAAAAGTGTACATCCAGTTATGCAATGCTGCAGTGCTTAGCAAAACATGCTGTAAAATGACTAAATAGGAAATTCTGAGGAGACAGGTGACTCCTAAACACTATCTTCCTCTGGACCTCGCATGTCTTTGTGTGAGACACATAGAGATCAGAGGGGATTAATTTCCCAAAACGTTTATCTGGAAATAGATATCCACAGTGTGAAAGACAGCCCCCCTTGCACTGAACCAACTCTGACACCAAGGATACAAAGCCCAGGAAGGCTCCCAGGTAGGGTAGAGAAATTGTAACAGGAAGAGCCCCCCCCACACAGAAGAGCTTTGCATGAGACCCCAGACTCAGGCACAGATCTGAGCTCATACAGCTTTTTGGATGGCTTAACAGCCTAGCTGTGCTCACTAGAAACACAGCAAAGCAGACAACTGTCTAAGCAGTGTCTGCTGTAGCAGCCCTCTTTGACTTCGTGGAAACACCATGTACTTCATCCCAGCCCTGACTATTGCTGCAAAGGCCCTTGCTTTCCCCTGAGTGTGTTTGTAAGAGTACTGCAATGAATCCTACAGCTGCTGTGTTCCCTGTCACAGAAACTGTAACATAGCCTAAAGGAGAGAATTCTGCACAGGTGATATTATTCCCCTTTAAATTAAAACATGGAAACCCCTTATCCCTTTCTCTGGATATGAAGAAATCAATCAGCAATCCTCAACCTCCAAGAATAGAAATGTATGAAACCGTTTCCTTTGCTTCAATCTACAGGGCATTCTGCTCTTGCTTTTTTGTTCAGTTTTCTTCTGGTCCAAAATCTCACCTGATTTAGTTGCTAATATGCTGCAGTGAGTTCCAATCCCCAGGCAGCTTCATCATCTCCAAGCTGTGCAGGCTTAAACCCTTAACCTGTCATAATACCGTGATTAAGACCCATCATCCATTTGAACAATTTGAAAGCCCATGTCTGCTTCCTCACCAGCCACTCTCACTCTCCAATGAAAGGCAAAATCAATTGCTTCCCACAGGAAAGAGGGAAGCCAAGAGGGTATTTTCCATGGCCATTTACAGCATTATAGTCCAGCTCCCAGACCAGGTGTATTCTAAACTTCTACTGTTCCCAGCTTGATGGTCTTTGTGGATGAAACAGAATAATAATCTCCATCACACTGCTGATATTCCCAAGTGAACTAAATGATCATAAACTTACATTGTAATATTAAATATGTCTTATGACTTTTAGATCAAAATGTAGCACTTTGCATTACTTGTGTAAGTCATAGGTCTTCCCAATGCATTATTTGTGATTTGGGTACTCCTAAAACAGCCCCATTTCTAACAGTAATCATAAGGATTCAATAACTACATAGTGTCAAGTTTAAGAAGGTACACGATGGTGAGCCATGAGCCCATGAAATCTCACTAGGAATGTTATGGGTAGCAATGCCCTGCTCACAGAAAAGAGTTCTTGCTTTGTGCCCTGCAGTCTTAGAGAGTGTATTCATTTGTGTGTTAGTTACCTCCTACTTCCCTTTAGAGTAGAATAAAAGTTGAACTGGATGCTCAGTGCCAGAAAAAAGCTTTAATCAAATCAAAACAGGAAAGCCATGATTCTGCGCATCTCCACAGATGGTAGATATGCTAAAACAGAGTATTTAAAGGAGCCAAACACAAATAACTGCATATGAAAAAAGCTTCTTTTTTTTTTTTCCCTGTTTACATACCAGCCTAATTTCTATCTTGCCTTCAGTGATCAGGAAGAAGTGAGCTCTTATTGTTTAGTGACATTTCTGGATATTTATAGTTCTCTGGTAGTAACCTTTTGTTTGGTAGATAGCAGAGTTTGCTCAGTATGTTGAGTATGTCATTAAACATTTGCCTGAAGATCTGAGTGTTAGCATCAATGGCAGAGTTTCCCAAACATGTCACATTTTCTTTGGCAGTCATGAAAAATTATAGCTACTGTGACTCGCACTTTAATAGCAGCTATTTGTGATACTTTAACCTAATGTACAGCCTCAGAGGAGAAACAAGAGACACAATAAAGCATCTGCCACTGACTTGCTTGAACACAGGGATTCCAAGCATTATTAGGATGCCAAATTAAAGAGAAAAGTCTCTTGTGTCAAATGTCAAAGGGTCTTGGTCTTTGTTAACTTTACTGTAATTTATCTCTGAAAGCATATAAAGAAAAATAAAAGAAATGTTCCTTTCCTCTCTGGTGTCTCTTTCTTTGTACTTATCTGCATAGTTCTTGTGATAGAAAGGATTAAATACTTTTTGAAAAACCCATACAATTAATCATTACACTTTAACAATTAAATGCATAATGGAAATATTTATTATCTTCTAGTGTATCTTGTTTTTCCCATGTATATTTTTAAAAGTTTAAAAAACCAATTGAACCATATGGGTGTTCTGGGTGCCAAATGGAAAAAAGACATTTGTGATGTATTTCTCCATATTTTCTCTTAAACATATTGCTCTTTTCTGCAAGAGAAAGGCAAAGATATGAATATTTCAGGTGTCTGTAACAAGGAAACTGTTCTTTTCCTGTTTATCTGCAATCTTTCCCTATTTCTGTCAAAACTTCTGCCATCCTTACATACATCAAGGAACTTGTTCGTGTCATAATTAGTCCATGTGTAAATGAGAATAAAAACTGCTTCTAAGTTAAATTCAGCTTTATTTGGAAATGTTTTAAGAATTTGAAGAGAAGATAAAATACTGCACAAATGCACAGATTGGTTTTTATAAATTCAGAGATTTAACCCGTGTGATTAGGATGACAAGCCAAAAACTAAGCCCCAGAGGAAACACAAACAATTGTCCCTGATAGCAGCCAGTTAACAGATTTTCCCATGATGGAGCTCTTGAAACCTATTCTAAGAGCAGAGATTAATACATCATTCTTCACCAACATCATCAGCCAGCTAGAAATCTTCACCCTGGAGCAAAAGAGCCCTTTAGGCTTTATAACAAAGGACAAAATTCTTCAGTCCTGTGTGTGGCTTCACTGTATATCATTTTATTACCTCACAGGAAAAAAAATCCATGAAAAAAATCCATGAAATGTGATGTTGTTTTTGGTTGTCCTCATGGACATTCAGTAAATCAGGCCACCCTACAGCAGCTATGTTCACATTTCAACATAAAACCCTGATATCACCTAAGCAGCTTTGTGAAATATGTTCTCAATAAACAGGACTGAAAAGCAAAGCTGTTATATGAATTAAAGAACAAAACATTCTTAAGGGAACTTGGATTCCCTTTTCAGACTTTATCATCCAACATATTGTGTCTGTTAGGCTGATACCCACAAATTTATAAAATTATATCAGAAATTTGTTGATTGAACCATTTAAGCAAGGCAAACCTAATAATGATTTTCAGGAAACCAGAAGTCCGACTGGCATCGTCTTTCTAAATTTCCACAGACTGCATTTTTTATTTTCATTGACTGCACTGACCCCTCTGGAAGAAATCTCATGTTTCTATCAAATGCATCAGCACAAGTACATCCGTCACTATGTGCCTTAACTTTGCATTGTAATGCAGCCCTAGATTCTTCCTCACAAAAACACCAACATGCATTTCTGACTGATAACGTGAAGTTGGGTGGGAGCTATCGTACACTACTTCTTGTAAGAGAATTATGAAGACAGCAGAAGTTTTTTTATTATAGTTTGACCACAAGGAACATTGTGTGAACATTGCATTTCTCTCCTCAAAATTTAAATGAAACGGTTTACTACAACAGAAGGATTGCAGCTCTCACACATTGTTAAAAAATCAGAGACAGAACTAAGACTTGGAACCCTACTAAGATTATCCTTTCAAATGAAGATTGCAAAAAAAGAAAGAGTACGATCTCCGTGACAATTCTCTTCAAAACAGGTTTTTCAACACTTTGTAAAAGGATGAGGAGCAGGAATTTGACACCTAGTGGATACAAATTGAACATACAGCCCAGAAAAACAAGCTGTCCTTGTGTGGGACCCAACGTTTTGTTTCAGCCCCATGACAAGTCGTATTAGCAGTTGCATCTGCAATCTCTAACTGGTTATGGCTTAGACTAGGATCCTCTCCATGACGAAGTCTACAAAGTTCTTCAGAAGACACCATCAGGGTGGTCTCGCACTTGCACACCAGTACATCCACCTCACTAGGGCTCAGACAGTTTAGAAACTAAGTTCATCTAGCTCTCGTCCGTAGACCAGTAGCAAAGCATAATTTCAATGTCAGTTATTATTGATCAACAATTTCATCTAAATTGCACGTTTCCCCGTCTAGAATGAAGAGAGACTTAACACTCAGAACATTCTATAGAAGCAAAAGCATTCTATGCTTTTGTTTTTATAACACATTCAAATGTTGTGAGAAAGTATATGTGGAGGTAAGCTAAATTGTTACTGAAGGACAGAGGAAGGGGGAGAAGGAGGGAGGGAGGTTACAGAAGGAAAAGCAATCTACAAGGTGGAAGGAAACATAAACCATCCTGATTTATACTTTTTCTCCACCCCTTCTGTTGATTGCTTTTCCTTCTAGAAGCACATCTTTTCTCTTCTTCTACAAGGTGGGATGTGAACTGATTTACACTGCCTTCCAACAGATAGTTAACCCACCCTCCTATTCAAGAAAAAAGCATTAAAAAATTAGTAAAGTGTACCTTGTTCAGTAGCTTTGTCTTCACTGCCTGTTTTGTGGTTTTTTAAATTTTATGAAAATCAGCTATGTTGGTAATATATAAGGCACCACCTAAATTGTTGCTTTAACTCGTAATAATAATGATGAGTATGCCATATTGGCTTAAGTGAACCACCATTCAGCAGTAGGTCCTTGGAAAACATCAGATGTAAATGAGCCTTGGATTATTCTGTGCATCCATTGTGCAATTGCTAAATATGTATAGCACATAGAGGTCAATTTATACCCTATTTAACAATTCTCATTATATAAATTGCTATTCTTTCTTGCAGAAGCTGCTCAATGGGTGGAGTAGTCATTAAGAAGCAAACTGGTCTCACAAAGTTGTCCCATCCTTACCCCCACATGGTGTTAGGGTGAAGGCAGCTATATAGGAAATCCCACAACCTTACAGGGAACAGTTGAGTTTCTCCTCCCAAAAGAACTGAAGCCAGCCCTGGGATCTACAGTGGTCAGATGGGCAGGGAAAGCGCCCAGGTGGTGGTGGCCTGGATGTAGAATGAATCAAAAGGAGGTCATTTTGTGTGAGGTTCACTCTTATGTTTGAAACACTGTTTTTCATTGTAACAGACAGTTTAAATAATACTTCATGTAAACATTTCAACAACACAAGAAATGGCTTGTGATTTATGTGAAAAGGAAGCTTAAAGAAAGAAAATTGTCTTTCCACAAAGCAAGACTCCACAAGGATCACATCTGGAAAATGATGCAAAGTAGGACAAAAAAACCGTTATTATCTTTCCAACCAAACTTTTCTCAAAAATTCTCCACTTGCATATTAACTTTTCAATACAGCACCGATATTTGAGAAGTCCAAGTGTTATGGAAGGCAAACCACAGTGAGTCAGTGTTTCCAGTAGTGAATTACTATCAGGTTTGGTTTTTCCACCAGCTCCTCTAAGGTCTCAGATCTGACAGTAGATGTGAAGCATAGGGTATGGACCTGCAGCTCCTGTTTTTATGGTACTGGAAACAGCAGTTTTGCCTTAGCACTGATGAGGCTGCCAGGTTGATGTATCTTTTAGCAGGAACCTGGAGCCCTACTGCTCCAGATAGTCATGCAGTGGCATTCCTGGCTTAGCTGCCTGATTGCAGACCACCTACAATGGACCTTTCCCATTTTTGATCTGCTGACGCCTCATGTGTTTATATCAGAGCCTCTACCTGCTGCTGTTGGTAGAAGAAGAAAGTATCTAGACAGGCCTTATTTCAGTCACAGTAAGTACAGCAGCATTTTTTCACATCGCCTCCTATGTCCCCTTGGCCTTTTAATGTGAAGTCCTTTTGGGCAGTAGTCTTTGTTGCAGAGATTTAATAAAGCACCTGGTTGACAGAGCTGCACTGCCTGCTGGGGGCCTCCAGGAATACTAAAGCTTAAGAGCACATGAAAACAAAGACGGCTTTTCAAAGGTCTCCCTCTACAACCTCCGCCAAAGTGACCTGTCAGGGCTTCATCTCAACCTGACATTTTGACAGTGCTCTTCAAGTAAGAACTGAGATTTTGTCAGAACTTGACTTGAAAGGATTTTCAACAGTTCCATTTCTTATTTATTCCCTTCTGGCAAGAAAAGTTTTACATGTGAGAATCTCATGAAGCAGAAAATCTAGCTTTTAAGTGGCATTCCCTCTTGGTTACAGAGGATACTAAAGCGACTAAGTCCATATCATGGCCTCAACATGATTTGTAGCTGCTCACACTCCCTGCAGGAAAGTTGTGTCATTTCTCAGGCAGTCTTTATCTAGATGACATATTTTTAAAAAAGTTGCATTCTGACTCTGCATAAAACTTCCGCCATCACCTCCTAGCACAAGCATATTTTTAATATAAAACAGACCCTTCAGCTGGGGTCTTAGGTAAGTGATACAGTAGGAAGTAAATAATGTAATATTTCTTTTGTGTTCTACATTACAGCACAAGATATTAGAAACGATACTCTGGCACAGTAGTGCTGACACCTTTGAAAATGGTTTTTGTGCTGGCTCACTCACCAGATTTGCCTTCCATGGAAGAAAAATATTGTGAAGCCACTTAGGAGGAAATGAGTTCTGAAGGTAGTTAATCACTTGTGCAAGTGCAAGGTGTGGGATGCGAGATAGGATTCACAGACAGAAAGCAGCAGGCAAGACACTGAGAGAACGTATTTTCTGAGTTCCATTAATTTGCATTGAGTACACGGGGCTAGAAAAAGTGGTCTGGTTAATTAAACCATATCACTAAAATGGACTCAAAAGAGTTTTAGTTCAGCATTAAAATCAGCTTTAGCCTATATTCCACATGGGTTACATTGAGGTAATTTATTCTGTATCTAAAGAAGTTCAGATATAGACTACACAGTAACACTGGCTTTGTATAGCAGAGTTACTTGTGAAACCATTCCTCAACATCTATATGCCATTCCTCTCACTTTGGTCATTTGAAAATACTGGTACAGACAAAAAATTAAAGGATGAGAGTCATGGAAGGCTGATTGTTACAAGACACAAAAGTGAAGTGGCCTGCTTTTGACCTCTCTGTAATGAAAACCACTGGAGTTTGATACTGTCTATTTACTCCTTTGTGTTCACCCAGTGGATCACAATGCAAGCCAGTAGGACTAGCTCAGACTTAAAATATTAGCAGTGATGCATGTCTGTGTTGATGAACACTGATGAGCCAGATAGAAGAAATCAAACTAAAATAACATCTGTTTGATCAGCATCTGTCTCTATTCACTTTTATTATCTTCATCACATTCCCCAAGCAATAAAATGGGTGTTATTTGTGTAGATAATACATAAGTGAAAGGAGTCCAGTATATTCACAGATGGTAGTCATTCATCTCAAATTAAAATTATCATCTTTTGGTAGCCCAAAATTTGCTTAAATGAAAGCAATAAAGCCCACAAGAGTGCAAGGAACAACCTTATTGTAGTATGTCTACCCTATTTTCTTCGACAATGAAAGATTATCTTTAATTTAAATATTTTTTAAATTTTAATTTCATCTGAAGTTTTACCATCTGTGTGTCTACTGAACTCGTCCCTGTGCTCTTAGTAAGGTTCTCAGTTTCTCAACTTGGGATCTAGAAATAAGGTAAGCTGGAGAGATGTTCAGCGGAGCTTATCAAAATTGACTTCAAAAGAAAATTTTAATACCTGGAAAGCTATTCAATGTGAAGTGTATGCACTCAAATTTTTGATTTTCTGAAATATTCCATTAAAGAAGAATGACTAACAGAAGTAGACTAGAAAAGTTGTCAATAATTCCAAGAATTTTTAGAGAAGAATGTGGCTCACTGAAAGCACTACTGATTATCTAAAAGCTTGAGCTTACAGTCAGATTTATGATCAAGGGAATGGTCATCTTTTCAGTCCCCAGAACAGTTCTGCTCCTGTGACCTGGAAGCACTCAGGACAGGAAGATTAATCTTGTGAGGGTTTATAGGACTAGCTCCTGAGAAACCATAGTCACAGAAGAACTGAAGGTATCCATATCACAAAATGCAAAGACAGTTCATTTTGTACTTAAGTAAAACCCCTGTATGAAAGTGTTTTCTGTTATTCAGTGTGTGAGGCAGGGACAAGAAGGAATTAGGTATTGGTGTTGAAAGTGCCTGTATACAGAGAAGTTGCTTTGTGTCCTATTCCTAAGCAAAAGAGCTGCAAGCACAGAGAAGAATGGACACCCAGAAACTCTAACAAAATTGAAGTCTGAGAATATTTAGTAATCATATCAAATGTTTATCACACCCTCCACACTTCCTGCCACCTAGCTTACTTCATTTTCACCAGTTATAAACCTAGTTCATTTGTGATCAATATGGTGTACAAATTACACATTAGAAAAATCACGGTATCAACATGTGAAACAAGGTTCCTAAATGGGATATGACAAAATAATTGGTGAAAATGGAATATCGTGAAAGAAATGCTCATCCAGATCAGAGATCAAAAAGAGGTGATTTATAAAACAGTGATTCAAAATAAATATTTTAAATTTCCATCTACCAACCTCTCCCAAAAGCAGGCAGTGCTTTTCAATACGCAGTTCTGACATGCAATTTCAAAGGACATAAAATTCCTAATAAGAAGCCATATAATAGTAAGAGACAAGTAAATTCAGATGCAAGCTAGCTGACACACCACAAAATGCAAAACACCAAGAAAATAAGCATCTATTTTGTCTCTCTTTGTAATGTCTCCTTTATCTGTAATAACTGGTTTTAGTATCCTGCAACAGACAGTAAAATAGATACCTACAAAACTGACTTCAAATAGGTGAAGTATCATTAATTAAGAGATAATACCCCTTGAAATCAGACATTGCCAGCAGTTTTCAGTTATGACCCATTAATATTTTAACTAGCAAGTCATTAATAGTGGTAATAACCAATTCTAAGGAGATTATTGCTTGAATAAACTATTTTTAATGATTTGAAATATTCTGAAAAGCTTGGTCTGTTTTAACTTTAAATTTTGATCCTTTTTAATGCCTCTGTAGGAAGAGCTATTTCTATTCACACTGAAATAGAACCATTTCTATGAGTGCATAACACAATCTCATATGGAATTCGTTCACAAGGTGTACAGCAAAAGGTCTCTTCTGCCTGTATTATTGTATCTGTGATGTTGATAGTCATGCCTTCTGTCATCTGCCTTCTTTCTTTTCTGATGATTGCTGTGTAGCTTGCCTTATCAGGGAGGCCTGAAACACTTCAGTCACAGCCTCTAATCCAATCTTTGCATCAAACTGTGGCTCTCTTTTGATTTAGCTGGGTATGTACAATTACTCTCAGATGAGTTTCTGAGGGGCAAAGAGATATAGTTTACTCCAGGCAACATTCTTTTTGTTCCTGTACACAGAGTAAGCCTAATATTTAGACTCTGTCCCTCTGTATCTATTAAAATACTCTAATTTATTTTACAGGTATGTCCTCAACAAGGTTAAATCATATAACTCTGGAGAAATAAGTTGTCACAAAAACATATATTTCATGAGAATAGTCCCAGGTTTATATCATGCTCATATGAATATAGCTAAAGATAGGAAAGACAGATAAGAAAGATAAGACATAAAGAGCCTCTTACCCCTCTGGAAAGCAGAGATCACTTTTCCTCAGGAGACAGTATTTCCCAGCTTTGATCCTATCGGGCTAGCCAGGAAGGAAATGGTATCTGTTTTATAACACTCCCAAATTCCCATCTCTAAACCTCTACTGGAAATAGAGCTTTTTAAGCAGTCAACCCTTTTCTTGACTCAACAAAGGTATCAAAAAAGCTACAGACAAAATCTTGGCCTCTCTACTTGTATCATAGGCAAGAGGAACAGAATCTAATACTGTCCAGAAAGCAGATCCAGGAGCAGGCAGAGAGCATCAACGCAAAGAATATCAGATTTTTTCATATTTTCCTATTTTTATTTTCTCACTCTCATTAAATTACAATCTGGTTTTCTAAATGGTCATTTTATCCAAGATATATTCAGAAGTTAAGTCTTTGTAACCGTTTTCTGTTTCTAGAGACATACCAAGGCCTCCTTTCTGATTTTACAATTATTTTGCATTGTCAAGAACAATAAATCTTCTGGTGGGCAGGTGTTCTATTGAGGCTCCATCCCCCAGTGTTTCAGCAACAGATGTCTCCTGTGTTGGGCCTGGAAGTTCCTGAGGGTAGAAATGCTGTCAAACACAACCCAGCAGCACTGTGAGAGGGACTCTGCTGAGGAGTCAGTCAAATAATCTCAGTCACTTTGGCATCTCTTAGGGGATTGATTTCACACAAAAATGTGAGAATACATGAGCTCTCTTCCACAAATAATGAATATACAATCAATTGGCACCATCTGCCCCTCAAAGCACTGCTTGTGTGCATTGTGAATGTACTATCCAAGAAAATAAAAGCGTGAATGAACCAGTATATTTGATTTTTGAGACAGAATTGACATTGAACACAAACAATAGAAATATATCCACTGGCCCTTTTCATGATTCCTCAGAAGCCCAGGTAATTACAATGTCTACCAGGAAATCCACAACTTTATTGTGTCCAGGCATTGATACTTTCCTTCTTCCTAAAGATACATCACTAACCCAGACCTTACAAGTTCAGACTGCTCCCAACCTCTCCATTTGTTCCCAATTACCATAGTATGCCTCTCTCCTATTCCTTCTCTAGCTGTCCTTTTTAAGAAAGCTTTTTGCCAAGATAATAGTTCCATTTTCATACAGAAAAAAAAATCATTAATAGAAACACCTTCACAGATAACAGAAAATGTACAAGAGGTTTATAAATTAACTGATAGTAGTCTGGTAATTATTACACTGAGGGAGGGGAAGGGTGATTGAAGACACTAGTAATATGGCAAGGAATCTCACTTCAAGTCTGTTAGTTGAATTTTTCAAAGTCAATAGAGACTGAAGGATATTACCTTGTCCTGTTTGGACAAGTTGTTTGGTGGCTTGAAAGGAAGTGTTGACAGGCAGTCAGTGGCAGACTTACACACACAGAAGTGAAAAAAAAATACTGACGTTTCTTCATTCTTCCCTCTTCTGCTAGAAAATACCAAAGCTCATCCCATTCCCATCCATCTAGTTTTCTGCATTGTAAAAGGAAATTCTTTATGGAAAAAAGCATTTGCTTTCAAACCTACAAACTTCATCACTGAGAAGAAGCCATAGTTTCTGCATGAATAAGTAGAAGTCTGGGCTTGACACCTGTTGGAGTGCCATGGTTTCACCTTGTGGTCCTGTATACGTCTCATTGAAATGCTAATCTAAGATTGAGAAGGCCATCATCATATAAAATACAGATGGCAACATAGCAAACACAACAAAATACAGAATGGAAAAGCCTTACTGCTAGAGTTTATCCCTCCAGGTTATGGTGAAGTTGGGAATATATGGGGGAAATACGTTAGGTTCCAAAAGCAATTGCACTAAACTTAAACCTGTTGCAGTGGGGGGGCAGAAACCAGCAAAGAGAAGCCAGGGTAAAAGTGAAGTTTTGTCTTCTCTCCTCTCCCGGTTTTTGCTGGGTAGAAGAGGATCTCTGTTGCCATGGCTGCCAAGAGCCAGTGATGCAATTCACTAAAAATAACTCTCCCTGCTCAGAAAGATACAGATCGTACAGATCGGGCAAAAATGAAGTCATTCCTTCTGTTATTTACTCACTTTCTGCCTCCTCCTCCAGAAATACTGCCAAAAGGGGAGAAGGACATTAAAGCAGCAGGTATTTTTGTAATGATTTATACCTGACCTCCATCAGACACCCTTAGATTTGCTGTCTCCCATGCACAGACCCCTGGAAACAAGACAAATGTAATGTAACTCTGTGACAAATACTTGCAACCTACTCTGAGGTCTAGCCTCAAGAAGTCATTTTCAACTCACTGTATACATTAAGTTTAGTAAGAAAAAGCATTACATGTTTGATGGGAAAGGATAAGGATTTACCTCAGGAATAAAAAGGGTGATAAGTAGGGATGAATAAGAAATAAGATTTGAAATGCATGTATGATACAGTGAATCTTGTCCTGTATCAATCTGCTCAAGGCCACCTTTGCACAGCAACACAACAGCAATGCTAAACACCAACTGTCCCTGCAAGATATGTTCAGATCTGCAGAAAAAAGACCTGTCTGTTGGTGCAGCATGTTCTCATTGTGAGCTTTGCTCTGACACTGCATAGCTGGGGCACCCGGTGCATAGTTGTGAAGTAAACAGAGTTTCCAATTTTCTTTTTAGCTCATCTTTACAATGATGCTGTCAACTGGAAAAGACAAAGGAAGGAGGCAATGAAGCAAGAATATTCAGCCACAGCTGAGAACAGATAAAGTTAGGGTAAATGCCAACTACAGGTACAGAGGTAAAGAAATGATCATTTATAACTATGAAAAAAAAAAAAAAANAAGAAGAAGAAGAAGAAGAAGAAGAAGAAGAAGGAAGAAAGCAAAAAAGAAAAAGATGTTTTAAAAATAGCCAAGCACAAAAATGTCCAGAGACTGAAATATGCTGCTGAGGTTTAATCTATTTTTCACAACAGAATAATAGGTAGGAAAGCTGAAGAGCTACACAGGCATAAAATTCTGCAGGGTTTTTATACTTTCTACCAGTCATGAGTATTTGGCCAATGCAAAAGTCTGCACCACAGTTAGAGGGTGACAGTGGTACTGAATATCTTGGGGATAGTACCTAGAAATCTATCTGTGCATAATTTGAATGTAATCTCTGAGTAAATTGCCTTTTTTTAAAACTTCACCTACTAGGAAAGGGAAAACATTAGTTGCTTGTGCTGTGTTTACCTTTGGAAGAGCTAGCAGATAACTTCAAGTCAAAACTACTGCCTGTCCATGCTGCTCTCTGCAGGCCTCAAATTAGTCTCTGATTATGAACAACATGATAGAGTGGGTGGCATCCCCCATGGTGGGGGAGGTTGGGACTAGAGGGTATCTTCAAGGTGCCCTCCAGTCTATGATTCTATGATTTCATGGGTTTGTGACATAGACCCATTTTTTAGAGAAGATTGTATGATCTGCAAAGGGCGTAGTCTGGGGCTTTGCAGAACACTGGATATATTTTGCTGAAGATGTAAACTAGTGACCCATCTTCTACATCACATGGCCTTTTTTCTGGCTTCCATCCCAATTTCTTCTTTCTTTTGTGCTTTCCACATCTTTAAAATTGTGTGATCATACTATTTGTAACTGGAGCAGAAGCAGGTCTTATTGCTGATAAGTATTTACATCACCATATATTTATTACTTATTCTGTCTTTTTCTTCTATTATTGGCCTAAATATCTGGTATACATTTGTTGAGGTAAAAAGTTACTAAGTACTTATTAACCTTGTGTAATGCCTTCTTTGAAAGACACATCTTATGTAAAAGGAAAAAAATCGAAAAAACATTTTCCCCCTCAGTCTTTAGCCATAACCTCTATGAATTGTCGCAACACAAAATATGTCAAAATAGTTTATTTTGCCAGTGAATTTCCGTGTATGCTTCAATTCTGTCCTGCTTAGTGAGATGACTTTTCAGTCACGGTAGCAAAACTTGTAAATGTAAGCAAAGTCACACACAAGCAAGGAATTTCTACTGGCTGTTCACCTCTTGCTGTGGAGCAATATCAACACACTTGTTCTGGAAGAAGGAGAATACAGATGATGTGGGGTACCCTTAACGTGGTCTACTTGAATTCACACTAAAAACTGCTTTCTATACATAAGGGGAAAATACCTCACATGTTATCAAAACCAATAAGAAGTCAAAACATAGTTAGTTGGCAATGGTTTCAAGACACGAGGTGAATTACTGAGATCTAATGCAAGCATTACATGAGACTTGGGTACCAAGTACAGATTTTGATGAACCAGTTACATAGCAAATTAACATACCAACTAGATCTATGTGGAAGTCCACAAAGGAGAGGGTACTGCCAGGCACTGCTACCCAAAGAGTTTGAGGGGCAGGGGAACGGGGTGTGGATGTGAAGGGGGAAGTGCAGAGACACAGAGACCTAAAGTAGGACCAATATTTACTTTACCACCTTTATTAACAGTCATGAAGATTGCAAAATAAAACTACATTCATTAAATTTGCAGATGATGCTAAATTGGGAGTCATTATACAAATCAGGATCAAGAAATGTAATATAAAGCAGCTCAGAGAAATACAGGCTGAGAATACCAAAATGAGATTCAGCTTGTAAAAAAGCAAGATAATGCAAGCCACAAGGGAAGAATAACTTCGGCTGGGGGAAGCCACAAATCCAATAGAAGGCAGAAGCCTCAAGGTAACTGGGCAACAAATTACATAGAATCATGGATGGGTACAAAGGATAGCACTATTGTAATGCAGAGGCACTGGCTCATAATCAGAGATTCAAGCCATCAGGTTTTATGAGGATCACCAATTTAGCTTCAAGACAAATATACATGACAACCCCCTAACTCAGATGTATTTGTGAGGTGAAATTTCTACAGATAGCTTCTGGTGTATAAATTGTCTCCAGTGTTTGGGATACAGAATCTGAAGGCAGACCAACTGGTGTGAACTCAGAGACAACAACAGTGATTCAAGGATGGTAGAAAATGACAGAGGACACTTCCATGACCTAACTGTGTATGATACAGTAAAGGAAAGTCCTACAAATGCCTGAAAAAAAGAGCAATTAAATCCTGCAAAAGAATCACATGTAGTCCTGCTGTCATGTTTATTAAGATTAAAAAAAAAATACTAGCTTAAACTAGTCATAATATCTGACAGATCCTATTTGTGGAATGTTTTTGAGTAGCGGTGATGACCAAGCTAACTTTAGAGAAGCAGCCCTGCATTGATAGGATGGTGATGACAGAAAAAACAATTTTCTTCTTTGATACCTATATTAAGTTTAGAAGATCTGTGTCACAGATGTGTGTTCTGATATTTACTTCCGTTAAGTAAACAGGGACTCAGGAAAATAAAAACAAAAGCAATAAAAGAAGAAGAAACTTCTAAGGAATCAACACTGAAGTACAGGACCAATGTTTAAAAGAAAAACCACTAAACTAAAAAAAAACCTTTTAGACCTCCTGTTGTTATCTAAAACTAAAGTAAACCAATCACAAGAATAAAATAAAGATGTTGAATTGCTTCAGAGTTCATTCTGGAGGAAAATCAGGAAGCTGTGGGGAGGATACACAGGGGAATGTGATCAAAGATGGATTAATACCCTACATGCCCAAAGGTTGCATATGCCATCTCACAATAGATACAGCAAGAGTGAAAATTGCCACTGGGGATAAAAGGAAATTACTAAAACAGGAGGACATGCAGAATTATAAATTATGCTATATGAGAAACTGTATGACAAAATCTGGAAGATACTTAATATATGTTCAGTTCAACAACATGAGTTATTAGAGAATGTTAAATACAAAAATAAACAAGAGTGTTTGTGAAATCCTTTGGTTTCTAACCAAGCTAATCAGGTACATGACAAAACAGTAAGATAGTTTTTCCTGGGTTTTCAATTTTACTCAGGTTAAGAGTTTCAGTGAAGTTGAACAAATAGTGTTAAAAAATTTTATGCATAAGTGAGTGTGTTCTTGATTTGTCTGACATTTTTTATGCCTAGCTTAACTATTTCTGCATTCAGAAGTGAATGGAAACACATCCCATGTTATGAAAAAATGTCCCCCCTCAAAACTCAGCTGGTACAACTTATAAGCATTTTGTTTCAAACAATCTTGGATGGTAGATTTGAAATTTTAATTTGAAAATCCAAGCCACTAACATATCTGCGCTCAGTGGAATAAGTATGTGAAGCTCACTGTTGATTCTGTATTATGCATGTGCCTAACTTTATGCCTGACAAGTGGTCCCTTTGCCTTCAGCTCAAAAGGGAACTCACTGGAGCTCCTGGCAGTGGGTGGAACAGAGGTGAGGAACCCTTCTCTGTCAAGTCAGAGGAAGTCCCAGCCCCACAATGAGACCATGCTGGCCCTCCCTGTCCAGGGGCATATTTCGCAGTAGGATAAGGCCTTTCCAAATGCAGTTCACTGTCAAAAGCTGACCCTGTGGAAAAACAAATCAAGTTTTTATGTATTTTTCAGATAGTTAGAAGCAGTTCGGGCTTGTCAAACAACGGGAAGAATTTCTACAGAATTCACCAAATATGAAATACATTACACAACAATGAAAATATAACTGATTTCTAGAGCTTACTTCATTTTCCCTACTGCTTTCTCTATAGAATAAGGCAGCAAAGAGCTGCAAGCTACTATGCCTCTTGTGTATCCTCAGTGTAATATTGGCTAAGCTCAGGACGAAAACCACTGACATTAAGGGAGCTGCAGGGGTGTCAATGAGAGCACAATTATTAGTCTGTGTGTTACACAGTCATCTCTGGGGGACTAATTTGGCCTGCAGGTCTTTATTGCTGCTGATGGTAGGCAAAATGGGGGAAGCTAAGGCTGACAGTAAAAGCCCACGGTGACTTTGCAGGAATGTTTGGTACAAAATCCATCCTTTTGTTTGTAAGCTATGCCTGTTTGATGAAAAGACAATAAACAAGGAGCTATTTTTACAAAGTCACTTTTCTTTCAGAACATGGATTAATTTAACTCTACCTCATACAAAACATCTGCCAAAATCTCCCAGTTTTGTGGTCCTGCAGGGAATCTTTCTGAAGTCAGACTGTAACTTTCTTGTTATAACCATGAATTCAGGTTACTTATAACTAAGAGCTTTAGAAACCTTACTCTCCTGCACTGGGATGTGATTTTAAGTAGTTTTTAGAGAAAAGATAACTGAGATTTATGATTCAGTAGTTTGATTAGAGCATCATCCAAAACTTTAACATAGAGGTACACAATGAGACACTGGAGCAGGGTAGAAAGCATGTAGAAGACGTAGAAGAAGGTACTGTTAGAGAAGGTTGCAGCAGGACAGGAAAGAAGACATAGAAACAGGTTGATGTTCCTCTCCACACAGGTGGTACATGTTCATTCATATATATATATATATATATCATTAATATATAAATCCTGATTGCTGATCTATGGGTTTATGGTATAGAGACTTTAGGAGTTCAGGTCCTGCAGTGCTGATGCCCAGCATGCTTCCACACTCAGCTGTGTGCAAACCTGAACTCAGATTCAGCATAAATCCCCTACCTATCTCTCTTGCTCTGCTCAGGACTCCCCTGGGAAGAACACTGAAGTATTTGTTTTGCTTCACATCAGCTGATATGCTATTTGGAAAAAGACAGAAGGTCACAGGAGGAGTCTACTTGGCATATAAGTGTACCTTGGGTAACCTATGAAGTACACAACCTGTGCATGTTCCTGGGCATTTCAGAAGAGTGGTTATAGAGTCAGAATCACAGTTATTTCAGCTGGAAAGTCAAAATTTTTGAAAGATGACCTTGGGCCAGCTATACCCTGGTTCAGAAAGATATCCCTTTAAAAAGTTAAAATTATGAAGATTACTTTTTTTATTGATACTCCTTATTTTATGTATTTGAAAACAGGAAAAAAAATTATTGTCATGCTCTCCATATGAAAGTGCAGAGGAGTTGCTGGAAATAATGACAAAAAAGTGTTTCTGTTTCTTGGGTGTTTTCCTATGGCAATACTGAGACCTATTGGATTGCATGTGGACCTATAGAAGTAAGACAATCCGTTAAAACAGGGACAGTGGGAGGGAGAGGATGAGAGAGAGAAAATCCTGTTCATTCAAATTTGAAAGTTACTTCTTTCTTTTTACAGGATGACACACCAGAATGAAGATCAATCACAGCCTTCTTTATGGGCAGTTTTCCACCTTAATGAAGTGGGTTCATCATGACTTGTTATAACAATACTTCATTTTTACCCACTGTTCCACTCCTTTTTTGACTCTTTTGATTAAGAGGATTGTTCTGCAGTGTCCCACATGATAACTGTATTAGTTAGGGTAAGTAGCTGATCTATTACCACAGGATAATGCAGTTTGAAGGCAGTTTAATAGGGGCTGGCAGATTTCAATATTATTAGAGGGTCATGGAGTGTCTGACATTTCAATTTGTTACCAGACCACTCATATCACTAGGGCAATCATTAAACATAGACTCTAATAAGGTTTCTGCTTTGTAGGATCATTCATTATTGACAAGGAGAAAAGAAATAAATACCTTCCCAGGGGCAGTCTCAGTATGTAATACAGTAAAAATCATCTGAGTCTGGAACCATATTTTCTAGATTTGCTGGCAAATCAAGCATTACATTTTCCAATTAAACCAAATAAAAGACTACAGATAAAAGCATGACTACTTAAATTCTGTCTTTACATACTGTCAGAATGCTCATTATAATCACACATATATAAAAAGATTGATACTTAGGTCAGGTTGGCTTATTTTACCACTGTGATAGGAGCTAATAATGCATTTGTGTTGTCTTCAGCTTTATGAGGTCTGTATGCCTGGGACAAATTTTGCATATTATAATTAATCATCATATATCAGATAGCTCCAGTAGCTATTTAACTGATGAGCCATCTTCACCTTTCAACTAGGTAGGCCTGTGATTTAGCTTGGAAACAAAAGGAATACAGTCTTCATAAAGGTTTATTAATATTTTCCTCCTTAGATTAATGTTTGATTTATTTGAGTTATGCTTTAAAGTTCCTTTTTAATTTCAGATTTTCCCTGAATGACCTTAAGTTCACATTCATTTCCCACATCATTTAAAAATTAACTGTGTTGTACTTTAAACACAAACTGAGAAGAAGAGAAAAAAATAGTTTGGAAGAAGGTGAAATATCGTTAAAACCACAGCTAAAAGCATTTGGACAGAGCTATTTAATTCTGGAAATTTTGTTTGGAGAAAAATTAATTTGTGTGATTTTTTTTCTCAGTTTCTTGGGAGTAAGTATAAATTATACAAAAAATAATGTTGTTAGGATGTACCACAGCATTTGTTGAAGAAAGAGCAGTGTAGCACCAATGGATACAAGCCACATCCTGCAACTGCATGCTGTCTCAAGTAGTCACATTGACCTGATCAGGATCCATTCAGAACAACAGAACTTTTAACCTGATTTTTGAATCCAATTACTGGGCCCAAGAGAGCAGTTCAAGAGAGAATCAAGCTCAAGAAGAAATGAGCTATTTTCATTTACTGATAAAACAGATGAACAGCAGCATCTGTGGTGATAGTGAATTAGTTTATAAAATTTCTTCCAGATTTAATAATATAAGGTGTTATTAATAACTCAGGTAAAAAAGGTCTCCCACAATTCAATAAGGTGATCCTTTCTTTTAAAATCATGACAAGAGCTTTAATTGGATCAGAAAAGCAACCAGCAGACAAATAAACTGACAATAGAATTTAATTCAGCCAGCATAGTGAGAAGGAATTTTTATTGCCATTTGTTTATTCATTCCTGGCTGCCACCTTAGTGAACTCCAACATGACAGCTTCTCTCCAACTCATTTTTGGGAGTCCCCCAAAAATAACCATTAAAGTCTTAACAGTGCAGTACCTTGGCTGAGTGGAGCAAATCCTTCTCATCACATTTCCCAGCTCCCTGAACAGGGAAATAATTGTCCATTAAGTCAAGGAAGAGATGCTGAACTAAGAAACAGTTCTGCCTACAAGCTGTCACAAGATACTGAAGGAGAGGCAGAAAGGGATGACTGTAGCCAAGATGGCTTGAACATATCTAGAAGGACTCTGTGTTAAAATGTAAATGAGTAAGAGAGACTTCCTGGAATGAGTGGAGTAAAGAAATTCTGTTATACAGAGAGAAGTTTAAAGACTTATCAGCAACATCTGAGATTGTCCAACTTGAAAGCTGATAATCCTAACAGCATTCATGTTTCTACATGACATTGTACATTCTATCAGAGATGCCTGCAATATCAGAAAATGAAGTTTTATGCTATTGATCATAATGTAAATAAGGTATTTATTTGGAACCATGATTCATATGATCATTTAGTCATTGTTTTCTTCAAAGTAATTTACCATATGTCTAACAATTTGTCAACCATAGTTATATTTTTGTCCGGTGGAAAAGAAGTTGTCTTCTAGTAGGCTTATCATTGGTAATTTAGGCTTATCGGACCTGGACAGATTTAAAAAAAATGTATCTTACAGGAAATTTTTCTTCATATGAAATACCTTGACAGAATCATTTAATCACAGAATATTTGAAGTTGTAAGGGATCTTAGGAGATTATCTAAACTTTTTTATAGATTCCCAAAGAGAGAGTCTCTGTAACCTTTCTGGACAGCCTGTTCCACAGTTTGACCCCTCTCCCCGTTTTTTCTCACAGAAGGTATGCTCCCATCCCCTAATCACCTTTTTGGCCTGTTCCTTTATGTTATCCAGTAGGTCCATGTCCCTCTGGCACTGGAGAGCCCAAAACTGGACCCAGCACTCTGAGTGTGGCCCCCCAGTGCTGAATAGAAGGGAAGAATTACCTGAATTGATCTGTTCGCCACATGCGTGATCTTCATGCAGCCCCGAATACCCTTACCCTTCCTTGCTGCGAGACTATATTGCTGGCTTACATTCAAACTGGTGTCCACCAGACCCCCAGGTCTGGCTTTTTGGCCAACCTACATTCCAGCCAGTCTGTTCCCAGCCAGTCTGTATTGGCAGCTGGGTTCTTCCTCACCATGTGAAGGGCTTTGCATTTCTTTTTTCTGTACTTCAGGAGGTTCCTGTTATCCCATTTCTCTAGCCTGTCCATGGCCCTCTGAATGTCAGCACAGACATCTGGTCTATCTACCACTCCTCTGAGCTTTGTATCAGCTGCTAACACATTTAAGGGGCACTCTGCTCCGTCATCCAGATCATTCATGAAGCTGTTAAACAGTACTGGCCCAAATACCCACCCCTAGGTTTTCAGGACTAGTGACTGGCCTCCAGCTGGACACGTACAGCTGAACACAGTTCTTTGAGCATGGAATTTCAGCCAGTTTTCAACCAAGCTCACTGTCCATTTATCCTGTTTTTTCTACAAAGATGTTGTGGCAGACAGTGCAGAAAGCTTTACTAAGATAAACAACCAAGTGAGTCATCTTGTAACAGAAATCTATCAGGTTAATCAGGCATGATTTCTCCTTCATAAATTCATGCTAATTATTCAAAATCAGATTCTAGTCCTTCATATATTTGAAAACAGTTTCTGGGATTATTTTTTCCATCACTTGAGTACAAGAAGCTTGTAGTAAAGCATCCCCCACCCCTGAGTAAGCACCTCTGTATAAGAAAAGAGTTTCAGTTTAGCTTTAGACATTTTAGGAAGTTCAACTAGAAAGTTCTCATTGTAATTGGCTCAGGGCCAAGAGAGAAGAGCCTGTTGAACCTTGTCACCATTCTTCAAATGCTGTACCTATCCCAAATTTGGCAAATCTGGTAAAAAATTTGGCAGCAAGCCAAATTGTCCCTCCTAAAACATTAAGTGTTTAGAAAGAAGCACAAAGGAACTAGAGGGCTTTTTGGAGTGTTTCTAGCATGGTGTCAGAGGTTTCTCGGACACAGGTGCATGGCTTTTCTTTTGTTTTCTGTAATGTTTGCTATTTTTCATTTATTAAACCTTTTGATTTCCGAAACCTCTCTGAAGAGCAGACTTGCTAAAATTATTTTAAACCAATTTGCAAGGGCTGGACCCTCAGAGATTGATACATTTACACGTGGCTTATAAGACTGTGGCCGCTTGTTAAACTGTATCAGAAACTCTAAAAGATAAAAGGTACACGCCTACTTGAAAATTACTTGGAAAATGGAAAAGTGTATTTAAAAAAATGAGAAATGCAAAAACAGTATATTTAGTAGCTTCCTTGTCCCTTTAGTGGCTGAGAGACTTATGAACAAGTTTGAGAGCAAAGCCCAAAAAGTGATTTTGGGATGCTCCCTGGCTGGACTCAGTCTGAAGGGAGCTGTTGCAGGCAGAGAAGGCACAAAAGTTTCTTTCTAGACAGAAAAGGTAGCATAAGTACAAGCAAGAGAGTTCCCACTTCTCATTGTGGCACAGAAAGAAAGGATAGATGAGAGAAAGGTAGGGAGTAGGAGTCAATTTAAATTCAAAATCACCAGGATTCCATTGATTTTTCTGGTGGCAGGATCGGGCCCATGAGGTTTGATTGTCTTGTGCTGCTTTATGGAAAGGTATGAAACATGCAATTGTTTTTGCAGTTAGATTATCTTGCATTTCCCATTTGGTTAGCTAAGAAATGATACTATAGAGCATTATCTGTTGAAGTGTGAATGCAGTTTCTATGACCCCAGACAATTTAACAGTAGGAGTCCCCACTCACTGGAGAGAAAACAGTAATCCAAAGGCACCATGAAAGGGGTAGCTGTCAGATCTCAGCAACAAAAATGAGCACAGCTTGTGCATTTTAGGAAGAGGAAAGAATTCTGCAGAAAAATTACTACAAATTGATGTGGCTAATTTAATTTACACAAATCAGAAGGAGAAAGAACAAGTAGTTAGCATCTTGGCATTACCTGTCATCTGTAGCACAATTACTGTTACAAAACATAAAGAATATTGGAGACCATAAAAGTTTTTACATTACCAGCTACTAATTTACCAGCAAAAGCAAACTGCTTCAGAGCTGCTAGATCCAGTGGAAAATAGCATCTTGTCATGGTTGTTTGAGTTGAATTTATTTGTTTAGATGTTTCAGAAGGAGAAATTAGGTGTTTTTATTCATAAGGTTATAAAATATTTCCATAGTAGCAGCAGTTCTAAATTCCTAGAATCCAAACAATAGCCAAACTAATTAACATCAACACCACTGCATTATCATAACTGTTAGTTTTATGCTCCATCCTACATAATCTTCTGTAACCTAACCCATCACACTCCACTTCTCTTGGCCTTTCTCTTCCTGTGCCTTTGCCTCCATTGGACCCCACAACCCCTATCAATAGCAGTGATGCTGCTGCCTGTATGTTTCTGCTTCATCACTGGGAAAAGGAAGACACTGGATTATGTCTAGTTTCCTGAGGTTATTTCCTCCAGACAAGATAAATATGCTTCCTTTGCAATAACATTAGGGAAAAGAGCAGCACTACCTCCCAAATATGATCCATATGATGTAGAGGTCTAAGAAAAATGGATGAGAAAAATCAGTGCTGAGACAAATGGTGAACCCATGAAGGGTGATCTGAGTGCTCTAGCACAACATCCTCCACTGTAACATGAGTTCTCTCACAGTAGTGTGTTTGTATAGGGATAGAACTGCCCAATGGTAGACCAAAATATCTGAAGAGAGTCAAGATATTTGAAGGCTTCATGATCCTTCTTGATGTGTGTTTGTGTCTTGAATTCTGCCAGAATAATCTGCTTGGGTTTTATCCACTTAAGTATAAACATCTATAGGAACACTCTAATCTTCTTATAATAATCAAGAGAAAAAAATATTCTATGGTGCATACTTCACAAGAAGATGAGGCTAAAACAGTCTGTAGGATAAATAACATAGCCGTAGCAGTTCAACTGGTTAATCTTTTCTGATGTAAACAGACAATCATCAGAGACATTCTCATGTAAAACCCCAGCAAATACTTCAGAGAAACGGCCCAAGCTGATCTAAGGGATATCCAGCCTGGGAAAGGAATTTAGATGTGTGAAGGTAATGTCTAGGACGTCTGCACAGGCTCAATGCCTGAATTCAGCAGTGTCTGGGCACTTAACGAATGCAAGTCAGTTTTCTCTACTTCACTGCCAAAATGGATCAAACTAAATTGGATTAGAGCTGGTTTAATGTTGAATGAGAATGTCTATAATGAGGATCAATGCAGTTTAACAAACCCATTTTTACCAAGACTATTATTTCATTCATATGTACTTTTTCTAGCCCTTCCCACACAGAGGAGCTCACAGGGAATTTTCATCATGAAAACACATTTTAGAGACCATCAGTGCCTAAAGGGTGGTTATGTACAAAACTCTTCCAGAGAAGTGTTGCAAGTCAGGGTCTGCTGCCCCACTGTTACATGTCTATAATACATATTTCATTGGATCTGAAAAGCAATCTTTGGTATTTGAAAGGAATAAATTTGTGTAGGAGATTACTATGCAATATAAACCTTCCATCACATTCATTGCAGTTCCACAACTAGCTGTGGTTGCTGGAGCTGGGGTGAAAAACAGTAACGACTCTTCAGGGTTTCTTCAGTTTCCTTCCCTCATCCCAACCCACACAAAGGCAGCTTCTCGTACAAAGTCTGTCACATCTGAGAGAATGTGCAATTTGTTGCTGCAGTAGTACAGTAGCTGCTGAGAACATGAAGCTGGCTTATGAACATGCCTTTCATCCCCTTTCAAAGATCTACCTTATGTCTGACTTTCTGGTTCTTGACCAAAAACATGAACAGGAAGAATTCAGAAGCATGGTGAACTTAGAATGATCATGTATTGACCATTAACACTTAAAAAA
>VZDJ01004378.1:10869843-11065810 GCA_008694505.1 Cyanoderma ruficeps
AACCAAAAAAAAAACCAAAAAAAAACACCACCCAAACAACCAAAACCCAAATACACCCACACATGCAAAAACATACTATAGATAGAAATCAGTGGACATTTTTTATTCACAAGTGGGAGAGTAATTTTGGGGATAACAATACTAAATAACTAAAATAACATTGGACTCAGTTTAGTTTTTTCTCCCCAAACAGCATTGACACTTCTTGACTCTCCACATTACCTCAGAAGTTAAGTATCTCAAAGAAATGTGATTAAATGGAGACTCCTACAAAAAATCTCTGTGGAGGTCAAGTGGGAGATCTGAATTCTGTTGGAGATGCATGGGAAGAAATACATTGAGTGGTATGCAGAAACCACTCTGACAATGGAAAAGACCTTTCAGTGAACTACAGCTATTCAGTACCCCAGACGACATTCACCTGTGCAGCCCAGCCACTGGGCGCTCTAATGCACACACCTATTTAGCAGTCTTCTGCTGGTTAAAATGGATGTGTTTTTCACTCATTTAATCACCAACCACCTTCCCATAACTAACTCTTTACTTATGAGCATGTTAACTAGGGCTGATCACAGCCGTGAGCAGGAAATGTAATTTTGTTCTCCAATTGCCCTATTCATTATCCTCCTCAGCATTTACATTCTGCACATTAGGATGCTGCATATAATGTGATCATTTACTATGTGGCTGTGACTGCCAAATACAATGAACAAAATAGAGTCTTCTGAGAGAATTATTCTGCATACAGGAAAAGCACAGCTTGTTTTAATGGGAACTAAAAGTGATCAAGTGTAGAGCAATGTTTGAATAATACACAGTCTTTGTTATCAGTCTTATATATAAAGTTGGTTAATATGTATATAAGTCAAATGATTCATGAAGCAATATATCACTTCTCAGACCAGTCTAGGTCAGGATGTAACATGTACCAAATTGCTCTGTTTGTAATAGATCCAGGGATAGGCAAAAAGAAGAGGATGTTTTTCCTCTCCTATTCAGATGATTTTAGATATAAAAATATTATCAGGCTCTAGGAACTGGGGAAACACAAAACTATTGTGCTCCCTTCCTGCTCCCCCAAAAGGCAGCTTCAATCCAACCCAGGCAGAAGAGTGAAAAAAACATTTATCAAACCCTGAAGCAAGATTTCAGAAGAGCTCTGGCTTACCAAGATTCTTTCTGCCATTCTTTCTCTTTCTTCTCTCTTCCTTCCTCCCTGCCTACCTCTTTGCAAGGGTTAGTGTCAAGCTCTAGAAACTTTAAAACTGAAGATTGATTGATGCAATATATTTTTCAAAAATGTAATTTTTTTCTGAAGAGATCCTTTCATGTAGAAGAGATATGTGACCATGGAGTTAAAATTCAGGTTAGAAAAGGTATTTGCAAAAGAGTCGGTATATTTCCTTGAACAGCTACATTTTTTTCTGTAGTGTTCACCTTCATAACTGAAATTATACAGAGAAATTAATTATTTTCATGTGGAAAAAATGCACAATTAAGCTCCTTTTTTGTATAAGGGATTTTCCTACTAAAAAGTAGATATTAAGTGACCAGTGTTATATAAATGGTATAAGACATATGAGGAATGTAGTTTTCACAGCCTAGTTAGAAGCACTCAATTCTGTACATCATGTACATCTGAATTATTCATCCATTACCTGGCCTTTCATCTGAGGTTTTTTATCCTTGGAAACAGTCCTTGTATAGATCTCCTGCCCAGTTCTTTAACATGTAGGAGAGGCTAAATCTAGTGTCTGCAGCATTTAAGCAAACAGAGCCTGCTTTGACACTGGCACTGTTTTACTCCAGTAAAACCTATGCTTCTAACTTGAATGGAAATTCATGCAGAAAACTTTGAAATGTGCATATTAATTAAAAATTATTAGGCATTTTTTGGGAAAGAGTACTCTCAGAGACTAATGTACTAACTTCTGACTGAAAGTTTTTAATTTGTGTGGTTGTCTATGGACCTATAAACTACTGTAAAGCATGTAATGTTGTATTGCCTATATAATCCCTGCACCGACAATATTACAATTTTGAAACACTTTGGATTATCATGGGTATGAAGCATGTCTTGTGGTAAACATAACTTGCAAATCTTACGTTGTTGCAGAACACCAAGTGCAGATCAGGTCACAGGTTAGTCACTACTCAATACGAAATTGCTGGTAATGCTCCAATACAGAGTTTCTGTGCACTACTTTCAGGGGAAATAATAATAAAGAATAACACTTCTGTGTGTATCTTCTTTCAATAAGGATAAAAGACTGACCATAGGAAAGGGAAACTTGTTCCTGTGGACATGTATAGTGGAATATTCTATAAAAATGTGCTGTGATGGATCAGTAACCAAGGTCTTGCCTATGCAGAGTATGTTTTCTTCACACAGACTGAGATAAGACCCTAATGTGATGTTGTACCATTAGAACAAATTCTCCCCTCACTTGTTTAGATACATAGATAGTCTTACTCTGCCACACTCAGAGGGAGAGCTGAACCCTGGGTCAGGGAAGCTGTAGTGATTGCAGGACTGTTACCAGGTACTGAAAGAGGTGTATGAAAACTGTCCCACCTCTCAGGCCATCAAATGCAGGTCCTGCTTTCATCATTTATTCTTTGCACTGGCTGTAAAATCTATTTTTTTACTTTGATAACAAGCAGGGCTAATCTCATCTAGCTATACATAAAGATATAGATATGTTGATAGAGATGATAGAGATACAGGCATAGACATACATAATAGATATCTGAATACATATAGAAATAAGAATAGACAAATACACACATAGATATAGATGCAGATGCAGACATAAGCACAGTTCTGCTTTGTTTACCCTCTGCCCCCTTCCCCAGCACCCTGACACAACATCAGCATTAGCTACTACATCAACACCTCAAGCACCCAACAGCTGGGTCCAATTCTGGGAGCAATAAAGGGAAAAAATAAAGCAGAAGGTGGTTAAACACCACAGCCAAGTTAGGCATTGCTCCGTTTGGGGGCTTGGAGGAGCAGAAAACTGTGGATCAGAGAACCAGAAAAATACTGAAGCTGGTGTTTTTTCAGTTCACCTCTCCTGTATTTTTTTTCCAACTTTTCAGCTTCCCTTTTCTCTTTCACTCTGTCCTGGTGTGATTTCACATTCTGCGGTGAAAGAGCAGGCTGCAGATGTGCCTTGAGAGAAGCAACACAGACTTCTTTTTTGAAATGACAAAGACACAGTGAAGATCTCTGAAGCACGGGGAACAAATGGCACTCCTGGTTTTTTTAGTGTGTAAACACATAAGTTTGACTATGGCTTTTTCTGTTATCAACCTTGTGATCTTTTTGCAATGATGTTAGCTCTCCTTTTCTGTCCTGTACCTTCTGCCTCTTGGAAAAGTTCTACTGGCAGATGAAATTTGCACCTATTGGCAGAAGAAACTTGCATTATAAATATATTTGAAAAATTAAATTATTGTTATGTCAAAGGTTAGGAGTTTTGCTTTAATCTCTCTCCAATATTGCATTAATTTGTCTGTGGTTAGAAATAGATAAAGAGATAGCAGGACTCTTTAACGCTGCATGCAAGTAGCGCCTCAGCTCAATCTAATTGCTTCCCTTTATCTTGCTCACTCCATTTGCCCACGAAACATACACACAGAACATGGAACAGATTGCAAAATCTGCTTTTCAGGAGCAAACAGTCTAGCTAGAGGCTCCCAGGCCTTGCGAGGGATTTAGGGACTTAGGCTCAGTGCTGTGCCTAACTGGGTAAGCAGCTCAGTCAGTTCATTGCATCTAGTGACAGGAGCATCACAGGGGCTCTCCGTAGTCCAACGTGTGGGATCCCTTCAGGCCTGCTTGTTCACAGCTGTCCCCACAGTCTCAGTCTGCCACTGGCTCGCTGCTTGGGACAGCTTGCCAGTATCATTCTCCTGCCTCCCTCGGCACAGGCAGCTTGGGGCTAGTACAACTAATTCAGTATCAACTTGCCCTCCAAACAGTGGGGTTTAGGAGTTTTTCTCTTGTGTAAGTAAATGTAAAGCTCCAAATTGTCTCTTGGCGATTTCACATAAAACTGAGGAACATGCATCAGTAAAGCTTTTCTCCAGGTAAAGAAGTTGGTTCCAGCACCAAGTAGCTGTATGACATTAAACAAGGCAAATGGCCAAGCTCCTTCCCCAAGTTTACAAGATTTGTCCTTCTTCTCTCTTTGAAAAGAGAGCATTTTAAGTCCTGAACACTCATGGACAATCAGTGCTGGGAGCTCTGAGAAGACCAGTTTGAGCCTTTGTCCTCCAAAACCACAGACAAAGGCTCTGAGATCACTACACACAATCAAGTTCCTTTTGCCTAACCAGGTGCTGTGTGTGCAGTGAGAAGTGATACATGACTGGATGCACACTGTTAGGCCACTTCATCTGCAATGTAAAATGCATGAGCTTAAAATCCCCACAAAATGAAATGGTAAAGTCAAACCTCATAATTCCAAAATTTTCCCACAAAAAAGAAACACTGGAAATGGATGAGTTGTCAGAATGTTTCAGTAGAAATGGAACTGATATCTGAGAAAAGACTGTTCATCAACCTGTTTTTGTCCAGCTCTGTCAAAGCAGGATTTGACAGAAAATGTTCTGTGGGTTGTTTTTTTTTTCTACCCGAAGGCAAATGAAAGAGACAAATCTATGGTGCTCTGACAGTGGTGTCTGTTGGATAACTTCTAATGATTTGTTTGCTCCATGTGGCAAGAACTTAAAAGGCTTATTGTGCCATGGCAACAAAAATCTAGTGATATTCTTAAGCTGTCATTTAAAATTAGTCCATTATAGCAGAATCTTCTGCTGTATGACCAAATTCCAAGGAAAATATGAGACATGGAATAAGTGATCTGAAAAAATCAGGAGGCAAGAAATTACAACTTTGAAAAATTAAAGGAAGAAAGCTTTTAATACTTAATCATTTATTTAATTAGCGCTAAAATTCTTGGGAACTAGGAAAAATAGCATCTGGATTTATTTTTTACCTTTACCTTTCAAAGAGTAAGAACATGTCATCTTAGAAGAAGGAAACATTTCCCAGTACAATATAACTTTCATTCTTCAATATTGAAAATCATAACAAAAAAGCTTTTTTTTTTTAAAGAACACAAACCAATGAAAATTGTGTGCTGAACAAAAAAGCACTATAACAAGGAAAATCTCAAAAGGGAAACTTGGCTTTATAATCAAATACCAAAATGATTTCAAAGATCTAATAATCTGCCATATCCCAGCAATAAATAACATATCCTGCAAACACAAACTTAGAAGGAAAAATGCCTTTAATCACAGTAATACTTCTCCTGCTGCCCAGTATATCAAATTACCTTTTCCTTTTCAAAACAATATATCTTCTCAACCCCATTTATTCCTATAGCCTCTGGGCCAGGTTCAGATCTCACATACACTGTTCAAATCCAGAGTAACTAAACTGAAATCATTCCTTTCAATTGGGACATTTTCTCTGGGTTAAATAGAAATTATTGGCCAATGGAGCTGCACAAATAGATTACACAGAGGTCAGTTTCATGTTTCAATCCATGAACTCTCTTTACTGAACACACTGCACAGCATTGGCTTAATTGAGCATTTGCCTAGCCAGCCCAATTGTTATACTGCTTTAAATGCTGTCCTTCTTTGTGTGGAATACAGGGGGTTTTTTCCTATTTTGGTTTCAATACTATTTAAATACAAGGAAGTGAGTCCACAAGGAAGAGTCCTGTGAAAAACTCTGTCCAAGCTTTCCCATCCTTCCCAGACAAACACATCTCTGAATCTTCAATAGCTTTCAAAACACCCCCTGATCTGAATGATCCCCATAAGCCCATGACCACCCTTTCTACTACTAACCACACTGTCCCTGCATGGCTGTGTGTCTCCAGTTAGCCTGGGAGGCACTGGTGGTCTCCTCCTGCCTGCAGAGCTCAATGCTGTGCTAAAGTACTGGTTCATACTGGTCTCTTACGATACTGAGAGGCAAGGTGTAGAAATTTCACAGTCTCTCTGGGTGATAGTATTCAGTGCTGCGATATTCCCCTGATGTTTTTCCCAATATCCAGACTGAACCTTGTGAGCTGTGATTTGTGACCACTGCGCCATATTATATCATTAACTATTTCATGAGGAAATCATCACCGTCTTTGAAACTGGCTTTAAGTGTTTTCAGGGCAGCTGTTGGGTTGTCCCAGCACCTCACCAGACTTGACCAACCCAGCAGAGCCTCCCAGGGCAGAGCTAAGAAGGCACTATGTGGTGTCAATAGCTGAAAAGATGGACTAGGCATCCCACAGTGTTTAGAGATTCGAAGCTCTGAGGAGTAAAAACTATGCAGTGTTCACTACAGCACAAGTATATTAAATATATTAAAGCAGCATGCTTGGGGTGCAAAAGAAAATAACTGATGGTTAGTCTAAGAATGCACCTCTTACTGTGCCAGACTTCTTCCTCGGGCACCTTCAAAGGAGTTCTCTGCTTCTTGAAACCTTCAGGTTTAAAAATGAAACAAAGAAGGAGGCTGGAACATGGAGAAGAGAGGGAAGGGTGTTTGTTAAATGAATTGAAGGCAGCATCCAAACCTAGCTCTGATTACAAGCGTCAACCCTTTACTGAAATATCTCAGAAGAGTGGAAGGTTGGACAGATTTATGGGTATGCATACTTCACTGGTTTTTATTTTGGAGGTGTATATATATGAGCAAAGATTAAAAGTCAAAACAAATGTTTAAATCATTGTATATTGGTGGTACAGTGGAATAAATATAGCACAGACCTCAAGATTCTAAGTAATGCTGATTGTAAAAGATAATTTCATCTTTGCATTCACCTCACTGAGACACAGAAAAAAATGCCATAAGAATTATGAGAATCATTTTGTAAGTACTACTACCTCCTCTCTGTTCTTAAAGTGTTCATTTTCTATTTTGATGTGGTTCCCGTGAAAAAGAGAATGCATTATAGATTTGAAAGTGGTTTTATTTAATATAACATACCAACAGATGGTGAAGACAGTGATCATAATGCATGTGAAAAGTCAGAACTTTCTGAAATGGTAATACCACTCCCCTAAAAAAACATTAACAGTTATAAAAATACTCCCTTTTGTTATTGAAGTACCTCCCATCTGACAGGTCCCAAACTGCTACATGTACAGAAATCTTCTGATTATTTTTAAAATATTTGGAACAGCTGTAACAAAAATATTGCCATAGAATTTTTTTAAGAAGAATGTTGGGAAATAATTTAGAAAATTTTGATCATGAAAGGTACAGTCAAGGCAGACCACTTGTAAGACCAAGGAGAAACTTACATCAGCAGAGTTATAAAATATGGTCCTTTAGTGACCACAAATAGTGGGGGTCATATTTTACATCTACTCCAATCGACATATGTTGGATTCCTGCATATAAAAAATATCCAATGTCTAAGGCATCCCTTGTATGAATTATAGACATAAATAAAATCAGCCAATATCATCCTTCTATACAGAGAATTAACCCTATAAAACCTGACTTTTTAATTTACTGCTTGCTGAGAAACAAAGATTTAGTATGCCCATGTGCATTTTGAGTAACTTGGTCAACAAGCACACATACCAACATGTGTGGGAAGTACCAGTACAAATTTGGCTGGATTTTGTACAGCTTCATCACACAACAAAAGCACAAAAAAAAGAGATGGTTCTGCAGCTAATCAATATCTAGAGGCAACATCTGTGATTATATTTGCGACTGCACTAGGATCTCAACAAACATTCCTGAACTTTACAACAGCCCAGAGAAAATACCAAGTTATCGATATCAATTTATGAGTTTAGAATTTGCCATCAGGGCTTGTTTCCTGTAATCTGGCAGGCACTGCAGATCCTTTACAAATAACAGTTTTATCTGACTAATCTCCACGGATCATCAGAAAAGGAACTGGGGGTTCTAGTCAACAGCAGCTGAACATGAGCCAGCAGAGTGCCCAAGTGGCCAAGAAGACCAAGGCACCTGGCCTGTGTCAGGAACAGTGTGGTCAGCAGAACCAGGGCAGTGATTGTCCCTCTGTACTTGGCACTGGTGACGCCACACCTTGAGTGCAGTGTCCAGTTCTGGGCCCCTCACTAAAATAAGGGCATTGAAGTGCTGGAGTGTGTCCAGAGAAAGGCAATGAGGCTGGTGAAGGGTCTAGAGAGCAAGTACTATTAGGAGTGGCTGGAAGTGCCGAGGTTATTTATCCTGGAGAAGAGAAAGCTCAGGGGAGACAGCATCACCCTTTACAACTACCTGAAAGGAGCCTGCAACAAGGTAGGGGTCAGTGCCTTCTCCCAAATAAGTGGCAAAAGGACAAGAGGAAATGGCCTCAAACAGTGACAGGGAAGGTTCAAGTTGGGCATCAGGAAGAAAATCTTCACTGAAAGGGTTGCCAAGCATTGGAACTGGCTGCCCAAGTCACCATCCCTGCAAGTATTTAAGAATTGACTGGACATAGTACTTAGTGGTGTGGTTTAATTGACATGGTGGTGTTTGGCCACAGACTGGAGTTGACCTTGGAGGTCTTTTTCAATGTAATAATTCTATGATGGTTCTCTGGCTGTGTCAAAATAGTTCTAATCTGATCACATGCCTGGCCATGCATAACTCAAATATTCAAACCAAAGTCCTTTCTTGTAGACTATGACGCCTGTATTACCAGGTCGGTCAGAAACTTTAGACCTTAGCATTCTCTCTCCATATAACTGAATCTTTAAATAAAAGACTTTTAAAGCTCCTGGAGTTTATTTAGTCCCTCAGGAGTGCCCAGTAGAGCTATCCATTGAGAACATTCCTTTGTTTCTTATAATATCACTAATATATGTCTGTAAAACCAGTGAAGTTATATTAGCAAATGCCTGATGTGTGAGGATTGAAAAAAAGAGATTTGAAGATGTGAAAAGGAGATTTGGATTTGGTTCTTCTAATCCTGCTTCAGACTGGGGAACTTGAAAATGTGATGTGACCAAATTTTAAGCATTAGCAGCATTTTCTAGATATGATGCATTTCTGACTTCTTGGAAAAGTACAGGTCCTTGCATCAACACAAGAGGACATCAGTGGTGTCCATATTTATATATATATATTTTAATTGGATTCTTTGTTATGTGAAAGTGATCTCAGTCAAAGAGAAATATTTTTCTTCTTTGATCAAGAGTTGTGTGCAAGTAGATATGGTAAGAAGAGAGTTTTCTCCTTAAGAGTATAACGTCTCTAGTGCTGATTATAGAACATAAAAGACATATTCTACCTACATTTCTTAGGATTATAAACCACTAAATTGTAAGCTTCACTTACCTTACGAATTTTGATAACAACATTAATAGAATTAGGAGCTTATCTGCCTCACCAGGAGATTGTTAAAAACAGGAGCTGCAGTAACATGAAAAAAAAAGTCAAAAAAGATGGAAAGACATCTGTTTTTACAGCCAAACCTGGTTGTATTTCTTATGTTTGATGTAAGGAAGTAATTGCGGTTTTCTCTTGTTCTGCAAAATTATACAAACCTTTTTAAAACAATGGAAGAAATTCTACCCATTATGGTATGCTTGTTTGGGTTTCATGCATAATTAAAGCTGGACAAAGGCAGCCTCTGATCAGACGCTAACAAGCAGAATCAAAAAAGTCCAGCAGCAACATGGTGCTGATAAACAGGAATTCTGAAGGGCTGATAAGCAGAGAGCCATTGTTATCCAGAGGAGGATTTACTACCCTCTGTATGGTTTGTTTCCTGGCTTCAGGGCAGGATCATCTTCTGTAAAAAATATTGAGCTTTAATTGCTCTTCAGTATGCCTAGGTTCAATGAGCCTTGAAGCCAGTCAAATTTCCATCAGTTTCAGTGGGACTGAGATCACACTTGAGATGTGAGAAGCGTCCCACATTTTTTCCCCTTCCATCCCCACCTTTGTGCAACATTCAAGTGAATTTGAAATGTGTTCCAAATTTATCCTTGCATTGCTTTTTCACCCCGCCTTTAAAAAAGCAATAAATTTGAATTTTACCACTTCTATGCAAAACCGTAATGTGGTATGCAGTAGTCTCTGAAGCTGTCAAGAAGTGTGGATAAAATGGCTACTCTCAGTCTGGCTACATGAAATTGAAGTAGGATTTAGAAACTCCAACAAAAATTACTCACGCTGGCTCTGTATGTTGAAGCATGAGGAAGTTAGTGAGAAAGGTGGCATTTTCCCCAGGCTGCACAGAAGCAGCAGCTATTCTGGAAACATTGCAGTATCTCACACAGCTGATGTGCATCTCCTGACAGCATACAGAGCAGTTAGATCAGCACTGCTAAGGATGCCATCCCATCCCCAGACGGTGCCCTTTTTCTTAGTAAAAAACAGTGCTGTTGAACAAAGAACCTGCACATTCCACATGCATATTTCTAGTACCCAACGTGCTCCTGCAGCCTTCCCAAGTGGCCTCAGCCTAAGACAGACATCACCTTCTGGCACCTGGAACAAGGAGGAGAGTAGAACCAGGCACATTAAGTAACAGTAAGGTTATTGCTGATGTTGGTGCTCAGAAGACTCTCACACTTCTGGATGTGGAAGAACTGAAGCCATGAAGGAAAAATTGCCTTATAAGACACTTGCACCTAATAGGTATTGATGGACCAACTTGTACATCTAAACTGAGTGCAGAAATACTGTGCTTTTGGGGTAAAACTACGCCCTTTCTAAGTATCTCCTGCCTGACTGAACTTGATCTCCTTTTATGACCAGGTGATCCACCTAGTGAATGAGGGAAAAGCTGTGGATGTTGTCAACCTGAACTTCAGTAAAGCTTTTGACACTGTCTTCCACATCATTCCCTTGGAGAAGCTGACAGCCTGTGGATTAGGACAGTGTACTCTTTGCTGGATAAAAAACTGGCTGGATGGCTAGGCCCAGAGCGTGGTGGTGAATGGAGTTGCATCCGGCTGGCCAGTCTCCAGTGGTGTTCCCCAGGGCTCAGTACTGGGCCCAGCCTTGTTTAATATCTTTGTCAATGATCTGGATAACGAGACTGAGTGCACTTTCAGCAAGTTCACAGATGACACCAAGAGGGGTGGGACTGTTGATCTGCTGGAGGGCAGGAAGACACTGCAGAGGGATCTGGACTGGATGGATTGATGGGCCGAGGCCAATTATATAGGATTCAACAGGCAAAGCATCAGGCCCAGCACATGTGTGGGTCACAACAATTCCTTGCAGTGCTACAGGCTTGGGGAAGAGTAGCTGGAAAACTGCTCAACAGTGAAGGATCTAGGGATGCTAACCAACAGCCAGCTGGACATGAGCCAGCAGAGTGCCCAGGTGACCAAGGGCCAACAGCATCCAGGACTATGAGGAGTGACTGAGGGAACTCAGGTTGTTTAGTCTGGAGAAAAGGAAGCTCAAGGGAGACCTTATTACTCTCTACAACCACCTGTCATGAATGAGTTTTCAGGTTGCTCAAAGAATCGCCACCAAAAATATTGGCAAAAGCAGGCTTAATGTAAAAGTGAAAATGTGACAAAGTTTGTTGGCAAGGTTCACTCTTCTAATTACTAGATGGTCAAAGCTACAGAGAAAAATTGGACTAAAATCTAAAATCAATCAATCTAAAACTAAAATCAATCAAAAATTATATATATGGAGGCTGGGGATGTGTCGTGGTTTGAGAGGAAATGAGTTTTTCAGGAAGGTGAGGTCAAACCAATCAGTGATCAGGTTTGGATATTGGCATTTTTGGTGGCCATTGAGAGGTTGGACACGCCTCTGAGGACACAGGGGGTTAAAAGCAAGGATTCCCGGACATCCTCTCTCTTTCTGGGCTCTGCTTTCAGCAGAGGAGCATACTCCTCTTCCCCCGCTCAGTGTGGCAGGCTGGGCGGGGGGAGGGGAGCCAGGTAGGCCCAGGCCCCAGTGGGGGGAAAGAGGGGGAACGGGATGGGAGCTGGGTCAGCCCCATGTAGGATGGAGGAGTGGAGAACTTCGGAGGTGCCTTCCGTCCCCCGTCCCTGTCCCCCCCCCCNGAGGAGAAGAAGTGTTTTTGGGAGGTTTTTTTCCTCTGCCTTCGGGTGATTGGGTTTTCTTCCTGTGTCTATTGTCTGTTGTTTTGTATTGTCTATTGTTATTGTTATGTAGGTTAATAAATGTTTCCCATTTCAAGTGACAGGCCTGCTCTGCTCGGTTCCTGACTGACCACATCTCACAGTAGTTTATTAAAAACTATACACTCATGGGTGCACTGGCATTTGCCCAGCGTCAACCCATGACAGGATGGAAAAGGATAAAGAGATGTGAAAAGAGTAAGGATAAAAAGGATTAAGGGATACCCTCCTGCTGAGTCACAAGATTCAGAGTGACCCTTCTTGCCAAACTTATCCTTGGACTTGACAGGGTTTAACAGCACTTAAACTTAACATTTAATTAACAGCCTAATTTAGATTTAACTAAAGTTTCTATAGAATTTACTATAAGCACAACAGTAACACATTTACAGGCCTAACAAACTCACAAATCTCATGTATGTATATGTGTGAGGACACAGTGGTAGTACCATGTTACCTGAAAGGATGTTGTGGTAGGGTTGGGGTAAGCCTCTTCTCCCAGATAACAAGCAATAGGACAAGAGGAAATGACTTCAAGTTGCACCAAAGGAGACTCAGTTCGGATATTTGGAAAAAAATTCTTCAGTGAAATAGTGGTTAAGAATTAAGTGGAAGAGTCTGCCTAATGAAGTGGTGGAGTCACCGTTCCTGAAAGTGTTCAAAAACTTGAGTAGATGTGGCACTTGACACTACAGTTTAGTGGGCATGGTGGTCAAAGGTTGGACTTCGTTAACTTGGAGGTCTTCTCCAGCCTTAATGATTCTGTGATCTCGAAGAAATACACTATAAGTGGTCAAATGAACAAAGAGCATGTTCTGGGGAAAGGCATGAGGAGCGTTTGTTTGTGCCCTGGGCATGTAAATTCCCTTTGAAGTCTCTGGAGATCTAGCCAGGAGATCCTGGGAGTCTGGAGACCAATTCAGTTTGCTCAAGACACCCAATAGGTTCAGGGACTATTTGACAGAAACCCAAGAGAGCCTCTCTAGTTCCCTTCCTTGTGCTGACAAGGACTGTCTGAATTATCTATCCATAATGTCTGGTGGTGCCTGGAGATGGCCTGGGTTATTCCTCTCCCCAGAAGTGTGTGTCCCCAGCTCTGTCATGGGTGCCACCTTGAGCAAATGCCTGTGGCACCCCAGGGCGTCTCAAGTAGATGTCTATGATCACACCACTGAATTGACTCATGTGTTAGACGACTCCCAGGAAAAAAACCCCAAACACAGCAGCAGAATTTCATAAGCCTTTTATTCAGTGCTAGTCTCAGGTACATACCAGAAAAGGACTTTGTGCAACTAACATTGTCTCTGTAGGGGCAGCAGTGGTCAAACAACAAACCCAGACCATATACAAAATCTGACTTCATTAAATCAGTTGGGATATCACCTCACAATTGGATGGAGTGGGGAAAGCCTGAAAACCAGACATATGCCAGACCCAGGAGGCCTCAAGATCTTGACCTTACCAAAGGTACTATCTGTCTTCCAGTCAAATATCTGAAAGAAAGAAAGCAAAGACCTCTGAACATTAGCTCCTCTGAATGGAGTTAGGACAAGACTTGCATACCATATGTTCCTTTGGAAGAGTGGAGGATTGCCAAGGCCAAGGTTGAAGTTAGTTATCCTTTAAGTGTTTTTATGTCTTTGACTGGGGGATCTGGCTCTCTGGAAGATTAATAAAAGCTTGATTGATCACTCTTGCCATCTGTGATTACAAAATTTCTCCACAGTTTTAAATCAACCCAGGATAACAAAGGCTTGGAATTTTAATAGAAAAATGAAAAATAAAATTAATTTTTTAACTTGCTGGAAAGACGTGGATAAATCTCAAAGAGCTATGGCAATTCATAAACTACAGGAGGTAACTAATTCAGTAAATATTGCTAAGTATTAACATTTGAAACAACAGGATGTAACATATAGGCATACCTAATTTCTGGTTGTCATCATAGGGTGTGTGAGTAGTTACAAGGCAAGCCCAATTTATGCACTAGACTCCCCTGTGTTGGATTTATCGAGAAAAAAAGAATTTAAATAGTTTTCTGCTTCTCTTTGTAATGACTGAATGTTAATTGCTGGATGAAAATCAAAACTTAGAATTAAAACACTACACCAAAATAAATTTCAAAGGTTTTAGTCTGTGCTCTGAAATATTTTCTCTTTTTGTTGATCATTAAAAATACTTCCTGGAGCTAATTTCACACAGCTCACAGTTCTGAAAAGTTAATTTTGGTTTGTTAAAATACAAACTCCCAGCCTATGGAGTGAAATCTTATAATCTCACTTAGAAGCTTTTCTTCAGCTTGAGGATTCATATGAATAAAGCAAGAAGGATTTGGCGATATTTTTATTTTGAAGTAAGCCTATTTGCAGAAATTTGTTTCTAGTCTAGCTTTATTTCTGAGTTGTCTACTATCCAATATAGATTTCTTAAATAGCATTTGTTATCTCTGTTATTGTATATTTTCATTATATTAATGCCTAAAGACCTTTACAAGGTTTGCAATTCTATTATAGTAGGTGGTGAACAAATAGGAAGATAAAAAGATAATGCGTGCCCTAGAGGGCTTACAGTTGATAAATATTTGCTTAGTTGTTTAAAGAAATATTCTGCACATGGCTTGTTTGAAGCTATTTATCTCAGCTGTCCACTGCAAGGGTTACCCTGTGTCCTGCCTCACAGCCCACTTATTCTGTTCCCTAACTGGATGACAAATCTTTTAAGCAAAAGAAAGATGAATGGTGAACAGTAAATAGTACATTTCCTAGAGGAGTTTTTGGGCAAATGACCACCTGTGCTAAAAGCAGTGAAACACTGAGGACTCATAAATATTCACAGAAACATTTGACAGTTCTCCAAATGTTTGCAAATTAGCAGCACACCTCTACAAATAAAGATGACATCATACATTTCTAGAAAAAAATTAGAATATATAGATGCACTGTTCAATTTTGCATGCATCCAGGTGCTTTCTGTTAACAAACCTTCTCCCTTTTAAATGATTTTTTCATCTCACTTCTAAAAATAAATACTACCACATACGCCACTGTCAAACACTTTGCTGAAAACAGCAGTAGCACTCTTGGCTTGAGACAGAGTTTTCCAGTGACACCATAATTTCAAACGGAGTACCAAGCACAAGAAATATGGCCAGGGCAACATCTTTATAGCGATCTCCAACAGAGATGGTCTGGAATGGAAATTCTTCTCAGGACAGCAATAATTCCAGGAATGTTGTTGTAAACCTGCTGACATCCATTCCTATTAAGTGGAAACATGCATTAAAATTCTTTCCCCTTCTGGAAACATCTGTACACAGACACCCATTTTTTCTCAACATGTCCAGAAAACAGCAGTAGCCAACACAGACCCTTGTGTATCCAAGCAATTAAACTCACTGCAATTAGAAATAGGCCATTTAAGATAATAGCATTTTCGGGAGATGAAGAAAAGCCACAGGTGGTAAATCATACACTGAAAAGATTTGCTAAACACACCAGAGGACCAAAGATATGTAATTGCATACTTTGTTGATGGAACAATGGGGATATAAGCACATCTTCTTCAAAAGAACTCAACAAAAAAGACAAAGAATAATCTGAGATGGTAGTATACAACACAAACCCATCTCTGAATAAAGTGATTCAACCAAAGTTATAAACAGTACAAGTAAAATAGAAAATAACTTGTGCAATTACAACAATATATTACTAATAATAACAAAGCAGAAATAGTTCAGTGAAATGAAACTTCTAAAATGTTTCTAAAAACAAGAAAAAAAAGTTGAAACAGAATCTTAGCCCTTCTTAAATTTACTTCCAACTCAGAAGCAGAAAGACTGCACACTATTTATATGACATCACAAAAGTGCATGGCTTCTTCTCTGTGATATATAAGCAATTTCAGACTTTAAAGAACTCACAGTCTAAGCATCAGATTTCTCAAATGATACCATCAGTCACAAAGTTTAGTATCCTGAGTACTCCTTTTCTGAAACTGATCTTTAACTCACCCACTGCTCCTGTTCTGTTAGTGTTCATGGAAAAAGATGACACAAAGAGCGTTGTCAGATTGATGCTATGATTTCACAATGGACATCACTCTACGCTAGAAATTGAGTAATCAATACTGTTCCCCAATTACAGGTGAGAATTGGCACAATAGGCTGTTAAAACATAAAACAGTCAAACTACAGACTAAAATATTAATTGCTCATCTAATGACTCCTTCAGTAATATTTATTTTTTAAATGTACTAGGAGAGGTTTTTTTCCTCCCCTTACATATTACTTACTGGGAGCTTCTAAGGACTTTGTAGCCTTGGTCTTACCGGAGTGAAAAAAGACACTGGTGTATTTCTGATACAAAACCCTAATGAAAGTTGCTGAACAAAGAGCCATCTCTCCTGTGCTTTACACAGAACAGAAATGGGATTTTCCAACATAGTAGCAACATAGAATATCCCAGTTCACGCTGTTAGCTGCCTCAGAAGATGCTGGAAACTTGAAAAATGAGGAGGATAAACAGACAGAGAAATCAGTAGAAATTCTTGCTTGTGAGAAAAAAATCAAATTAACTGGATGCTGCAGTCAATCAAATATTACTTGAATTTTATAGATTAATGTGACACCAAAATTTAATTTACTGTACAGAAGGGAAGAGTTACATCTGCAGCCTTTGACTGACTCTTATCACACCCCATCTTCCCAGGGCTCTTTAGAGTTTCTTCTACAGCTATTCATTCCTTCCTTTTCTGCGTTTCATTTTCTTCTTTTTTTTTCTTTTGTTCCCAAATGAAGTTTCATATAATTTTGTCTTTGGGAAGGTCCAGTAACTAGCTTTTTAAGGAAGAATCATTCATGGACATGAGGACATGTACTGCAGGGGAGCTGAAAAACAAGTCACCTGAACTAGGATTTGAATTCAGTCCACTTATGAAGAAATGCTGATATTATCTACTTCTTGAAAAGACTCTTCTGTGCAGACCAGGAAGTGGAGGAGGTAGAAGGCTTTCTGACTACTAAATGTTTCTCATTTATCGTGGTTTCTGTGATATCCTGGCAGAGATTGATTTATAAAGCCAGTGGTCCTTAGTAGTTGCTAGGAAACAGTGCTCTGCACTCCATCTGCACACGAGGGGATGTGCAGCTAGAAACTGTGGTTTCTAATGGAGTAATTCTTCTGGCTTCAGCCTTGCACAGAGAAATATCATTGCATGGTTTCCCCAGAACAACAGAAGCGAGTTATAGTCCTGTGTGCATGTATAGTGGGTAAAACCAAGCTCAGCTATACTGAGCACTTAATAACTTTTTCCCCAGGTCAAATGACCTGGTGCAGATTCCAAGTACAGAATTTATTCATGATGGAAATTTAGAAAATCCAGGGATAAGCTGGGAGGGAATTTCTGGGTCATATATCCAGTCCTCTGGTATTTCTGGTTATGTGTAGAGTCATGTCCTTACATTTATCAAGCTCCATTCTCAAAAAAAGACAGGATTATATGCACTATAAATTCCTCTGGTAAATAGTAGCCCTCTTTTAACGTGTAGCATAAATTTATTTATGGATTTTTTTGGGGACCTGAGTGTTGTGAACATTTCAGTTTCAGCTAAATAGCTTTCTTGTCCTTTTTTTCCCACATCAATGCATTTATAGGCACTGGTCTTATCTCCTCTAACTCTGCTTTTCTTTGACTAACCAAACCCAACAAAAGCCCCTTATTCCTGTAAGTTCTCTTTTCCTATTGTATTGTGATGCAGAACTTTTCTGTACTTCTTTATTTGAATTCTTCTTTCTTGAGTGCTGGTGAACATAAATGTACACAGTGATTCCAAGTGACATATGACAGTGCATGGGTGCTTTCCCCTCTCTACTGCAAATACTTCTCCTGATACTGCCTAGTGTAGGATTTTTGTTTTTTTTTTAACATTTTTGGGGTTTTGTCACACCAATGGCTCAGAGACATCCCGTGGCTGAAAAATGCAAATCCATCTATTTTTTCTTTTTTCCTACCCATTCTCAGTGGGTATCAACCATTCTTGTTTTTCCTTCTTTAAAAAATCACCTTGGGTTTTATTCTAGTTTATCTAATTCCACTCTATAATTGCTGGCATCAAGTTAACCAGATTTCTACTGAATTTTCCCTGTTGATATGCTTTGTACCTTCAACAAATTTAATTATTGCACATTGACTACTTGATCACTAATAAAAGTAATTAAGGAACATCTTTTGGAATCTTGTTTTAGAGTGCTAGTTTCCCTTTCAGCATAATCCATCACTGTCTGGCCTTTGAGGAGTTCTTTGTAATGCTCATGTCAAGGAATACCTAACCACTATATGAAATATTTTACTGAAGGACAGGTAGGCTACAACTACTCTATTGCTATTTTTCCTTTGGTAAAATAAAAAAGATCAGTCATTAAAGAAGCCTGAAACTTGGCCCCCTTCAGTAAGCTAATATTGTATTTTAGGAAATTAAAACCATTGCTCCCCATGGCTTTAATTTTCCCTAAAATATTACACATCAGAATAGTTGGTCTGTGGCTGTTAAGTTTGCCCTTTAGCATGTTTTTGTAACTGACTCTTGCTGGACTCCATATCAACCTGGCAAGTTCTGAGCCAACACTTGTGGAACCATTTCCACTTTCTATTATCCAGTTTCCCATAAACTGGAAAATGTCCTGCTGTCACATTTCTGTTCCACCTGCTTGTCTTCAGAGGTAGAGAAAAAGTATTATTTGTTTGGGGACCATCCCTACACTTGCCTTAGATAGTGTCCTTAATTCTTTTTCCTAGCTATTTATTTCTTATGACTGGAGAATCTTTAACTCTTTCTTCTGATTTCTCAAGGTCTAAATTATCCCTGCAGTCCACAGTTCACATTCTGGTCTTTCACTTTCAATTCCAAGTTTTGGGTTGTTTTCCTAAGCCAATGCCTTCTGATTCTGATCTCAAACATCTTTTGACAAATTTCAACAAATTTGACAAATTTCGGCCTGTTTAGTAGAACTATTTTTCTAGAGAGGTCTGGAGTTCTATTGCCTAAGAATACAAATTTCAGACCAGCACTCTATCCCAATTCAGTGTCTTTGCTGTTCAGAGTGAATTGCTAAAGTTGTCCCCTTTACAACCTTACACCACAACTACCAACTTGTCTTTGTAAATATTGCTATTGCATTTAAATTGGAATTGGATGATTACTGTCATCACCTGATAATGTATTAATTTCGCTATTGCTTTCAGTATAATAACTTTTCAACTTGCCCATCACCAACTTAAAATACTATAAAGTCTTAGCAGTTCCATTAGCTTCTTCAAATAGTAGGTTTTTAATCTCCACTCTGAAAAATTACTAGATTCTTCTGTGGATCTAACATCTGTTCTCCAGTCTATGAATGTGGAATTAAAACTCTCACATAATGATACAATCACCAGGTAGCTTTATCTCTCTCATGATGCTAAAGCAACCCCAGGTTCAACATTCATTGTAGAACCCATTCCTTTTCCCACTACAGAACCCTTTCTCAACACAATTTGACATAAGCTGATCCTGTCATATCCATGATATTAATTAACATTTCTTTACTGCCAGTCATATTCTTAATATATAATGCTACCACAGCTTTACAATTCCTTCTGCATTCCTTTCACAATTGCACCCTGTAATACTTGCACTCCAGCTGCAATTAGTATTCTATCATGTTTCTGTTATCCCTCTAATATCCTGTTTCATGTCATGCATCAGTAAGCCGACTTCTTCCATATTTGTCTTCAGGTGCCTTTGTTGCATCTTTTACTGCCATCTCCCTTCACCCGGTTTTGTAGCTTCCCTGCCCAGAGCATTGGAAAGAGCTCCCCAGCCTGTTGTGTACCATTTTGGAGGTGTCAGCCAGGACCAAGTTCAGATCATAATCAAGGGAACAGAAAGCCAAAAGTGTGTCTGTTAATCCTGGGAAAATACAAGCTGACAGAGGATATCATGCCTCTCTGTAAACACATCCAATATATAGGCACCAGGGAAAGGGAGAGCTCTTTAGTCTGAAAGCCAATGCTGGCAGAAGTACAAATAGACCCAAACTGGCTATGAATACATTTTTACTGGGCATTTTAAGGAAACATCCAATTCCCAGAGCAGAGAGGTTCTGAAACAGCCACTGAGAAGGCTGTTTGAATGAAAATCTCTGAGTCTCTTCAAGCTGAAATCAGTCAATTTATTAACAGTCATCTAACATCATTGTTCAAGAGAACAGAAACTCAACTCGTGTACCACAAGGTTGGTTTCAGTCCTATGTTTCTTCCTTAATAATAATACCTATTTATAAACCAACATTTTCTCTTCAGAAACTGATTGCTTAAACAACCTGTCAACCAGTGCTATGATTTCTTCTTAGAAGAGGGTATACCGTGGGGAGGAGTTCGATCAGCTCAGTCCTGCATCTCATCTCAGAAGAAGCTTTAAACATAAGATGTTATGATGAAAAAAAAATTGAAAGCATCATTGGCTTATATTTAGAAGTATCTGTATAACAACCAGCACACGGCTGCTGCTCCTGGAAAGTATTCTGAATAAAGATAAGCATATATTTACACAGACTTTGGAGTGTAAACTCTTCAAGGGCAAGGAGTCTGCCTTGAAGACATTTATCTTTTTTTAAAGCAAAGTACACATCTGTACAAGCAACCACAATTTTAGATTACTACTGTTGATGGCCAGTTGATAGTCACTTTATTAACCTCAGATGTGCAAGAGATTACTAGCAGGTACTCAGACCTTTTTCAGCAGTGAGAAATCTGAAATACTGTGCACTGGGCCTATTTCTTACACCCACAACAGGGGTGTAAATATTCACAGTCATTTGAGCATCACTTAAGCAACAGCAATAAAGACCCTGGGCATTTTGTGAGAATTAACGACTGCTGACAGTGTTAATAGCCTGAGGTGGAACTTTGGACCATTAAACCCAACTGGCCATTAAACTTCAAGAGAGGTCCAAGGCTGAGGTCATTATGACAGTTACAAATTCTAGGGGGGAAGGTATTTTTATATATGCTGATTGAACAGTATTTAATCTGTACTTTTGTAGATCAAAGACATAGATAGGGTAAAGAAACTACAGATCTCTAGATGCTGGTGAAAACCAGCAACACTTCTTCATCTCAATGGAAAAGACTGAAAATGTCAACATATCGAAAAATTCACAGATGGGTTGAAAATGTGTTCAGCATTTGTAAAACATTCATAAAATCAGGGAGGTACTTCTAAAATTTTCATTAAATAAACCCTTGAGAATCAATCCATATTTCTCCCTTAGAATCACAGACTCTTGCATGTGTAAGCCAAGATACAAGGCAGGAGAAGGAATGTGAGGTGCACACAGACACTAAAAGGGGCAAAATTCACCCAGGTCCAGCATCTAGCTCTTCTTGAAGTCCCAGAGGTATCTTGGTGGTACTGAATGCACAGGTCACCTGCCAGCTATCTAGACCAATATGTAGTTTACATACCATGCATTTCTGGCAGTGCACAGCTCTGCCACACACAAGAGACAGGATGAGAACTCCTGAGTGCTGATGAGGGGCAGCGCACAGCAGCTCAGGAGCTCCCCACCACATGCAGGATTGTGAGTCAGAAGAGACCTGAGAGGAGCAAAGCACCCAGAGCACAGACCACAGGTCTCAAGAACCCAGTTAGAAGAGGACATATAGCTGAAGACATCCAGATACTCCTTATACAAATGAATGAGTTAAGAGCAGTGAAAATGCCTTTATTTGAAAGTGTTGAAGGGTGCTGCTTCATATGTCAGTGGAGCTGCCATAATGGCTAGGTGCCTCTCAGAGAGCATCCCTAATGCCCCACCTACTTACTCTGCAACTCCTGATTTTCTGTCTTGCATTTTTTAGATGCCTCTATAAGACCACTCAGCTCACTAAACTGACAGAAACCTGGAGAACAGGGGTTATAGTCTCTTTTCTGGTCAATTTATTTGGGAATCCATAGGAGAGCGCATGCTGCAACCAAGAAATGAGGATGGTGAGACACCGACCATTTAGATCAGCTCACCCTAAGTGATACAACATTTCACACAGCCAGAAAGAATTATTAAGCTATAGTGATTTGAAAAGCTTATCAAACAGGGCAGAAAAGTCCCATGGAAAAATCTGTCTCCATGAAAGACAATGGCAGAATTCCCACCAGCTTCACTGGAGACAGGAGCTCCCAGATGTTCTTTGCCATATCTTGAGCAAGATTTCTTGCTAATTTCTAGGGGAGAACAGAATAGTACTAACAAACTTCAGAAAGACAAATAAAAATAGTAAAAAAAGAGCTAAGTAAACATATTACTCTGACTTATTTGGAACAATTAAAATGAGAGAGAAGTAGCATTTCAGATACTCACATGCCCACTAGGGAGAAAAACTGCTTACAATAGATCTAATTCTCCAATTGTTTTAGTCAGAGCAGTATTAGAAACCAGGCATGAAGTAGACTGTTGGCAAGGAGCCAGAGCATTCCTGGATCACACATATGTTAGATGTGCCTGGCATTTACTGCAGCAGTGCTAGAGCACCTCTGCACTCAAGGGTCAGTGAGTATTTCCATATAAACAAAGAAGTCAAGGCTCTAAGAGCTTTCTTGTTTCAGAAGTCTAAGTAAAAAATGCAGAAAACCAGAAGTGTAGAGAAAAGCTTGACAAAGAATGCTATCAGACAATTTTAGTTCAGAGATATTCCAACCTCAGTTTTTTCAGAGCCTGGAAAAAAATAGCCTGTAATATTGTTTTTAAAGCTTTTAGTTTGCTGGCAGTTCTGGCTGTAGTACACATATTTTCATCTGTGTGTTTGACCCATGAAAAACTGTGGCCTCCTTACACTCTCTGCCCTTGGTTCTCATTTTATACAGGAATCACAGCTGCACATTTAGAGCAGGAGGTTATGGCTCATGCATTCTGGAAAGGACTGGGAAAGGTTAATGCACCTATCAGACACATCCTGATAGACAAACTTTACTTTGGTTTCACAGGTCAGCAAGCTACCTCCCTATCAACAACATGTTAAACTGAGATTCTGCAGTGCCCACACAGCCATGGGCATACTTATGTCCTGGGTTACCTCTGATAAAAACAGCATATACTGAGTGAGCCACATGGCCTCAGGTCCATGATAGCACATCAGACCCTGTGCCAGGGTCTTCCCCTAGCTGGAGCTCTGGGTGTTGGGTGGCCTCCAGTGTGTGCTGTCCCAAAGCCTGGTCAGAGTGGGCCTTGCAAAATGCAACTCGTTGTTCATGATAAAAGAATGACTAATGGTGTGTGCCACTTGCACCAAAGGTAACAGGGAACAGAGACTCTGCCTGTGCCTTGATTTTAGTGAAAGCAATCTGTTCTTTTCATCTAAAAACTGAACAGGGAAGAACCTAAGAATGTTCTTTTACCAGACATGACTGCGGTGGTGGCTTTGAAACTGCTGTGACAGCTGCCTGTTTGAAGTAACAAAACAGTATTTTATCACTTATATTCCTTCTTTCTCACCAAGTATTAACCCAAATTGTTACCAGGCACAGAAACAATACCATCACTCTAGTAATAAGCTCTTGTAGATCCAGCATCATGCCACTCAAAAAGCCATGCTTTCTGGAATGTTTATGAACAGACCTAAAGTACTGGCCCGTCCACTGTAGATGGGAATTAATAGTTTAAAGAATGAGCAAAATACAAAAGCATTCACTTTTTCAAGGAAAGGAAAGGAGTCAAACAGTTCCTGTGTAGCCTCTTCTGTTAGCAAGAGTCTCCACCAGTTCCACCTGTGTTAAGGGGCATTGCCTTCAGAAGGGCAGGTTTTTAGAACATGTCACATAGGTGTACTGACCAAGAACCATTAGCCCGCCCATAAATTCTAGCTGAGACAGTGCAAACACCTGCTCTCCAAGGATGTGTCATGGCCAGAAGAAAAGGAATGGATTCAAAAGTTCCCCATGTGCCCTCAACATGAAGAAAAGCTATAGATAATGGCCTGTGGTTTGCAGTTATCTACTCCTAGTTCTGTACAATCAGGGGGATGCCATATAGGCTACAAGCTGAGTGCAAGATGAAGCAATTAAAGCAGATACTTAAAAGCAGCCTAAGTACACTTTGCTTGGAGCCATCCATTACAACAAGCAATATATCAGACACCCTTCATTATCAGGAATCTGTCCTGCAGGTACTGGAATTTCTCCCGCTTGCTTTATATTGGGCAAGAAGGTGAATTTTTCCCTGTAGTGCTATACAAAGGATCTTATACCAGCTCCCACTGAGACTCATAAGCATCCACTGTGAGACCAGGATCTGAACTTTGAGTAAGATTTATGGATATGTTCAGGCACTCTAGCTAAGTGTAATGGTGAGTGACCTCATGTAGATAACTTACTGCTTACAGCAACTCTCCCATTCTTATTAGCTGGTATCAACTTCTGGCTACCTTTTACTTGGACAGTATTTTTAATACCATGTCACTGCATATCATACACATAAAATTTTAAGAAGCCACCAGTGTGGTAAGAGATATTTACATTATGACAACTTTACTTTGATCTGCCCTCATTGCCTCTGATGCAGCACTCACCTTCATTTTATGTTGGAGTCTCTGGACCAAAATCAGGTGTCACAGCATGAGGCTGTGACAATCTCTTTGGAGAGTCAGTTTGATTTTTCTTCTCTGTGTCCTCTCTGTGGTGCAATCAATTTAAAGATTCAGAATCTAGATCAGAGGAAATACAATTGTTCAAGGACTAAAGCTGGGAAAGACATTGAGTGATCTGTAGTTTGGGGGTTTTTTCAGTAGATTCTTCAAGAAGAACAAGTATTTGCCATGAAAATGCTACTCCTTACCCCCTTTTGTGTGTTTTGTGTGTTTTGTGTCTAGGAGTAAGTTGTCTCTGAGGAGATTTATATCTATGCACTGAAAAGCATCCATTCTCCTTAACAACTGTAAATCTCATAATTACCTTTCATAATTTCAAGATCCTACTTAGCCCATTTCTTATGGCTCCTTAACACTCCTTAGTTTCCCCTTACTGTTTTAGCTCTGTGTTGGTGGAAGTACAGGAAGGTGTCATGCAAACTCCAAGTTGCCACCTTTAGGAGGACTTTGGATTGAAAGAAATTGAAATGCATTTACTTTCTTCCTTGGTTTTAATAATAATTCTTTCCATGATAGTTCCCATCCTCAAATCTGGGTTATCTTGGTTCTTTGGATGTGACTCTAGTCCTTATTATCCCTTCCAAAATGAAGCATGGGTGGGAGTGTGTGTGTTCTTGTCTAATTAAGGACAACTTCCCTGTGAGAGCAGCACTGTGGAGCTGGAGTGCACACACACTCAACCCTTTTGGCTCCCCACACACCCCCACCTCAGGAGCACATCCTTCAGGGATAAACTTCAGCAATACTGAGTGAAAGTTTTTCTGCTTTGGATATGAAAGTAAAAGCTCACGTGTGGTGCCCAGGCTGTGCACTGCTGATTGTTGCTTAGCAATGAAATGTGCAGCACACAGCGATGGTGCAAAGATACCAGAGCATTTTTTTGAAAAGGAAAAAGAGAAGGTATAAAAAGGTCACACTAATAATCATGAGAAAAATGGGAACATTATCAGATGCAGCAGCGAGAGAGGAGGTCACACTCCCTAGCCTGTCTGTGAAATATTCTTTCCTCATTTACCTCCAACTCTGAGGGACAAAAGCAGAGGCAAATTCAAAGTGTTTTGTTCCCACTCCTGCCTTTCTGTTAGCAATCCCATTCCATTTTAGCACACTGGAATAGGATCTTCTTTGTGTTTTTTTCAATGTAGGCTTGCTCCTGGGTTAAAGTGAAAATGGCAAAGAATCTGCCACATTACACTGAAATAATGACTTTAGAAAGAAAAACATTTACTAGTGTAGATGAAAACACAAATACTATTTTCAGGCTAGAGCAAGACATCCCATTAATAATGTTCTAGCGAGGATCCCAGAGGCACCTAAATAAAACAGGAAGGCCAGGCTGAGCTAGGCAAGCAGCTTATGATCACAGCTACACTCCAGCCCCAGTGGAAAAAAATTAAAGAAAGAGAACTGACATCCTTCACAAAGCAGTGTACAGAAGAAATGTGACTTGTGGCCTTTTGTTAATACAGTATCAACTTTAATTGAACCTTCAGGCTTTGATTCAAGTCAATATATCTGGAGCTTCCTTGAACAATAAATCTTGATGTTAACCACAGTAGAGGTCAATCTCTGTCTAATATATGCTTTGCAATGCATTTAAAGTGGAGCTATAGTATGTAGTTGGTGAATTATTCATACACACAAACTGTTAATGAATAAGTCAATATACAGATAGGATTCAGGGCCCTTAATATAAAGAGGAACTAGCTCTGCAAGAACACAGGTTCCCAAAGATAGTCTGATGCCATGACTTACCTGTGCACTTATTCTATTTGTTTTTACCTCATTTATTTTTACCTCATCTGAGTCCATTTTTAGACTGGAAATTAGCATTGTGAGATTTGGAACCTGGGAACGTGCCTCTCCCATGTTGCACACAACCTGTGGGGAGAGACTGAAACTTACCCATGGCTTGGAGGAAGCTGTGGTTTCCAGAGCTGCCCTGCCTGTGGGGACAATGCATTCCTGACAAGGCTCCACCTCACACAATCTTCCCACACCTCTCTTTGTCTCTGTGGCAATGTCAGCAAACTCTAGTGGTTCTTGCATTCCTCCACCACCCCAGGCAGCTGGATGAAGGACTGTTGTATTTCTCTGGGGAATGTTTTTTCCCCAGGACCCCTGAAGCCTGTAACCATGTAGTTTGACCCTTCCTTCCTTTCTTGACCTAATGGCTGAGATCCAGCTATCTTTTCCTGAGCCCCGGGATAGATAAGGCTCTGTTCTTCCTTGTTCGTTCTCTTTCCCCCCTGGAAACCTTCAAGAATAAATGCCTTGGACTAATTCTGGGGGAAGAGCCTTTTTTGGAATATTTTGTCTTGTCCCTGAGATATTCCTCCAAAGCCTCTCAAGGAACTGAGGTAGCCAAAGAGCCCCGGGAGGCTGTGGGGGGATATTTCAAAGGACTGGAGCTGAGGCTGCAAATCCTTTCCTCCTGCCTACCAGCTGTGGGATGGAAGAAGGCACAGCCCAAGGACCACAGGCACTGCAGCCACCAGAAAGGAGGTTCATTTCATATCCTGAAGCTTATCTAGGCCTACTGGACTCACAATTCAAAGATGCTCCATAAATCATGGTACTGATGGGCATGACTGCTTGGTTCATCAGGTCTGAGAGTAGGAGAGAGATTATAGCCTGCCTCAAGCAGGAGACAGGGCTGTGTGATGGTGAGCATAGGTGGGTCTCCCATGAATGAGTTATCATTTTATAATGCAGCCTAGTGTCTCAGCACAGCAAACCATTAGCCTCAAAATTAAAGGTCATGTAAAAAAAAGCATGGCTGCAATTAGACTTTTTGAAAGCAAAGAAAGTCACCTCCAATTCCTCTGTGATACACAGTCAGTCCAGTCAATCCCTGCTCATACACACTGCTAGAGAATATTACACAGCAATCTTTGAGACACCCTCATGAAAAGAAAGGGCACTGAAGCGATTTTATGAAAACTGAATTAATAATGTTTAACCTATGGTGCAGGAAAAGAAAAAGCAAGAAAACCCAGTGAGATACAACTTTAAGCAACATGTTGCCTGAGAAACCCAGTCACAGATTGTCAATACGGAAGACATGGGCAAGCCTGTGGCTCTTGGCAGCAAGACGAGATGTGTTAGAATACATGCAACAAGAATGGCTGTTCTGCTTTAAATGATATGTCTTTTTTCATTCCTCAGTGAGCATATGTCTTCCAAAGCATTCAAGGAAGTTAGTAAGCACATCAATAAGAGAGTGTGTCAGTGTTTGCCAAGTGTCATTCAGATGTGAGAGAGATTTAACCATTTAGCACAGCTCCCCTGTTCCATTCAATCATTGGACTTGCTTGTTATAGCTGACAGATTCTGAACAAATGTCTTGACAGAAGGATCCCCACAGGTACTGCTGCCGAGTCAGTGAGAGTGCCTTATCAAAAGAAAAAAAAATTGGGGATGGAAACTTCATTTCTCAGACAGAAAGAACTTGCTGTGGTGAAAAACAGCTGCAAAGCTCTGCTTGGACTTTTGCTAGATTTAAACAGTCTATAGTAATTTCACTCAAATACAAATATGTGATTTTTGTAATGTAATCTGATTTTCCTGTAATGCAATCCAGCCCACTCTCTCTGTGAAAAGTGCAGAAATCAAACAGAGGAGTGATCACCACTTCGATTTCTTGCAAAAAGTATTTTTTCAAATCTTAGCACTGCTCTTTGGTGTGTTGAGCCACTGAAGTGGCAGCAATGGGTGGCTGACAGCTCCCTGCAAATGTCTGTCTGTAGTCCTTGGGTCATGGAAAGCAATTTTCAAACAGAGGAGCTTTGCTCTTCTTCTCTTCCCTCTCCAATATGTTTCTGTCAAAAGTTCCACCACCTCCAGCTTGAAGGATTTGTCTGGATACTTGCAAGGATCTGTAGTTTTCTGTAAATTTTTGTTCATTACAGCATCTTATTTTTTTCTGTGTAAAAAACACATTTCACAGTTGTCTAGAAGAGTAAACTGTGTAGAAAGATTTGGAAAACATCAATAATATAAAAATCTGGGCTTACTGCCTATTCTGCTCCCTACAGTTGAATTCCAGACACAGATTTTATATTCTGATTTAACCATTGTTCCTGAAAACCCCAAGGGACAAAAACACTGCTGTGTACCAGCAACCAGACTTCTCTGGGTGTCTACATAGGTATTCTGGGGGAAGAGGAGGGGCAAGCACTGATCTCTGCTCTGTGGTGGCCAGTGACAGGACCTGAGGGAATGGCCTGAAGCTGAGTCAGGGCAGGTTTAGGTTGGATATCAGGAAAAGGTTTCTCACTCAGATGGTGGTCGGGCACTGGAATGGGCTTCCTGGGGAAGTGGTCTCAGCAGCAGCCTGATAGAGTTCAAGAAGTGTTTGGACAACATTCCCAGGCACCATGGTGCGATTCTTGGGGATGGTCCTGTGCTGGACCAGGAGCTGGACTCAGTGATCCTTGTGGGTCCCTTCCATCTCAGCTTAATCTGTGATTCTGCAAATGTGTCTTCTTGGTATATGTAGCTACAATGAAGAGCAACATAACTTTTCAAGCAATTCAACACATCTAGTATTTGAACTTCTCATTTCAAAAATTTACTCTTCTTAATTTTGTGCTGGAGAAAAGAAGGAAGAGGATGAGCATCCTGTAGCTATGAGCTGTGACACAACACAGACCACCTTACCTACCACTTACACACCAACTGCCCTACCCAGTAACCCTAAAACTGATTGTCAGTGCCAGCTTCCCACTCCCTTCACTATCATCTTCAACACTACTGATAGTTCTATAGAAGAAAAGAACCAGCTTCGTTCACATTTCTCTTCTTATTCCTTAAAAATATTTTAATTATTAATTCTTGACAAAACAGTAATTATCAGCAGTCTAATGTCTTTTCTCAAGATATTTAGAGCTAACAAGATTTTCCACAGCTTGTTAATGGTCTCACCAGCCACCCATTATCCAGACTAATCACCAACTTCATGGTTAATATTGTTACTGAAATGTGGAACTTGAGAACTTTAGCCATTTGGCTTATAAGCCTGGTGTATTTGATAAACTCATAATTCATAGGGTAAAATGAGAGGGACAGGAAGTGTTTGCCCTTTCAGGCATGAAGCAGATGCTTAAAAGCTTCATGCATTTATAGGAATACTGAAGCATAAGTCTGCAAAAGATCACACAGATCACTGAGTCAAGTTCCCAGCAATCAAGGACAATATGGAATAACTGTTTAGTCCATAGAAAAAATGTATAGGACTGTAGAAAGCTTCTAGTCCTTCTAGGCCTGCTGTTCCTGGAACATCTGTCTCACAAAGCCCTGCTCAGCAGAGATAACAAATTATTTCTCAGCCCTCTGTATCAAACTAAAACCCTGTAATCAAACTAAAGATTAAAAGACTAGAGGTAAATGAATGCATCAAAGGTAAATAGAAGGGAAGATCACTGATAAAAATACCCAAAGTTCCAAATGGAAGCCCCTAATAATGCTATGAAGTAGACTGGAAACAATGAGTAGAAGAATGTGCAAAACCTAAGCAAGAAAAATTGCTTGATATTACAACAAAGTTGGTAATTTTTTTCTGAATGCTCTTAACCTAATGATAACTCCATGTCAAAATTCCGTCTCAACAGCTTTCAAGAATAAACTATAAATGGATTTTCCTTTGAAGTTTAGGAACACTGTAATCTTGAGGGATTTGGAAAGTCACTCCTTATTAGAATTATATAGAATTAGGCACCCTACCCTGTGGAAGGCTTTGAAAGATTTACCTTGAAAATCCTCAGCTCCCTCCATAATCAGTATGCCCAAGCAAATCATGTACCATCACAGCCTGACCTCTGCATCTCTCCTTGGGTTGAGTTAGGGTCTGGAAGATGAAGGTAACACTGTCTCAGATGGAGGGATGCTTCATCTACTGGATGAAGTAGGATGCTGACCCTGTACCCTGCTCTTGATTTATTTGTGCATGCTTATCCATATGAGAGTATAGTTATGCATTTAATGTCTACCAGAGCAACAAGAGCAAGGGTCATCTTGAGGAACGCAAAAGCATTTGAACTTAAGTTCAGTAGTTAGAATATAATCAAATTTGTTAGTTATTGAAAATTGTTGGTGTGCAATGGCTTTACTGTGGTCTCCTGGTATGTGAAATGACTTGATGATTCCCCAGCCTAGATCCTGATGGTGAGGGTTGTGGATCCCTGGAATTAGCTTGGCCTTTGTCAGTCTGACCTGCTTGGAGTCAGTAGAGGTCTAAAAATTACTAGCATCTCCTTCTTTGGCTCACTCTGTAAAATAGATACCCTAGCTGGGTCTTTCAAGGAAAATTAATTTTCAATTTTCTCCTAAAGCTAGCTGCAATATCATGTTGATGGGTTTGCAGAGCAATGTTTCCAGATGCAAGTAATGCTGCAAACCTGTGTTTGTGTGCTAGGGACAACTTGGGGTTTTCAAAGGACACTGTAAGCTGCCAAACTCAGTTTCTCTGAGAAATGAGTTAGAGACCAGTGTTCTGGCACCCCAGACACACATGGCACGTTAGAACCCGCTGGTGCCCTCCTTCACATCCCTTGCACTTTATGTGGCAATTTCTGCTGAACACTGCCCCTGGCTGAGCTGACAGAGCTCGGGCTGTTTGCTCTCAGCTGGATACAATGACTGCAGGAAACGGTGAAGATTTTTCCAGGCATTGCAGACAGACTCTTACTCTGCTCATGCATTTTATTTGACTCTGTCACACAGTCTCTCACAGCATTCCCACCTCTCCCATTGCAGTGAAGATTTAGTTCCTGGCTGCCAGTGCCAAGCAGCCTGCTGACAGACACAGGTCAGTGGGTGAGATAACTAGCTACCCCTCGCTGAGACAGAGGCAAAGAGAGAGACCTGATGAGCTATACATATGTATCTACATGCCAGGCATATTATGCCACTCTGTAGGTTTCCCACTCTAGCCGCTGAACCTCTCTTTTCCATTTTGCTGACACCTGCTTCTGTTGTTTCCATAGATCTTACCTGGAGGTTTGCTGTATAAATCTTTTCACAAATGAGTTATTAAAAATTATAAAATTGCTAATTGAATATTACAAAGCTTTGTTATAGATATGCTTTCTACCTCTTGACAAGAAGACCCTCGGATTCCCACATTTCTGAAAAAAGATGCACTATCTCCTCTTGCTCCTCTCCACATTTCTCCTTTACTCAAATTCCTCCCAGTAACTACAGACTTAGTTTTCATAATTTGCTCTTGTCCTGAACTTTCCGTCCTTGGATACACGGTAACCGGGACAGCATTTCTGCTATCCTCAGAGAGCAGGTACCAGTCCAGTTTCACTGGCCTCACAGGTTCAATTTTTTCCTGCCTCCAGAGCAGTAACAGAAACAGTCTCCCTTCTCTACTGTAATCCTCATTATTATCTGTAGTGTTCAGCCTATGATAGGATTACTTACCTTCCAAACTGAAAACAGGGTCTCTTAACATAAAATACTTTCATTATCAAACACAGTTAGTTCAGATAGTGATTGAGAGACCCCTGGGAGTTTGTGCCCAGCTTCTGAAGAGTTTGCAAAAGGCGATTAAGAAAAGCTTCTACATATTGTAGAAGCTACTCCTACAGTATGTAGGAGTTGTAGGTGAGAAAAGTCTACGGAGGTTCACACATCTAGTCAGTCTGCACCTCTAAAGATTTGAGAACCATTACAGGAGATAAAAAGAAAATCATGATGTGCAAAGATACCTGTTCACAGACCTTTTCCATATCTCCAGTGTCAAGGATTTATTTCCAGCCATAGTCCAGGCTTTAACAATGAAATTTAACTATTCAGTGCCATCTCACAGATTTCCACCTAGGATTAAACTCCTTTTTAAATATGACTGCAAAGATCAAAGCAGAGAATCTGCAGAGGAATCCTGAAGCTGCCATCCTCAGATATCATTCAAGCCACCAACTCTGCCAATACACAGGAAATTCACCTTTGGGCAAAGTCTGTATTGAACACTACTGTTGATTCTTTACTAACAAAACCTTTCTGATGGTGGCAAACTATTTCTGAAGACAGCTATCTGCAAATAACCAACTTCTGAGTGCATTAACAGTGATTAACAAGTAGTTGCTGAACTGTTCTGTTCTTCAGGCTGAAGAGAGCTCTTGAAAGTCTGCAGTTATTTGCCATATGGTTGGTCTAGATCTTGAAAGAACAGTTCCACCCTTAATATAAAAACAGTGACCTTAGTATAACAGTAAAGTTATTAAATCTTTGGGGGTTTTGTTGTTGTTGTTGTTGTAGTTGTTACTTTCACTGTAGAAAGTTATGTGGAAATACCTTTGATAATATAAACCTTTAAATTAATACCTTTGATAAAAAATTGGAGATCGGATATCTGGTTTAGAAGATAAACAGAACCTGAAATGATCCTGAAAACACAGGTGAATGATGGAAAAAATTCTTCATCATCTCATTCATCCTCAGACCAGACCGCCCACAAAATGCTTCTGGTTTGGAGGGCCTCCAGATTCTTCAAATTTTCCAGGTACCCACATGTCAGTGGTAAAATGTCCACTGTTGCCTTAATTAAGAGGAAGACTATGTATTTCCTAACAGATATATGGCTAGAACTGGTGATTTATGCATGGGCCTCATGGTTTTGTAGAGCACTTTGCTTGACTGAAGGTAGCTCAACTTAATATCATCTGCTAAGAAGTTTACATGTTAAACTCTTAGATATTGTGTGTTATTTTTGAAACAGATTAAACAGAGCTATTCAGAGAGTATTCAGAAATTATAAGCTTCAATGTCAAATGAGAAATTATTTATTAAAGAGTAAAAGATGAACATTAATATGAGATTTCTACATTGCATGGCTAACTAGCTGAAGTAGACATGATCCTGTTTGCAACAGAAAAAATAAATCTTGGGCTGGAGGGAATTTTATCCATGAACAAAGTACAGGGAAAAAGGTACATTGCTAAAATTTTCTGGGGCGTTTTTTGTAGAAAGGATCCAGAGTGGAGTGTCATGCAGGGGCTGTGTAACCTTGAAGACTTAAGTAATATAGAGAATTTAATAAAAGACATAAAAAGTCATGGCTGTAAATATATTCTATTACAGAAAAAGGTTCTGTTAAAAGCTGGGATCACCCCTATTAGAAATAAGAGAAAAGAGATAAACTTGGCTATACTAGGTGGGTGCATGATGACTGTGAAGTGCCAGTATATTATGGCAGTAAAAAGACCCCAGAGGAATCTGAGGATATACCAGTATTTCCAGCAGGGTCAAGCTCCAGTAAGGAAAATTCATCCTGGTGGACTTATCAGTGCCAGATCTTTTTTCCACAGACACAAGGCTGACACAGGATTAAATGGGGATATAGTTACCTGAGCAAACTTCATGCAGAAATTAAAAGGCTTCTAACTGTGAGAGGAGTGGATTTCCAGTATCACCTCTGAGTGAAGGGGAAATAATAAACACCTCAGTTATTTTTATGATGCAACGATCAGTTCTACAGCAGGGTTATTCAGAGCTCTGTAAGGTCAGTGTTAGGCTCAATATCAAATGCTTGTCTGTATCCTCTACCCCTTGGTCTGTACATCACCGTACATACCCACAATTGCTGCCTTCTTCTGCCTTCAGTCCTGTTGCACATGGAACATTCTGCAGAAGTGATCCTGTCCTCAAATTCAAGGCTGAAATAGTTTCATCAGCTCTCATTTTCCACGACACCTGTGTTCCACCAGAGATAGGAGGACACTGAGAAAAAGAATCATCAGAGCAACACAAGAAATTAACATTGGTAGGTCTGGATCAGGAGCATGGAAATCACTTGATGCATATCTTCTGATATTAGCTCAGTTTGTCAGAGCATGTCAATAACACCAAGGCTGTGGGTTTGATCCCTGTATGGGATCATTCACTTTAGAGTTGGACTGGATGATTCTTGCAGGTCCCTTCCAGCTCAGAGTGATTCTGTGATGTCCATTAGCGTTTAGCACAGATCAGTAACACATCTATGAAGGGAACCTCCTGATTGCACCAGTTGAGAAGTGTTTGACTGTGTGCAGAGCTATACAAGCATGAGCTAGATTCATTTCAGATAAAACTAAACCAGAGAAAGCAATCTAGAAGTGCATGGATCCTCTCCCATTATAACCACTGGTGAGTCCTTGAGACCAGAAGAGCCTGGTACAAACTTATCTGCAGCAAATCTCCAAAATGTGAAGAATGGGACTGGGCTGCTGGATCCACAACACCAACTGATTTGCTTTATAAATTTATTCCTCTTGCACCACAGTATTGGTTATGTTGATAAACCTGTTTATTCTTATCAGATAGAAATTACCATGTCCCTCATAACACAATTCTATGTAAAACTGGGGGGTTTTAGTGCTTTCTTAGCAGTTCTTTACTATGCCTACTACAAATATTCTGCAAAGTGTTATCAAAGTACTTACTATCAAGTCTATTGAAAATTATTCTTTTCCATTTTATTTTGTGGGAAGAGTTTAGATAAGAAAGCCTGATGGAGCATGAAAATAGGGATTCCATGGGAACAGACTATTCTCAAATGCATTTCAAAACCCTCCTCTGGAAACTTCAACATGTGAATTTCAGATCAGTTTGCAGTCTTACCAGAGTTCATGTTCTCAGATCTGATGCTTAGGTCTACAAATGTTCTTATCAGACAGTGATGTCTGATTTCTGCTGTTTCCTATTTCTGCTTCTAACCAGCCTCCTTTTGGAACTGAAAAGTCAAGAACAAAATGACGACAACAACAACAACAAATCTATTTTCTACACTGTTGGCTTTGGAAATTCAGAGATAGTCTTCCCCATATCAGAGAGTTTCTGACTGCAGGCGCTGATCTTCCAGTTGATAGGGTCTAAAATTAGGGTGAATTCCATAATGCTTAAAATGGGCAAACATATTTACCCTGGGTCATTTGTTATTTCTGTCTGATGCTATGGAATCACCAGGAGATGACTGCACAGTATGCATTGCTGAATGCACATGAATTTAGGGTAGGGGCTGCCTTAAGCAAACACTATCTTGCTATTGTGAATTTAATATTGAAACTGTTTTAGCACTTTTCTGTCTTTCATCTGCTTACGTTAAAAGCAGCAGTATTTGTTTGCACTGACATTGTAATTCCTTCATAATCTTAAACCATAATGCCAATAAACCACCACTGACAGTGTAATGATTCACATTACCATATCATTATAGATGTAAAAGTCAGTCCCACATACTTCCTACAACATCAGTATTGGTGAGGCAGCCATTAAGATGTCAGTGGTAGAGCAGAGAATCACCATTACAAGCTTAGTCAAGATAATAAAACATTGCTAAAGGTAGCTACAGGGCCATGCTCAGCAGCTGTTTTCAAATATAAACCTCACAGCAGTTTAAAAATAAATTTTAAATTATTCAAATGCTTGAATCCACATTAGGAGCTGATGTTTATGTCAGCAAAAAGAAAAAAAAGTCCTATTTAGGACTGTCAGAGTTTGGAGATTTCTTTAATGTCTATTGTGAAAAGACGTATTTAAAAAAAATTATTTCAGTATATTTTAAATCAGTGAAAAATTGAGGGACAAGAATTTTACTCACTTTAACTGTAAACATCTTGCCCTTTGTTGACAGCAATGGAAAAGCTGTGCTTGAAATGAAAATGCACTCAAGCTGTATGTAAGTTACCATAGCTGAATCCAGTGGTGAAATATTTACACATAAAGATTTATATTCTAGAGCATACACAATATATTTAGACCTTCTGTGCCATTAGTATAATTCAAAGTCATATCAGATTAACCTTTTGCATGATTTTTTTGAAGCAATATCATATCAAACAGACTAATAATGATAATTAATAAAGATTCTGGCAAAAAGAAGAAGTTTAATTTGGAAAGCATAGAGGATGGAAATTGGCAGGCTCAAATGGGAATAAGGAAATAGAAAACTCACAGCAACAGAAATATACTAAAATAAGAGCATTTACTTCAACAGCCGCTTACATTTATGGATATTGCCTTCATGAACATGTTCATATTATGTTATACAAACATAATCATGTTGCTACATTTCTTTATATCTTGTACATAAAAATCAGAGGTGACTCTTCTTAAGTGAATTTTAACCATCAGTGATGGTGTGCAAAACCAGCACACTATCATAAAATTTAGATAACAAGGAAGAAAGCTTTGTTTCCTCTCTGTTTTTTAACTAGCCTTCAGCACTAGATCATGGAGCTCTCATCTTTATTGCTCAGTATTGAAGTAAGAAGCACCCTTGTTCCACTTATATTTCTTAGGTGGGTAAGAACTTGACACAGCAAAGAAGTTCTTGAAATTGGTCCTTCATCTGACAGCATGCAATAAGTTCAGGGTGAAGTATCACTAATACATAGCACTCAGGGCTCCCCTTTAACCAAAGATTTTGTTGTCCAATGAGGAGTTTGACAAAGCCAAATTTTTAACTCTCTTTGAAAAATCTTCCTAAACAATAGAAACTCTGTTGGAAATATTTTTTGAAATTATTTTTCCAACACCCACAATGAAACTGAAGTGACAAATTTTCAAATGCTTCATGGATTGGTCAGTTTTACAGTGAGGTTAGAGGAGAAACAAGAGTAATTCTGACCCTATCTCAGATGATAAAATTTTTGTGCTTTATTAAAATATAACTATTGTTTTCAACGTGATCTAAATTCTGTGCAGGAGCATATAGTCTCCTCTTTAGATGCATGATAGTTCTGACCTTGAATCTGGATATGAGAATGGAAGATAGTTGTCTTTGATCATATCTGAACACACACTTGTGTGTGCTACCATCTGTACGGTCATATGTGCTGCTGAATGCATATTTAGGAAGAAAGGCAAAAAAGTCATCAGGGTTAATTATTTATCTATAAGAAGCAGAAAAGCCATATTGGTCAGACATTTATATGAACTACTTTATTTTTGTTATCTTGGAAATAATACCTAAATTGCCATTAACATACAGTGCTCACAGTAAAATCCATGTAGGTTATTCTTTTTCAACTCCAAGCATCTAAACTTTTACCAGTATTGAACTGACAAGTTTCCCAGTTCAATCACTGCTACCATTGGAGGCATTGCTAAATTTGTCTTCCTCCTTGTGACGGGCTGACACTGCCTGGGTGCAAAGTGCCTGCCAAAAGTGCTCTATCACTCCCCTCCTCAGCTGACTGAGAAAACAGGGGAAACTGAGGGGAGAGAAAACAGAATGAAAGGTTTGTGGGTCAGGATAAGGAAATGGAGGGATCACTCAGCAATTAGCATCACAGGCAAAACAGACTTGACTTTGGGAAATTAATTTAATTTATTGCCCATCAAATCAGAGTAGAATAATGAGAAATAAACCCAAATCTTAAAATATCTCCCCCACACCAATCCCTTCTTCTTGGGATCATTTTCACTCCCAAATGCTCTCCCTTCTCAGTGGAGTAAGGGGACAGGGAATGAGGGCTGAGATCAGTTCATCACACATTGACTCTGCTGCTCCTTGATTCCTCACACTCCCTGCTTCAGCATGGGGTCCCTCCCACAGGAGACAGCCTTCTACAGGCTGCAGTTCTTCATTAATTGCTCCGTTGTGGGTCCCTTCTATGTAGGGCAGTCCTTCAGGAACAGGCTGCTCCAGCATGGGTCCCCCACTTGATCACAAATCCTGCCAGAAAACCTGCTTCAGCATGGGCTCCTCTCTCCACATAGCCACAGTTTCTGCCAGGAGCCTACTCTTGTGTGGGTTTCCTGGGGGTCAGAGCCTCTGCTGGGCACCCACCTCTTCTAGTCTGAGTCCCCCCAAGGGCTGCAGGTGGATCAGTGCTCTCCCATGGGCCCCTATAGGCTGCAGAAGGATGGCCTGACTCACCATGGTCTTCACCTTGGGCCGCAGGGGAATCTCTGCTCTGACACCTGCAGCATCTCCTCCGCCTCCTTCTCCACTGACCTTGGTGTCTGCACAGTTGTTTCTCTGAAATATTCTCAGTACTGTCCTTGGGTGCAATTACTCTTGTGCAGGAACTTTCCTCCCCTTCATAAATCTGTTGTTCCAGTGGCAGTACCACCATGGCTGATGGGCTCAGTCTTGGCCACCAGTGGATGCATTTGGAGCCAATTGCCATTGGCTCTCTCTGACATGGGGGAAGCTTCTGGCAGCATCTCACAGAAGCCACACCATAGCCCACACACACATATATCAAAATATGGCTAAGAAAACCCAACACACTCCTTCAGTCAGAGATCCCATTTAGACACAAAGGGCTTCAGACACCGCATTGTGAAGGGCAATTAACCACTGAAGGTCAAACAGATTCAAATACAGGGTCCAACTTTTCCATGCTATCCTTCCAAAAGATAAAATGTTTGAATATTTTTCACAAGCCTTTTGCAAATTATGTAAGACTTAACAGCATGAAGTTCAGGTTTCTACAGATACCCAGCATATAAACTGTATTTATAAATCATATTATCTGATGGATGACCTTAGAAAAGTCAGCCTTTCATTTAAGAATTCATAAAATTTGAGACAATTCAAAAATGTGAAGAAGGGTTTTTACATCTTTGACAGGTGGAACATGTGTATTTTGGAAAGATACGCATGAATTACTTTTTAATGTATTACTAAATTTTATGTATGAATCAAATAAACTACCTGGTATCTCTTAGGAAGTTCTGGCAGGACTTTTTATCTATATTTCATTAGATGACTGAATCCTCAGGAAATATACCCACAGAGTTTTAACACTGGAATAACTGTGTTCATGTCCTAAAGTAGTGGTTAAAAGAATTTAGTACCTTTCAGGAGATGTTTTGATGAAGTGATGCTAGATTTTGGAGAAGGTGCTTCTGAGCCATCCCTACCCTGCCGGCTCTGGGGCAGCACAGTATCCTCCTGTTTGTGAAGTCTGAGGATGATTAAGGTTTCTATAGGTCAGCACTGGGTTTAGTTGTTATGAGATAATTTAAATGGATGTTGGAAGAAAACTCAGTGTTAGCTGAGCAAGGTTATAGCAACAACAGAGAGCACCGAGTTCATCTGTACTTCTGTTGCTGGCACTCATCCTGTAATGGCAAAGGGTCCCCTTCCCTCCCCAGTTATCTTCATAGCTATTCTTTTAACTAGGCAGGATTTTATCAGCTTTTCCAGTCTTTAAACATTGTCAGTTAGTGCTAGCCAGACTTCACAGTTAATTGTATTCTAATCTACCCAATTAGTCCCCTATTCCCATAAAGACTTACACATGTGGTTAATTTAAAGTTTCACGCAAGTGTGAAACTCTTCTATGCCTGAGCCTGCCTGCTTCTAATGAGTGCAAAACCAAATGCTTTTCTTTCTGAAATCCCTCCTCAAGAGCCACAGCTTTCTCTTGGCCTTTCATCATTAATCTCAGCTCTAGTGTTATGCACTATCTCACCCATGCCTGATCATTAAACCTAATAAAACAAAGTGAAAAACAAATCCAAGATAAAAGCCAAATGGAATCAAATTACCTGATGGTCATGCTTTGTAAATAATGAGTATTTCATGAAACAAATTCCCTTTCTTTTGCTTTCTGTTGTTTCCTTTCCTCCTTCACCCCCACTGTGACCCTTCTTAGCCAATGTAATTCATTGTGTTGCCTGTTTTGTAAGCATCCTGAGGCAGGGATCTTGTAATCTCTACAGTCTGCACAGCACCACACACCTCAGAGGAGTGTGTAAATACTAATCAACACACATTCACATGCAATGAAATCAAAAGCCCTAATTTTATGAATCAATAACACTGTCTCACTGGGTATGAAACAGTAGTAATCCATGGCCATGAAATTTAATCCTTTTGAAAAGTGGTTTCAAATGGAACTTTCATGAACAGTATGAAAAATACATGCAAACAAAGATACAGACATCTAGTAAAGCACTGGTTTGTTGTATGAGCAATGTTCATTGACTTTCACCCATAAAATGCTGTCAACTGCTGGCCCTCAACCTGCTCCCAGTGATGTTAAATTCTGTTTGGAAAAGTTTTCCTAAATGACCTTTTCAAACTTTTGGATACTCCTAGTCTATTATTTCCCCCCTTCTCTGCCATTCCCTTAGTGGTGTTAAAGCATTACAAAAATGTTAACAAAAAAAATTCTAGAATTAGAAAACAAGATTTATTCCTCCTGCCTGTGTCTCATGCTGCAAGCTTCAACTGCAAGACCTTGCTCTATCATTTTTTCCAGCTCCTGGATTCCAAGAGGAGGAGTTTTACAGATCAATCAATTGGTGAGTGCAGACAAGGTATTGAAGCTGATGGTAAGATCATTCCTGCATTACAGGATGTCTAGCATGACCAGACTAACAAATGAACTACAACCCTTTCATGCAAAATGTATATTCTTTCTTGCCTTGATTCACTATTATCCTCTGCACTGCATGGACACAGGGCTTTCTGGAAAAAGCCCTGCCTCTGACTGTGTCATTGCTAGCCTAAGCTGATAGCAAATTTTCAAGGGTTTGGTGGATTTTTTTCTTTGGAGCAGAAGAAATTAAAGAGTGAACAGATATTTGTCTGTCTAAGTCTCTCTAAGAGGAAAAAGCCAAGACTTTTGTCCTATGCACGATCAAATACATATTCCAGCCCGCTTTCCACTCTGCAATGTGTTCCCTAAATACCACTGCTAATTTTATACCAGACTCACGTAGAGTTTTACTGGCTGACTCCAACTTATCTTTTTCTTTGTGGGGCCATTTCTTAAGCTAGGCATAGTGGGGTCCATCCATTCCTATTCCTGATGCAGCCTTGACCCTGGCACTGAGCAGGGACATCTCTGACTGCAGCCCACAGGAGCTGGAAGTACATGGCATCTCCACATCAGTTCTGTGCAGGACTTTCCAGTTGTTCCCAAAGTTACTTAGACAAGCACAAGGGAACCCAGGCAGGAAAAGCAGTACATAAGAGAAAAGGAGAAATTCCAAATACTCATGTGCTCAGTCTGGTAAAATGTGTGATGGGAATTTTTTTGTACAATTGTGTGCTCCCACTCTTCTTTATGCTAAAGCTGGATGAAACAGCTCTTTCATATTGACCACTAAGTTGTTGCACCAAATGTGCAACAGAGCTGCTATGCTCTGGTGTGGCCAGGCAGTAGATGCTTGGAGACGTTTCACTAGTTACTCAGACTTACAAAGACAACTATATAACACCTGCATGCAGCACACAAGAGGACTTTAGAAGGTTTTACACAACCTTATTGCCAATTCTTCTGGTTCTGAACATGTAGCACATAATTAGTCTCCTTTTCTTAGTTTTATCTTTGCAGTGAGCAATCTGCCTTGTTCTTATTTTGCACTGTATTGTTCTCTCAAGCCTTCATTATGCACACTCAATATTCACCAAAGTCTGCTTCAAAATTTCTGTTAAGAATACTGGGCACATCAACTAAAAAACACTGGAGTAAACACTGTTTCTAGGTATAAAGCACACAGTTTTTTCACCTGTCTCTCATAAATCCTTTCCCCTGAAATGGTAAACTGTAAAGCAGAAAATGCTCTTGAAAGTGTGGTACCATATATCAGATTGTTGGCTGTATTTGGTTATTTTCTGGAAATTTTAGCTGGGAAGAATTTGAGGGAGGAAAGAAATTGTAGCATTTGCTGGACTTCCAGATATGTGGCAACTTATGGGAATACCTACACAGTAGCTTCATCTGACTAGCCAGAAATCTGGCAGCCCCAGGGTCTACCAAATTAATGACATGTATGTTATACAGATGGTTCATGTACGCACTGAAAGTATGATGTGAACTGAAAGTGTCAGAGTAACGATGCACAGATATAGCCCATGAAATCCCTCAGACACACAGCAGCCACATTTGAGATCCTCTGGCTCAATATCTGCCAGATTTGAAGGTAGCATTGAGCTCTGGGGTACAACAGTACTGTCTTCTCTATTTATTCCACAAAGGAATGGATCAATTTTTCTGGGGATTCTTTTTGTTTTGGTTTGGTTTGGGGGTTTTTTTGGTTGTTTTTTTCCTGAATTAATAAGGCTTCAGTAAGGCTTTTCTCACTCCCAGCATAATACAATTAAACATCATATCATACTGCAAGAGGTCTGCCCCAAGGGAAGTTAACTTTCTTTTTAGCCTGTATGGTGTTAAGCTTTGGATTTGTAGCTAAAACTGTCTGGAACTCACCAGTGTTTAGACAATTATTGAGGACTGCTTGCACAGCATTAAGGCCTCTTTCCTGCTCTGTCCTCTCACTACCCTGTAGTGGGTTGGCTGAGGATGGACAAGAATTTGGGAAGGGACATGGCTGTGACAGCTGACCCAACCTGGCCAAAGGGATAGTCCATGCTATAAAAGGTCATGCTCAGCAATGGGTTAGGGTAAAAAAGAAGTGGAGGGGTTTTGGCTTCCAAGGCTGATGTTGCTCAGAGGCTGGCTGGGCATTGGTCTGCTGGTAGGAGGTGATGAGTGATTATTGCCTTTGCATCACTTGTTTTTGCCTGTGTTTTTTTCACTTGTTAAATGTCTTCGTCTTGATCCATGAGTTTTCTTGCTTTTTCTCTTCCTGTTCCCTCCCCTGCCCTGCTGGGAAAGGAGGGTGGCTGAGCAGTTTTGTGGGAGCTTTGCTGCTGGCCAGGGCCAGCCCACAGCACATACATGTGTGCACAGGCAGTGTGTTGGGTGGAACATAGCTTGTGTCAAGAGTCCTACCTCTCACATTTCAGGTGGATTTGAATGTGCAATCATCAGCTCAGGCCTGTACTTGCTTTCACAGCTAGATCGCCTCCTTCCCCCAGCAGGCCTTGTGTTTACGGAAGCACACATTTAACTGGTGAGTTTGGCATCTGTGTGTTCATTGCCTTGTAATATTCAGGGCAGGGCCTTGGGCCTATTTCCAGACCCTGCATCCCCAAACCTCACAAGCATGTCATTGTCCTGCTAATATCCACATGCCCTAGCTTATTCACTGTCTTCCTTGTCCTTCAGGATCTCATGTGCATGTCCTGCTTGTCCAGGTACTTTGTCCCAGGACCTGCTCCTCATGAACCTGCGACCTGGTTCCCACCATCCTACTCCATGGATGGAGGACTTCCCATCCTCCTCCTCCTCCCCAGAGCCAAGCATCAGTGCTGGGAGCAGAGAAGCAATCCTCCAACTCCCCTTCCTGTGCTCACAACTGAAAGCACATGCTAAATAATTTACCTGTGGGTGTTTGACCTGCCAGCCATTATGATTTTATTACTAGTTTAAAAGTGTTAGTTCTTCATGCTGTTGCTTGGAAAGTAAATTCCTTGTTTCTGTAGGATAAGTAAGTTTATAGTGCTCTTGAGTGAGGGGGGCTTTCTCAGCAGGTAGAGGACTGTCTCTAAGCCATGTATTTATTTACATTTAAAGTTCCCAGGATCTTTAGGCTCACCTGATTTTCTTTGTGATCTGAATCAGGAAATAAGTTTTTATTCAAGATTGTGTCCAGGATCAATCAACATCTAGTTTACTAGGAGATTCCTACTGAAACTTTTTGTTTAGTAGCACTAAACATACCACCACTTTTTGGAATGAAAATGAGCCTCCATGAAAGCAGTAGGAGTTTTGTCATTGATTTCAACAGTATAGCTTTCTGTCTTTTCATATAAAAGAAGCACTTACTGCAGAAAGGAACTAAGATGCTGAGGCTTGGTTTGGATCCTGACTGGTCTCAAAATCCCTTGTGCAATCACGCAGGCAATGGAGCTCTACTGCAAGTCTAGAAACAAGGATGAATCCCACTCACCTCCAAAAGAGAACAAGAATAAAGCAAATGCTTGGAGGACTTAAAGTCTTTAGGGACCAGAAGAGTTCATTCTTCTTATTTCCTTTAGCTGCTATTGTAAGCTTTCCTTCACTGTGAGGCTGATACAATTGCCACTGAATGTCACTGGCAAAACTGCAAGTGACTTGTTAGCCAGAATACAGTGGAAGGTTATTGCTGTTATCATTACATGATATAAAAATGAATTTTGAAGAACTTTTTGAAAAAGATGTCTTCCCTCCAGACTGTCACCTAGTCTGAAGAAGTTCCAGCTTTCAGCAAATAACACAGAATGACAGCTTCAGAAGTGCCTTACTAGCTCCCATTTCAAGGGATGTCATTTTTGCCTTCACTGCGCCTGTTAATATGCCCAGACTTCAATGGGCTTTGCACATATCCTTGTGGTGATAAAAGCAGTCCTACCACCAATAAAACACCACAGAGAGAGCTTAGTGACAGCATGTAGGAGAAGTTCACCATTACTAATTAAACCCATATTTTCAGTGTTGGGGTCTTGCTGCCTCACCAAGTACTGTAATAGGACTGTCTGGAGAAAGAAGTCACAAAGAAAAATATTTAATTGGAATTTGCCATAAGTTCCCCCAGCATACAATTTTTCATAGAATTACTTATTTATAGAAATAACTGAATGTTTGAAGGGCCTGTGTTCTCGGACAAGAGTGCTAGTGCATTGCATGCTGGCAGTAACTGTGTAAGGGCAACTATTTTTCCCTTTCCCTGCCCCGTGTCAGTTCAGTGTATGTGAAGAAAGAGATTTTTGAAGAACATTTTTCAAGTTACTGCTGCTCAGAGTCTCCAGAGTAGGAAATTAGCATTGCAAATAGAGATCACACTGCTGGAGATCCTTTCCATCATGTCTTCCAGCATGATATTCCCCCACCCTACACACTCATTGTTCACCTCCTCTATTTTGCTAATTTGCCTGCCTGAGAGTCACAAATATTCAATTACACTCTTGGAAACATGCATATTCACAGATTTCTTCACTTCTTCTTGATGGACAATGAAGTTCTTTTCCTAAACTAAGTACTCACATGCTTTTTACCTTTGGGTCAATGTCTGTATCTGTGACAGAGAGATCAGGATTCTTATATCACTCAACTTTCTAACTCTTGCATTGCACTGAAAGGACAGTCAGCAACCTTTTTGACAGCAGATTAAGAAGTAAGGAGCTTAAGAGAGTCTCAGAACATAACTTTCAGTGCCCTGCTAGTATGCTTTGAGACAGGTCTCAGTGTATATTTTCAATTATATTTTTAAAAATTCAATACACAGAGAGTGGTCTGTTTGCCCTTGCCTTGCACAAACATATTTGCCTTCTGCTGGTGGGAGTAGCAGAGGCATGAACAACATCTGGGTCTTGGGCACTAGGAATCTTTGGGGTCCTCAGCACTCCCAGCTGTGTTGCTCACCGTTCTAGCACATTGCCAACAAAAACTCAGAGAGTATTTCCACTTCATTCTCTGCTTTTGCTTCAGAAGAGTAATGAACCTTCTTTCAGTCAAAGCTAAATATTTTACTGTGGATGCAAATTTTTCGCTAATGAATGAATAGCAGACATACATTTTTCATTTGATAAAGACATGCGCTTAACGTTGTCATTTAAAAAATGTATATTCATATAGCCATTTAAAAATAACCAGCACCATTGTCATAATTATCTTTTCATATGTTCAGCAGTGCCAGCAATTAACTGTGAATGTAAATGTAATCAAGCACACTACCACACTTTTAACAAGGCAGTTTCTGTAACTCTGTCGTGCTGGTAATGGTCTGTAGATTGCTCTTGAGGAAGTTTGAGGGGAGTCCTTTCCCAGCCAAGTGTGTTGGCTCACTAGCACACCACATTGTTCTGAGTCTGCTGAAACTTGTGGGGAAGACTTGCGCAAAAAAAAGGCATCCAATTCCAACTATGGGAAGAAAAATGAGTGTTTGTGTGTGTCCTCTCTCACAGATGTGGGGAGTGGAGGAATGTCTCAAAGTAGTGCACAAGAATTGACTTCTTGGGGAGGTACTGAGGAATTTCTTCCACACCTCTGTTAGCACACATGCTCTGTATGTTACTACATCACACAATGTAATTGCCATCTTTTTTCTATATATCCTCTTCCCCAATCTCCTCTGTTTAGCCTCCACCTGTCAGATGAGAAGAGCTTTTGCTAATGATCTATATGTTTAAGAAAAAACCCCAAAACCATGTGCACAGTAGGAAAAAGGACATATGATCAAACACAACTTACTGTGAGTGGATTATTTCACTTCGGTCTTGTCCCAGCTCCCAGCCCTCCTCATCTCTCTCAAAGTGCCTCTTGCTTCTTTCAGATTCTCACCTGCTTGGAGAAGACCGCAGGTCTTCTCAAAACCCCTAAGACTGCATATCAACAAAAATATATTAAAAAAAATAAATGGTGAATTGCATAGATATCGGTGATAAGATATTATTTCCTTAGTATGTGTTGGAAAAATGGAAATATTTTCTTTCAAAATCTATTCAGTGTTTTCACAAAATGCCCTGATGAGAGTCCTATTATCCTTCAGAAAAGGCATAAGACAAGCAAGACTGGGGTACACAGCCCTGTGCCTCAAACCAAACGTGTTGTGGAAGGACTTGCTTCAGGGCTGAAATGGCAATTTACTTTCTGGAGTCCCTCAGGTACTCCATATTCTGCTGTGAGAAGGGCGTGTCAGTAGCCATGTAGGCACATTTTCCTTTGGAAAGGGCCAGTACAGCTTGCTCAGTGAAACCAGACGACAAGACACCTGTCACTTGGTAACAGTCTTTGGAGCAGAATAGGACTGGACACTGTGCTGGATTTTAAGCAGTGGCCTGAGGGCAGAAGCACCCATGTGTCCTAGCACTAGGTATTATTTTGCATTGATTTGACAGGGAGGCTGTGCTCTGGTGTGGCATACTGAAAAGCAAAGACCATATGAGAAGTTTCACCACTGAATACATCCCACAGGGCTCTAAAGACCCAAGGCACTCGATTAGGCATGTCCAGCCTTCAAGTTCAAGTAATGCAAATCACTGCAAGGAGAAAGTTAAGCAAACTAGTTGTCACTTCTTATGAACACACTGATCTCTGACTAAATTGTTCTTTTTTTATTGGTCAGCTAGTTTTGCTTATCAGGATGTTCACTACATCTCCCACAGTTCACAGGGGTCACCAACAAGGTCACTGGCAGGTGACGAGAAGACTTTTCAGATGGAGACAGATGACAGAATTCAGATGACAGAATTCCTCATAAGTGTGTCCCTGCAAATTCATGTAACAATTTTCTCATGATGGATTTTTGTTTGTGCCTGATGAAAACTTTACTGTTTCAGCACCAGCTGGACCAAAGACTTCAACTCAGATTTTACTTCTTTGTGAACAGGGTGGAGAATGTTTTTATCCATATCTGCACCTCCTATTTTCAATTGGCTCTGGAAGCAGAATTGGACACAACAAACACAACTTCTCCACTGTCTCTGTATTGGGAAGAGGAGGAATATATCACTTAAGGAAAGGTTATTTGGGCAGATTTTCTGACTGAGTCCTGTGCTTTTGACATTAGGGCACTGGCAGTAAAGAACACATTCTCAATACTGTCAAACACAAAAATGGTACAGGAATAATATCTGTATCAAAAGAAAAATATAAAATAACAAGTAGCCTACAAATACTGACTCCACAACAGTTTCTTGCTTAATAAAAAAATGCCTAGAGAAATAATCTAGAGGAGAACAGTATCTTTTCTATAAACTTACTTCTGGTGGAGTGACAAGGCACAATATCATTAATATTATTTTTCATTAATGGTTCTGGATCATTAGTTGTCATCATAGCAGATTGCACTAACTAGTTATGCACTTAAATGTATGTAACTGGAAGTATGATCAGCAAATTTAATTTACTGATTCCCTAATGGGCTCATCTCTATCTTCAGCTTGGTGAAATTAGTAGTAACAGGCAGAACTCACTTTAAAGGCCATACAAGTTACCTCAGGATTGTTTCCTTGGACTCCAAGACATTTGAGTCAGTTTCATGCAGCATGTCCATTGACAGATGTAAAAACACTTTACTAAAATATGAAACCTCATTTTTCAGAGATGTCTTGGTAGATACATGCATGTACACATGCCATGCTGTATACAATTATTCTATTTTGTACATATCATATATATCAGTCTTTCATTTTACTTTCTTAAAGAGGTATGAAGATAAAAAGTCGTTTCAGTGGCTGAATTCATGTGTGTGCATAAAATGAATTGCTCGCAGTGTAATAGAAATTATGATAAGGTGTGTTTCCACATGTAATGAGGGCGAGTATAAATTTTATGCTTATGCTGTCTGGCAAATAAATAATACAAATTGTTCAAAGGGCCCTTGCAGATATCAGGCAATACTTCTCTGGTTGGCAGCTTTCAGACTGCTATTGGTCTTGTGCAACTGTTGTAAAAACAGAAAACACTATAGGAGCTGCTTTACTTTTTTCATTATTCTGCCTTTTGTACCAGACATTAGTACCAGAGTTTGTGCAGAAGCGTTCAACTCTACAGGATGAACCAAACAAATCATATTTTGTCACTTTTTTGTCACAGCTCTTAGAACTGTTCTCTGATCAGAAATACAGCATTAGAAATGCAGCAGTTCTTCAAATAAAGTTTTGCACAGATGATCACTACTGAAGAAATGTAATCCTGCTTGATATTCAGCATATATTTTCTCATGACGGTTTTATGGCACAATTAAATTTCATACTTTCTTTTCTACCACTCTGAATATGCATTAGAAAGCCAAGCACCATAATTCTAAACCAATTGGGTTGATTTGCTTGTTGAAATTCAGTTATTGCTTCTTTATGTGCATTTCAAAAAAAAGGCCATTGTCTGTACCAGTATATTTACAGTCAACACATGGTCACTAAAGGTCTAGGATGCATCAAAATTGTATTTCTAAGATCAAGTTATGCACTTGATATGAAAAAATGAAACAATGTAATTCTAAAATGGTTTCTTGGAGTAACTAACCAGAGAAACAATAGAGCTAATGGAGGGCTAGGGAGAGAGGCATATTATGAAACACATTGTGTATTACTTGAAAATTATACTGATATTTAGATGGACATAATAACTTAATAAGACTCATTTGAATGCAAAAGAATGAACATTGAGTTGTTATTAACTTTTAATGGTTGTCATTTTATGTTAATTTATATTTTTAAATTATAGTCTTTTTTCTTTTTTTGTAATCAGACTGGCTAATTATACCTTCAACATGTAAATTTGACACGATGGCAAAACCAAATTAAAAAAAAATTCAACTAAGTACTTGGTTATAAAGACCTATAATTCACTCAAACTGGATTCTGGCTGAGTTCCTCCGACCACACAAATCATTATGTTTTGCAGCAGCAGAATCATTCAATTTCTCTTGAGATTATTTCTTTAGTTGATTTTACAAGACGACAATGCTAATGCACTCTATTTGTGCAACCTTTTCCTGATCACTGATTTGACAATTTTTGAAGAAATTCTTCATCTCACTTTGATATTTGCAAATGTGATTTTCCAAGATTCCCTCATGCTAAAAGCACCATTAACAAAAACAGATTTTTCTAGCACCAAAATGGTCTCAAATTGGGTTCATGAGTTCTCTTCTTAAATAGTACAAGTAAGTTATTTTTGTCAATACAAAACATTTACTAACCTTCTAAAATCAAAATGTAAAACTAGTGTCTTGCATTTTATATATCTGATTCCCTTTAAGGCAATTATTTTCCAACACATATTAAGCAAAGTTCCTGCGTCTAAGCATGCCAAAGTGATGGGAGCTTATATGAAAAATGATCACTTTCTTTTCTTAACTTGTACTCTGGTGCTAGAGTTTATTTCATTTCTTTTATAGTGTTTCCAGAATTGAAATAATAAATTCCTTCTGTCAACTCTGTTCAGATAGCTTTTTAAGTGTTTGTGACTCAGATGTCTTTAAAAAACCTAAACAGTTTATCTTGAATGACCTAGAACTCCTTCAAATTGGGAGATACTGTGTGCAAAGCTTTATGTATAGTGTTGAGCTGATAACCTTGTTGCACCAGACCTCTACTCATTTGAAGTTATTTGGCTTTTTAGCAAGTATTTCTGTAATAGAATTCAATCATTTAATGAAAATATTTTTTGCCTTGCACACAACTGAGCAGATGAGATGATTAACATATATAGCAACTCCAAAATCTTTACTCCTTCAGCAGGCCATTCTTTCTCCTCCTTCTGCCTTCCTCTAGGGTCAGGGCTTTATTCATGTTTTCTTTCACAACACAGATTGCAATGAAATCACTAAGCTAAATTCTAACAAGGAAAATATTCACTCCAGCACAACTCCAGTTGATTCAAGAGGGAAATTTCTCCTAAATAGTAATTCAAAGTTGAACTGTTGCTTTGGGGGTAAAAAGCGTACAGTTAACTGTAAATAGCTAGTTTAGGTAACATGAACCTGTGCTTCGCTTTCCTCCATGGAAATATCAAAGCAAAAGTCTGTTCCTGAGTTTATGAAGTATTTTCCAATGCCATCATAATTACTCCTCACTTGTCCATGTGTATAATCCATGCCCAGCCCTGAATGCACCAAACTGTTGGTAGTGTCTCCTACAATGCTGAGAAAGCAGTTCTCTGTTTTGCCTGCCTGTGAGGGCTTTGAGGAGCAGCAGGGTGTTACATTACTACCCTTGCTAAGACACTACAGAGCTGAGGCAAATGTGCTACAAGGTCAGTGGCCCCAACTGCAGCCAAGGGCTACAGGGGCAGCAGTTCAGTGCTGAGTTTCCACCACTGCCCACCACAACAGCAATAAAGTCATTGGCAGCCTGAGGGCAATCCTCTTTCCCACCAGGAGCAAAACTGTCAGTCTGTGGTAGGAGCTTGGTTTCCCTTATTTTCTCTAACCTTTCTGTGTGTGGTGGTGACCAAACTCACAATCACACCCGCAGTTAATTAATAATTACTGTCTCATTCAACAGAGATTATCCAAGCATTACAAATGGCTCTGCTCTAGCATCTTTTATCTGCTCTCCAACTGGACCTATAAAATGCATGTAACAGCAGTTACGGAGCAGCAAAATTTACATACCCTCAATGCAAAGCAGTGAAAATCGAAGAATTTGGAAATTTGCAAACCATCCTTATGATAAGAACATATCTTTTCAGTGGCTCAGAGTTGATTTTCTTTTATTAAAGCATCTTCCATAATAGCTAGTGCATACTTACAATGCTAGTTACTTTTTTGCAATTATGTTATTCAGAAATAATTGGATTTCTGGGTTTAATTGGGCTCTAAATTAGCCATAGCTTTCATAAAAGCTATTACAGAGATTTCTAATAGCAGCTTTTCCTGCTATTTAAGGACAGAGTATTTCAATGAGAGTGATTCAGCAGTGTAAAAAGTCTTGGCTGCTGTGAACTCTAGCACAGGTTCAAATTAATTATGGCAATTTAGGCACCATCCTTTTGTAATTAAACATTTGCTCAAAACATCACCCAGAGTATATAACTGTGTCAAACAACTGGTTGTCCTTTAGAAAGATATGATTTTGTTTTCTAACTCTTTGGAAGATTAAGGAGCTTTATGGCAGGTTGGCTCCTGATGATCAAGTTCAGAGGCAGAATAAGCACTTGTTTGCTCTCACCAGTCTTTTCACCAGCTCACAGGCTCATAGAGGTGTCTCTCTGATCTTCCTTCCCACCCAAGGGGTCCTGTGCTCCATTTGCTGACTATTCCTGCACACGTGCTGTCATGCAAACATCCCACTATTGGAAAAACAGAGAAGTAAAAATGCAATCAGCTACTTTGGAAAATATCCTGGAGCAATACCTTTGACTTAGCTGCAGATGATTGAGGGGTGATAATGAGGTGATTCAAGGTTAAGAGAAGCAGACCTGACCCTTGTGCTTTTCCCTGGTTTCTATCAGTGGGACCTCTACTCCAGTGCAGCAGTATTTGCGATCCTCACAATCTTCACCATAAACTGTAGGCTAGGGTGCATTTTAGGCAACACATTGGTAAGGAATGGCCTTATCCTACCAGACAATGTAACTCCTGGACCATAATGATACCTTCCATATTTATGTCTTAGCCTGGTGGGAAATAGAGGATGAGAACAGCAGTTGTTTCACTGTCAGCTGATTCCTGCTTACTGCCTGGCTCCTGTGTGCCATACTTGCTGCACTAGCTAAGAGAGGGTGAGGTTTTGCTCAGTCCTTCCCCATTTAGTCTAAGGTGAAAAATGAAGCTTCTCCCAGATGCACAACTCAAGACTATGTTAATTGTGTAACACTGGACTTGAGGCTGGAGTGCAACCTACCGTGTCAAAACTCTGACAGGATTTGAGAAGGCAGACTGATTGGGTTTTGTTTTTTAGAGAACAAGTTAGCAAGACCCTACATGGTATTTTTTGCTTTGGAAAATAGATAATCTAAGAAAATTTAAAATGTATTGTGGTAAATTTGTCTTATTCTCTAACACACTCACTCCTCTGATGAAGCTCTCTTTTTTCCCAAGGATACTGCCAAAGGAGACAAGCCCCATATTTTTAAAATTATCCCAGAAAAACCACAACACTTTTCCAGTGATTCATATAAGTCTGAAAAATGTTTGCCCCCATAACGAAGGTTGGAATTCAGCCCCAGTTAAAGCATGAGTATCTGCATGCCTACAAATACATATTTACATGTGGACTAGGTGGCCAAGCTTCCATTTTATCTGTGCAGTTTTAGTCAATACATTCACATGAGAAAAGGAAGATTAAGCCCACTGTAATATAGACACTTTAGGGCTCAGCTCTGTACATGAATGCAAATGCACAGAGCTACCTGAGTAGCCCTGGGGGATCCCAGCTGCCCTTTGGATGTTGATCCTGGAGGGTACATATCTCCCAGGGCTCAAGTGTCACAACTGTAACCTCATGTCCATGACTGGGACACTCGAAGTTACACAACAATCCTGCATTTACACAGCTGAACGATATCAAGAAGTCAAAACATTGAAAGAACTTCAGACATTCAGGGACTCCACAGGACATCATAAGATATCATCATCAACTTACTTTATTATGTTACTATGAGTTCCAAACAATATCTGACATGAAAGATACAAATCCAAATTTGCCAAAATTAAATATGAAGGTTGAAACAATTCAGTTAAACTTTTTATTCTTGAATTTTTTCCTTTTCCTTCAAAATGCTGGAGACTTTGCATTTCCTGGCAAAGAAGTCCCTTAGTGACAGAGACAAGTGACAAGTATACCTTTGCAGGTACACTTTAGGCAATGGTGAATGATAACATTTCAGTGTTTGGCTGAAGATGCTTTTTGGCTTTTTTTTATCCATAATAGCTTGGAGGATTCTTTGAGATCTACTGCAAGGCTGAGAAACTTTTTTCAAAATTCCTTTGCTAAAGCACATTTTTTCAATTACCTGAGAAAATTCAAGGCTCTTTTGTGGAAATAGAGAAAAAAGGTATCAAGGCATATGTCAACCCTCAATCCTTTTCTAGACAACAGGAGTTTCACAAATTATTTTGACAGAAGCAAACTTAAATCTTCAAGTTCAATACTCCAGTTTGCCACAGACAAAAAAACCCTTACTAAATTGTAAAAGTAATTTGGTGAATTGAGTCAATTCACCTAGTTAAATGATTGAAAAAATGTAATCAGAAGAGATGTTTTATTAAAAAGCAGTATTAAAGTATATGAACTTCTTTTGATGCCTGTTTCACCTAAGCAAAGATTTATCAATATTCATCAATAATATATTCACATATGGTGACTGTGAATAATGTGATGTTTAATATTCCCTAAATTTTTTAGATAACCTTCGTGAAAAGTCATTGATTATAGTATTTATCTGCTACTTGAAAAAGAACATGATATAAAATGACAACTCAATTTTCCTCTTTGACATTTCAAATACAACTAGGTCACATTAATCAATCAATAATATGCTTATCATATACTGTGGTCAATTATATCCCAACTATCAGTGACAGTTTTCTGGCTTGCAATCTGGACACATATACTGTCATGACAACTACATTCTTTTTAGCCCTTTAGAATTTTACAAGCAGTGCTCTTGCTTGAGGCACATCATAAATGTACAAAAAGGGCATCAGATACTTCATAATCCCAATTCCATTTCTGTGTTATTAGTATATTTCCAAAGAATAAACTTTCAGTGCACTGAAATCCAAGAAAAATACGATAAGCTTCCATTCTCTGAAGTTGCACATTAAATAAAGCCGACTGCACTGCAAATAGAGCATTTGCATTTGCTGATTGCAAGATAGCGATTATAGCTCACCATTTTAATGAAGTCATAAACTAGTCCTTTGGTTTATTGCACCTTGATAACCTTTTATTTTGGAGTTGTAGCCATATAAACTATGATTATTAATGATATCTCTGTCAAAAACATTATCAATACTGTTTGCCAGGACATTATTTATATTCTGGTCTATCTGTAAAAATCAGACAGTATCTCCCAAATGAACTTTGACACAGTTTTAAACAGAACATCTCACTTTCAGACAAAGCATTTAAATCTTAACCTTCCTGTTTTTATTGAAATTATTCTGAATGAATGATACACTCATAGATCTTACGATACAGTATTTCTCCACTGGAAAATACAGGCTGGTGAATGGTCTAATTGCTTATTTCAACAATATCCCACTCTAATTTCCCTTGGAATTACTTTCTGATAAGAAACAACAGATCATATTCAATTTTTTGGAAGAGAACTTTTTTTATGAACTTATTTTTAAATATTTAAAGTGACTTAATAATCCAGCCTGAAGTAAAATTATGGAAGAAACAAGTCAAAAATAAATTATCCAGAATTTTTATTTTAATTAAATTATTTTTGACATATTGCTCTGATTAGGAATTTGTTTCAAATTGCAGAGCTTCCCATGAAATAGAATAGCCAGGTTTTATGAGACCACTGACAGATGAACCTTCTTCCCACAGAGGTTATGACAACTGAATAACCATCCTGCATGATTTCCTGAAAATGAGAATATATATGACTTTTCATATATACTTTTTTCATCTTTCTTGCATAAAGTTTGCTCCAACTGGCTCATAGACAGAGAGCTGAGAAGGGAAGAGATGTGTGAGTTCTCAGCCCTTCCAAGTTCATGATGAGACACATCATACATCTTCCTTTGTAAGTGCCAGCAGCAGAATATGGAAACAAGAAGAAATTTGAATATCAAAAGTCATTCTCCAGTTTACCCACTCTTAAAGCCTGTCACAACACATTCCCAGTAGTAATTACCTACCCTGTTCCAACTCAGAAACAAGGCCATCACAGAGGTGGTTGAATGACCCTATCTGTTGCAAACTGTTACTTTATTCAGGATAAAAACAAAGAGAAAGAAATTTTAAAACCCTTGTACATATCTAGCAGTTCAATAATAGCTGTTTGCTTGGTTTTATTGTTTTTACATCATATTTTGATGCTGCTATACTCACTGGGACATTTAAAGGGTAATATAGTAATAATTTATGAAATAAGATATGCAACAGTATTCCTAGTGGTGCATTTCGTTTCATATTAGCAATACAAAAACTGTAAAAAGCTGATGGTGGCAGTGGGTTCCCACTGAGACATACCCTATTACAGTGGTATCCATGTCAGCATGTCAGCTTTTTGCTTTTTAATCACAGCTTTGACATTCAGTGACTACAGTGTTTTCCTTTCAAAAATCATATGGGTTTTCACCCAGGAGCCGAAATCATCTAGATGACATTCCTTCTCCCACATTAAAGCCAATTAATGGAAGGGGTGCAGGTAACTTCCACTGAAGAAGACGGATGTACCAATGCTATTTCTGTGTGCAGGGTATAAAGCAAAAGCCCTTCCTTAACCCACAGCTTGAGTCCCAGTGGGTGCTGCAATGGAATATGAGAGAGTGGGGACCATTCCTAAGGCAATCTGAAAGTACATTTCTTTTTCCCTCACATTGTGTTATGCTACCAGTGCACAAATACACATGAAAATTGTCAGTAAAACCTGACCTCTTGATATTTAGTTAATGTAACATACCCAAAACAAAGAAGGGCAAGATCCAGAAATTCTGACCTATACTTACAAAGCTAAAATTTAAAAAGTATGCTGACATATTGGTCAGCTCAAATAATTGGACTTGGTGAAAAACAGTCTTTCAGTCCTGGGAAAAAGTCATAATACTTGAATAGTCTTCTCAGCAATTGTAAGAGAACTTTCTCTGAGACCTTTACCATTGCCTGAAGTGTGGTCAGACTTCTAGCCACAGCTTTTGCTTCAGAGGGGGGAGAAAGCTTCTTGTACAAAGCCTTTTTTAGATTTTAGTGATGCTTTGAAAGGGAGATACTGCATGCCTACAGGAGGAAAGAGTAGGAGAGGAGCTTCAACAGATAGGCAATGTGCAGTGGCATAGGCTCTGCCTTAGAATTACCTTATTTTTCCCAACAATGTCTTTAAAATTGAATCATTCTGGTTCTACAAAATCATTGAGTCTATTATTCAATCTACTTTCTTTCCTTTACACAATTTCCAGATTTTTATTATACTACCATCTCCCATCAGAGATCATCTTTGTTAGAGTAAACTGAAAATCACTCGTTATGACTAAAAGGAATTCCCATTAACAAGTCATCATCTAATAATTTTAGGAACTTTGTATCCTATTATCAGCTTTCTTATGAAATACCATTTCTTAATGACAGGGATTTGACTAATACTGTGTGAACTCTGTTAACATAATTTGAAAGTTGCAACCAAGTGTGTATTTATGGAATAAGCCGTCATCTTTTTCATGCTTGCACATAATTTTAGCTTGTGATTTGATCAGATGTGGATGTTGAAAGTTAATTTTCATCAAATCAACTGAGGAAGAAGGAATAGAGTTGTCAGCATTTTCTGCTGGATTAAAACATACTGGCATTTGAATTCCAGGAGCCTCAAAGGGAATAAGATTTCCCTTCTCATTGTCCACAGAATTTCCTTTGTAGGTGACAGAGGCAATCTATCCATTTAGTACTTTTTTTGAGGGCCATGGTACAGCTTGTGTATGAGATATGTAACTTCTACTGTATTTCAGCTGGTTTCAATGAAGACCAAGCATTAGGGAGAATCCAGGCCCCTCCGGTCCCAGTCTCAAACCCTATGCAATGAACTCAATGCCTGATCAATTTCTGCCATCTCCTGCACTCTGAAATGCCATCTTTCGTTCCCCATGTTCCACCTGTTGCCAGTCCAGATTGATTTCACCTTAATCTGAGTTGTCTAAGTCAGTTGTCCTGGCTCCCCAGAGTATGGAAATTAAACATTGGTGTAACACATCACCTGATAATTAAAGTTTACATGAAACGTTGTAAAATGGAGAAGAATTTGATCTTCTCTTTTTATCTTTTTTCTGTATGTCTTGTTCCTCGTATCTCTAATTCAGGGATATACCACAGTTGTATTTAATAGTTCACTTTCCATCAATCTGAAGACACATTTCTTAGGTAACAGCTTGGGGAAAATGTTCTCCAAGCCAGCAAAACAAATTTAGTGATTTTTTTTATAGTCTTGAAAAGACAAATACAGATTTCGATCCCTTTCTCATTGATGATCTTCGTACCACCCTTCCTCACATAGTAAAAAAAAAAAATTTTTTTTTTAGAAAATAAAATCTTCTATGAGAAACAGACATTTTGGATCTATTTAAGAGATATATATTCAGCTAACAAGTAGATATCAACTAACAGAAATGGAATTTTTCTTTATCTTTTCATAGGTAGATGGTCTCCAAGATTCTGAATGAAGAAAACCCATAATAAATTTATAAGGCTGTTCTTTCTGACTGGATTACAAATTTAGAGATCCCTATCTGAAATACTATATATAGAATCACAGAACTTCAGAGAAAAATTTCCTATCGATAGGCTGTTGACAAGACAGCCTCCAAGTGGCAAAATGCTGGGCAGTAAGGTCAGGCACTGTCCTTTCAGTTCGTGTTTACACAGCACCTACCACTAGCTCAGGTGAATGGCTGGTCTGCTCAGCTCTAATACCACATAAAGAGAAATACATTTTTTATCAAGTACACTGTCACAGAGTGAAATAGGTAATATCATAAAATGACAGCAAATAGAGTAGAATTATCCATATGAGCAAGTTACCTATTATGCTTCAGTATTCTTGGTGTCTTTGTTACAGAAATCCAGGTAAAGGGAATAATGTTGGCACAGTAATGCTAATGAAAGTATTTACTTACTTCGATTTCCATGAGGCTTGCATCACACTTTTACTTTCTAATTTGCAAAATCTGAAAATTCACAGTACAGCCCATAGAGTTATAAATTCGAATTAGTGAAGTTCTCTACCTGATTGATTTTAAACCAATTTATATAGGGTTGTCTGTTTAAGCTCTTAATGCTGTTGAAGATTACTATGGTATTACTGCAGTCTGCAATATTTCAAAGCTTATGATGCTGTATCTCACCAAATCCTCAAAAAGGATTTGACTTTCCACACCACTTCTAGTCATCTAAGAGCTATCACTTGTGAAACAAGCCCCTGAAAGCCTGGGCCAACTGTGCCAAGTGTCAGAAAACAGAATTCACTCTGCTGAAAGAGGTAGAGCAGGAATTCAACTATTCAGCATAAAAACAGAGAATGCATTTTTATTTCATCCAGTTTCAGGTACCTGTATAAACATTTTGATTAATTAAGCTGTGAAATTCTTTGCTGGATTTAGAGATTCTGATAATTTTAGTGATTTAGTGTTTAAATTCAGCCTGTACTTTCCTTTGTGATTCATTCATTTTAGTGAAGAATTACCCATTTAAAACAAGTACTGGTTTTGCAAACATGAAAAGAATACCTTAATAAATGTAAGTCACTTCTCTGCTCTAACTGCACTGGGAAGATAGATTAGTGTTGTAAATTAACCCACAAACAGACTTTATGCTCTCTTGCTCCTTAAAACAAAACCAGTGCATGGCTAAGTAAACCATCCCTGAAAATATGTGGTTCCAATTTCTCAGCCAGTGCAGAAAACATTATTAATAATCTCCAGTTTGAAAAGTTTAGCTAATGACAACAGCCTCTAGAAGAAAGGGAAACAGAGCACCATCTGCTGTACAGCCCTGCAAATGTTTCAGAACAAAAGCTGCAAGAAAACCATCTTTACCTTAAGTTTTCCAAATACTTAGGATATATGGAAGGTCATTGTCATACAACCATGCATGACCACGAGCTTTGGATGGAGAGAATCTAAAATTAGAGAGACACATGAAGACTCAGGGTTCACAGTAAGTTGTCAAAAGCTACAGGGAGAAAACAAAGCATGGAGTTTAGTTTTTTTGGAGAGACTAGCATGGCTGTGATTTTTAAAAGTACAGAATTTGACAGCCAATATATGTATATGCTACTATATTGGCATGTCATTTGGCAGACTCTCTAGCCCAGGCTAAAACAGTGTTATGGTAAACCACTCAGAAGTTGTGTTAGTATGCCTACACCTCAGGAAAAGGAAAATTAATATGCTCAGGGGCCACATCTCTTTGCAAATCCTCCTCATGATCAGTAGCCATTTGAAGATGAGCCTTTTGAGGGGCCTTTATTTGCAAAGTTCTTCGGGGGAATCTCAAAAAGCAGATGAGGCTTAGGCATGCACATCATAGGCTGCAGTGGATCTGAGAGTTAGGAAAAGTGATGCCAGTGACTCCTGAAGCACCCAGCAAGCCTGAGGGTAACCGGTCTTCAACATGTCCAACATGAACCATTGACCAGCAGTGATGGATTTCTGTCCTATGGATAGAAAAGAAACTTCACATTTCAGACTTCCAAATGCCCAAATCAACACCAAGACCATCTCCCATAGAAGATGAAGAAAAGCTACCTCTTTTAAAGACTATGGACTTCAAAGTCACTGACTGAAAGAGCACATAAGGTGTGTAGTGGATCCTTCTCAATCCTGAAGAGAATGAGGGACTCTTCGTAAGCCTGTCATCCCAAGATATACTACCATCAACCTTTATCAGTTGCACAGAAGAGTCACCAAGAGTCTTCTAAATTGCCCACTAAATAATGGGCAACATGAATGAGCAATAATCACACAATCACAGAATATGTTGAGTTGGAAGGAACCCACAAATATAATCAAGTCCAACTCCTGGCCCTGGTACAAGTTCCCCAAGAACTGCACCATGTTCCTGAGAGCATTGTCCAAATGCCTGTTGAACTCCATCAGGCTGGTGCTGTGACCACTTCCCTGGGGAACCTGTTCCAGCGCCCAACCACCAGAGTGGAAAAGCTTTTCCTAATATTCAACCTAAACTTCCCCTGACACAACTTCAGGCCATTTCCTCAGGTCCTGTCACTGGTCACCACAGAGCCTGTTCCTCCTCTTCCCCTCACAAGGAAGCTGCAGACTGCAATGAGGTTTTCCCTCAGTCTCCTCTTCTCCAGGCAGAACAGACCAAGTGACCTCAGTCACTCCTCACATGGCTTCCCCCCAAGGCCCTTCCCCATTTTTGCTGCCCCCCTTTGGACACTCTCTAATAGCTTTGTATCTTTCTTATGTTGTGGCATACCAGCACTCGAGTTGAGTTGTTGAGGCTGCCTCAGTGCAGAGCAGAGCAGGATAATCCCCTCCCTTCCCCAGCTGGTGATGCTGTGCTTTTCTTTGCAAGAAAAGGCCCTAATGGAAACAGGACTATTCTGGGGATCAGCACATGATTGTGCTAATTACAGTATTACCAAAGAGGCTTTGGCTCTTTATTGTGGGAGAAGACTATTACAGAGGTGAGGAATCTTCCCTGAACTAGAAGATGGGCATAAGGGTCAGAATGAAGCTCCCACACAATCCAGAAAGGAATGGTTAGAAATTTGCTACACCCCTTGGACACACACAGGTTTATGGCACCAGATGGGACCTACCCAAGGGTACTGAGGGAGCTGGTGGAAGTACTCACCAAGTCACTTTCCATCATGTATTGGCAGTCATGGCTGATGTGGAGGTCCCAGCTGACTGAAAGTTGGCAAATGTGATCTACAAGAGGGGTTGGAAGGAGGATCCAGAGAACTGGGGCCAGTCCTTCAGTTCAGTATCTTTATTGATGATCTGAATGCGGGCATCAAGTGCACCCTCAGTGAGTTTGCAGGCAACACCAAGTTGGGTGGGAGCACTGATATGCTGGAAGGAAGAAAGGAAGGCCCTGCAGAGGGATCTGGACAGGCTGGATTGATGGGCCAAGTCCAGTTGCATGAGATTCATCAAGGCCAAGTGCCAGGCCCTGCCCTTGGGTTACAACAACCCCAGACAGTGCTACAGGATGGGGGAAGAGTGGCTGAAAAGCTGTTCATCAGAAAAGGACCTGGGGCTGTTGCTCAACAGCAGCTGAACATGAGCCAGAGTGTGCCCACGCGGCCAAGAAGGCCACCTGGTCTGTATCAGGAACAGTGTGGCCAGCAGGACCAGGGCAGGGATTGTCCCCCTGTACTCAGCACTGGTGAGGCCACACCTTGAATCCTGTATTTAATACTGGGCTGCTCATTACAAGAAGGATTTTGAGATATTGGCACATGTTCAAAGAAGGGCAACAAAGTGATTTGTGAATCGCACAAAACCTGTACAAAAAATCCCCAAACCAACACCAACCTAACAGTGTGATAAAAAGAGAGAAGAGTTACACACTTATTACAGCCTCTCAAGAGGAGTAAAAATGAAGAAAAGAGTCTAAGCAGCTTTTCAGATGAAGAGATACCAATGAATGCAAACCTGGAAGCAGAGTGACCAAACATATCTGTGACCAGGTGGTAAAGGTTGGAAATATTCTGCTCACTTCAGTCCTGCTATTTACTTAGCATAGTTTCAGTGAAACCTGTTAGAAAAAAGTTGACTCAACTCTTCCCGATTTTTAAGAACAGTAGAAATGTTTTGTTTGTTTCCCCTGAGCTCTAAATCATGTCCAGGATGTGTAAGGATATTTTATTGCATCGACCAGTCAGAAGAAACACAAGCCATTTCTGACTCCTTCTCCTAGAGGAAAAAGCTGTACTTTGCCACTGTCACTGTCTTTCTACAGGCCAGTGGAAATAAGAAATTAGAGTTCCTCACAGAACTTACTTCTCATCGGTCATTACCAAGTCAGACAGCTCTATCAATAGCCTGCAGAGATCTACAATCCATAGTTTGGTCCAGTTTACAAAAGTACCTGGATAAGACCCCAGAATGAAGGGGTAGTCACGGTCTGGTCTGTAGGGAATCCTTAACTGCATGGAGCTGCCACCATCATCCTAATTTGGACAGAGCTGCTTTTGTCATTGCCATTTCATTTGGACTTTGTGGGCTGCTACTGTGTCAAGATACCATTTATATGATGGTTGGTTTATCTCAGAATTGATACCCAGCAGCTGAAATTGTATGAAGCAGTAAAGAGCTGTCTTTTGCTATGAACTGGTGAATTAGGCTGATGGCAATGCATGAGGAGAGGTTGAAACAAATGAGAAGCAGAGGGGGCAGACAGGTAGATTTCTACCCTCCATCACAGCCTCCCACACTCTGAGCAAACAGGCTGAGTAACAGTGGGGGCATTCCCATCAGGGTGACCCTAAGGATGAGATGGTGATCCTGGAGGCGATGGACAGACCACACTGGGGAACACATGGGTGCAGGGTGAAGGTGTGAAGCAGGGGCAGAGAACTGCAGATGCTGGCAGGGGAGCACCACAGGTCCCAAGCAGAGCAGCCTGCTGTGGAAATGGCCCAGTCATCAGCACCCATCAGTCTGGGGAACAAGGGAATACACAGCTAAATCCAGAGAGGAGATTTTAAAAAGTAACAGTCAAGGGGAGACTAACAACTGGACTTTAACAGTTAAGCTGCCAATGAAAAGTTAAGAAAGTTAGGCTGACTACTGAAAAGAGCTAGACTTAAAGAACACCATCAAAACAGGTAGATTTTACCCTAAAAGTGAGACCCCAACATATAAAAAAAGCAGAACATTTCAGCACTCTTCTGTCTCTCCCCCTTCACTGAGCACTTTCATGGAGTTCACTAAGTCCAAGAGAGAATACAGGAAAAGCCGTTCTCCTTTCTTGGAGAAATGCAGTACTGTGATCTTTCACACTAGGATGAAAACATCTGGATGAAAACTATTTTTTTTCCTTCTACTGATGTAACAAAATCAAAATTGCATCATTCAGTTTATTTTGCAGCTATAGAGACTAAAGAGATTTAGAAACATCTTATTTCTCATAGCTATTGAATTGCATGTGTTTTTAAATTTTTCTGAGTTTATATCACTTCACTAGAGCGAGTGACCAGTTGAAAGTCTACAGCAACTGTTTTTAAAAAACAACCCATTATGAAAACCTTCCTTAACAAAATGAAGGCTGTGGGCATCAAAAACACAGCCTTGTTATTTCTGTTTTATTCCAGACCACAGGAAGGTTTTGAATTCACACACAAGAAAACCAGAACTAATGGTGTGTTAAATTAATGTGTTTTCTTAGAAAACTCAGTTTTACACAAAGTAACTTTTGTCAAAAACGTACATATGAAGAAGTTCAAAGAACACAGCTTGTAGCAGTACTCCTAATATAACAGATTTAGAAAGCAAACTAAAAAGCTTGAGATAAACATACATTTGATGCTATTGAAGTTGCACTGTTGTGCTCCCTTTCCCCTGAGATTCTGCTGAATCTAGGGCTCCTAGATGACTGCAAGCAGTAATGGTCTCTTAAAATTAAGACCAAATGTGAAGGAAATGCAAAGCAGTTTGTGAGCTCTTCCAGTCCACGGAACCAATTACGTTACAGACTGCCAAACCATTCTGTGTTTTAATTGCTGTTTGAGATTTCACTGCATCCTAAAAAATAAAATTCTGTTTCCTTTGCAATTAGTGCCCAAGAGATATTTAAGAACAAAACTGCATGAAAACAATGATAATACTAGAGGTTTTATTGAGAAGAGTGCCACTTAATTTTCATAATTTCATGCATTTCTCAGAAGAACACAATACCTAATTCTTTGCCTATCCCATGTTCTCTACAATTCCCAAACGTACCCCACCAATTTTCAGTCCATAGAGTGCAGGGTGAAGAAAAACAGTAACTTTATAGAGAAAATATTGATTTTAAACCCTTGATTCAAAGCCCTAGGATATCAAAAGATTAGATACTTTTAAGGACTATACTAAAGGTGACTTTCAGCTACTTCATTATTGAAATGCAAAGGAAATAAATCCTGCTATTCAAAGCAGCAAGATACCAATGCAGAAGCTGTTAAAAAGAAAGATGGTTTGACACCTAACAGACTAGCAGTAAGAGACCCAAATAGTGACAGACTGCTTCAATGACAAAACAAAAATGCTACATCTTCCAGAGGCAAAAAAAACCACCCCAGTGTTTTATTGCAATCTCCAGCTGAAAAAGGAACAGCTGAGAATAAAACTGTTGCCATGTGAGGTCCCACAAGGATGCATATGATGGATAAACAGCAGATAAACAGGACCATGAGGAGGAAATCTGGTGGGCATTCCTACTTCTTCCTGAGGTGCTAGGAGCCAGAGAGCCTCAGTGGCCACAGCCATGATATGTGGGGGTTTCAGACCCCTAAATCCAGAGCTGGTGCTGATGCCCTGCCTCACTGCAGCATGGCTGTGGCCCACACTGGGCACTGTCACCAGAGCCAGGTGGGCGAAGGGATGCTGCGGGTTCACCCCACATGTAATGGGAAGAGGAGTGAGGCATAAGGTGCGTTGGGTGTGCAGAGCTGCCACAGAGAGCCATGGCCATGGGGTGGGGAAGATCTGAATTCAGTGGAGCCTGGGAAAACAAAATGCCTGCCAGTATCAAGGAAAAATAATATCTAATCCACTCATAAATTACCCCCAAAATCTCCTTATAAAACTCAGTACTGGAAATAGTGAGGAAGGGCTACTGTCACTAGACCTTGTGTGGTAAGATGACCCTGGCTGGACAGCAGGTACCCACCAAAAACCATATCACTACCCTCCTCAGCTGGACACAAGAGAGAAAATAGCACAAAAGGGTTATAGGTCAGGATAAAGACAGGGAAAGATCACTGACTCAGTTACTGTCACAGGCAAAATAGACTCAACCTGGGGAAAAATTAATTCATTACCAATGAAATCAGAATAGGGCAGTGAAAAATAAACCCAAATCTTAAAAATACCTTCCCCCAACCCCTCCCTTCTTCCCAGGCTCAAGGTCACTCCTGCCTTCTCCCTTTCCTCTGCTCCTGCACAGGGGGATGAGGAATGGGGGGTGCAGTCAGTTCCTCATGTCTCTGCTGCTCCTTACTCCTCAGGGGGAACTGGAGACAGCAATCAAGGTGCAGCCTCACCAGCGCTGAGTACAGGGGGACAATCACTGCCCTGACCCTGCTGGCCACACTGTTCCTGATACAGGCCAGGTGCCTTGGCCTTCTTGGCCACCTGGGCACATGCGGGCTCATGTTCATCTGCTGTCAACCAGGACCCCCAGGTCCTTCTCCACCAGGCCACTTTCCAGCCACTCTTCCCTCAGTCTGTACCATTTTGTGGGGTTATTGTGACCCATGTGGAGCCCTGGGCCTTACTGAACTTCAATACCGTCAGACTCAGCCCATTGATCTAACCTGTCGAGCTCTCTCTGCAAATCAACATTCCCTCCCAACTTGTCATCTGAAAACTTACTGAGGGTACAATCAACCCCCTTGTCCAAATCATTGGAGATATTGGAGATATTAAACAGAACTGGCCCCAATACTGAGCCCTGGAGACCCCCACTGGTGCCCAGCTGCCAACTGGATGTAATTCCATTCACCACCACTCTCTGGGCCTGCCCATCAAGACAGTTTTTAACCCAGTGAAGACTGCAGCCGTCCAAGCCATGGGAAGCCAGTTTCTTCAGAACACCATGGGAGACACTTTCAAAGGCTTTACTGAAGGTAAATGACATCAACAGTCTTTCCCCCACCTGCTAAGTGGATTGCCTTGTCACAAAAGGAGCTCAGGTTGCACGAGTAGGACCTTCCTTTCCTTAACCCCTGTTGGCTGGGCCCGATTCCCTGGTTGTCCTGTACATGTTGCATGACAGCACTCAAGATGCTCTGCTCCATGTCCTTCCCTGGCATCACGGTCAGGCTGAAGGCTTGACATATCTCAGCAGTTACCTCTGGGCAGAAATTTAGTTACTTGGCCTTCTATGTCTATTCAACCCTGTATCACAGTAGGTGGGAGGGTAATGAATATGGTTCCCACAATGCTGAAAACAAATGCATATATCAAATGTGAGTATTTGGCAGAGACTTCATCAAGCTGCTGTCTAGCCAGTACTTATAAGTGTACACAGAGCACAAATGAAAAGACAGTAACTTGTGGAAACTTCCTAATTGGCTTTGTTGGCATAGACGGATTACTTCCCAGAAATGAAAGGCAGAAGGGTCTTCTATCAGTCTCTGAAGTCCATTTTTTATTTTAATTATGCATTACCTACACAAAGACCTTCTTTTGTGATCAAAAGGACGTTGGGAAACAAACCAGCAGCCGGAATTAGAAATGCTGACTGAGGAGCAGACGTAGAGACTACCATAATTCACACATCAGCCAAAACTCTCAGATCAGCAATAGTCTACAGATGTAATGTGCAGATGCTGCAATAGTCAGTTGACCTGAAGCTATTTTTTTTAGAATCACTGAATATCTCAAGCTGTAAAAGACCCATAAGGATCATTGTGCTCAACTCTTTCCTCCTCACAGGACTAACTAAACCAAATGGCTAAGACCATTGTCCAGATGTTGCTTGAACTCTGGCAGGCTTGGGGCTGCAACCACTTCTCTGGGGAGCCTGTTCCAATGACTGACCACCCTCTCAATGAAGAACCTTTTTCTAATGCCCTTAGAGGTTACTAACAAGAGTAACTAAGGAGTAACACAGAGTGGATTTTTCAACTATATTAGCTAGGGAAAAAAAAAGTTACATTTGCATTTGCATCGGAAACTCTAATACAGGAAGTTATCCTGCCAGGAAGCAGAACACGTTATCACTTACTATCTACTGATTTCTTTTTAACCACAGAATAACACTTACCATGTAAATAATTGCAAAAACTGTTCAATGAAGAAAAATTCTTTCCTGGACATATTCACAAATACTTGGAACAGCAAGGAATAAATATTAAATGGATCCAGCTTCAGCTGGGATTCACCTTAGCTCACATTAGGAATCTGCATTGTGGCACTTGATTCTAAACTCGCTTTCTAATCTCTATCAGCAAGGAAAAAACAACTGCTTTTGGAGTAAAATTTCTTTGATTTACATTATATGTCTACCTTAGGATGAGATGAATCAAGCTACAGAATTTCCTAAATGGTGGTCTAGAACCATTAATTCAGAGAATGTGGTGTTAAGAAACCAACATATACTTTTGGTATAGGAGCTACAAATTTCCTGATGCATGAGTTCCTCATTAAGGGAGCATGAGAGACTGAAATGTTAAAGGTTAATGACTGAAAGAATTGGCCACTTGCAAAAGCAGCAGGATGCTGTGCTCTAATCTGCCTCAGGGGTGGGTCCTAGCAGGTAGCACCAAAGAATATTTGCAAAGCAGTATCTGGTATATTGTATAACAATTGTCAAAAATCCTTCTCTTGCATTACAAAGTTACAAGGTTCAATATTATTACAGCAATAAAAAAGAACTGAGTTGCACCTAAATTTTACATGAATGCAACAGAAATAACTGAGCTACTTCAGAACTGTGATCCAATATAACTACAGGTGAGACCATTAGCAATAATTACATCGTTTTGTATTAACACAAGTTTGCAACTCAAAGGATTGCCTTATAAAAAGTAACTTACAGGCCCATTCAAGGACACCAGACAAAACCTAGAGAACTCTGATGGAAATAAACTGAATGTACTATTAGTAGCAGAAATGTTTTCATGGAAAAGCATCCCCATTCCTTTAATTTTATAATCTGTTTATTTCCTAGTAATTTGCTGAGATGATATAACTAGACTGTTAACTTTAAGGAGAAAATACAATGCAAGACATAAACTCTGTTCTGAAGTGGTTACTAGCCTGGCCAGCAAGGTTTCTCCTTGTTGCTGTCTGAAGAGAATGGGCATTATGTACCTTCCCTGGAGAGCTCAATTTTCAATAATTTTAACAACAGGCACAAACTGACATGCAGAAGGTTCCCTCTGAACATCAGGAAACATTTTGTTTACTGTGAGGGTGATCAAAGGTTGCCCGTGCAGGTTGTGGAGTCCTTGGAGACATTCAGAAGCCACCTGGACACTGTCCTGGGCAAACAGCTCTATGTAGCCCTGCCTAGGCAGTGGGGTTGAAGGTCCCTTCCAACCTCAATCTTTCTGTGATTCAAAGATGTTTTTAAACGTTACAGAAACTACGCTGTACTTGGATTCTGCTGCTTATGCTCTAAAAGGTACTCTTACTCAGTTTACCAGCTCTTTCACATCCATGAAAAGTAGGTGCAACACCCATCATTCAAGTCTCAAAAGTTACTTTTTCATTTCTATGTTCAATCTGGGTATTAAAAAAACTAGAAAATGGCAGAAGGAATGTTCTTCCCTGTGTCTCTGTACTACACATGTACAGGAAACTTTGTGCACAAAACAGAGAAAGAGAGAGAGAAGGAAAAAGATAGGGGTAAGGGTATTGATGTTTTGTTTGACCCAATACTGTGTCACAGCTTCTACAGCTTCTCTGAACCCTGTAGCATGATCCCAAAGAAGCAAATGAATGGAGTATCTCCTTTTTTTTTTTTTTGGCAAGACATCACTCCAACACACCTTCAAGACAACAGCTCTAAAATGATATTATGGTATTTGTGCTTATCAGTGAATTGATTTGAAAAGCAACAGTTCTTCTCACCACCTCCCTTCCCAATTAGGCAGGACACAATGCTGTACTTCTGGGAATAAATTGAGAACTAAAGAAAATAAAACTGTGCTCATTACTAATTAATGTTGTTGATAATGTGAAGGCATTCAAGTAAGCCTTCTGAATTCAGAAATAAAATACGTTTGCATTACATGAGACTGTTGAAATACTTTTGTGTCCATTAGTAAACCAGAACAAAGTTTAGTGAACACTGACCCAGTATAAACACTTCAAATTCAGCAGATCTAGACAATTTACAGTAGGAAATTATGAAAGAATTTCTGGAAGAACACTGCTGTTGATAGGTTCAACAAATCTTAGAATTCCCAGAAAACTCTACAAAGCAGTCTAAATAATTTTAATATTATTTAGAATATTGAGTAACTTTTAGCTAAGACTACTACGAGACTATTTTCACACACACACACAAAAATATTACAGAAGTTGCAACACAATTATCTGGAAAGAAATTTAAAAAAAATACTACAATCAGAAGTAACTAATGTGCTTTCCAGGAAAATAAAGCTTGTCAAACAAATATGATATTTATTCCTAGATATATTTTTTTGTTCCATGAAGCTGAAATTATGCTATACAGACAAAAACCAGAAACACAAGAAACCTGGAAGATTAACTGACCACTCTGAACAAATAATCTTTGATAGAAAATCATTATCAAAGAGCTGTTTCCAGTGATGTTATGAAGGACATTATTATTAAAAGCTTTCACTGGTAGTTTGGAAGTAAATATAAAATCATGGCTGGTGAAGTTTGCAGATGACAATACCTGGGAAGATGATAAACAGTGAGAACAGCAGCAATCCCACAGCTGAATCTGCATTACTGTGATGAAACAGCATTAGGCTGAGCTCATTCTAACAAAGACAAACGCCCCCACAGCAAGGAATGAAGATCTAAGCCCAGGAATGGAAACTATGCTAACATGAGTACTCGATGTACAAATTCAGAAATTACTATGAAAACTTTACCTATGTATTTAAATTACCAAATCCTTAACTATACTGTATACTCTACTGAAATAATGTATACCATATTTTATGCCGTGCCCATATTTTAAGGAGGCTTCTGGAAAACTGAAGGTACTAAAAAGAGCCACAAAACCTAAGAGATGTGTTTGAGTAGAAGTTCATGAACTCAATTTGTTTGACTTATCCAAAATGAAACTGAGAAGTGATTTGATTGCTACATTTAAGTATCACCACAAGGAGAAACTGCAGGATATTAAGGACCTCTTTACCCCAGGGGGGAGAAGCATAAAAAGAATCCATGGCTGAAACCTAATACCAGAATAAATTCAAATGAGACATGAATCACTGTGAGAGCAACGAACCATTGCAACAAACAAGCAAAGGGAAGCATTTTCTTTCTTCATGCACTCAAATCAGAACTGGATATTTTTCTGAAAGGCATGGGCACAAGTTATGCTTTGGTCAAATAAATTACTGGCTGTAACAGGGAAAAATTTGACAGTTTGTGATCTATGACTGATGAAAGTAGATGAACTAACATTCTCTCCCCCAAGGCCAAACTTTATTAATTGATTTATCAGCGTTTTATGCTGCCATCCATTACTGGGGTATCTGAGCACTTTCATATTAAATCAATAGCAAAATCCTTAATGGACTTCAAGGAGCTTCTGAAACATCTACGTTCAGGAGTAAAATTAATTAGGTGAGGATTTTTTAAGAGGTCAGAAGGTCTGTATTTCTCCTTCTTGTTAAAGGCTGTGTATTACTGTACTTCCTTCATGCTTATGAAGTATTTTGAAGCAGTGAGACAGTGATTTCAGTCAGGCACAGTACTGCTAAATGGTTCGGTTTAAGAAACTCAGTTCAGCTTGTCTCCTCTAATGCCTGCCAAGGTGCCAGTGGGTATCATGACAAAACTCTTAAATTTTCCAATGCTGTTTAGGGTAATGGACACTTGTTTTACTGACACACACAAAAAAGAATTGCATCCTCAGAAAGTCATAATTTACATGAAAATGAAGAGTGCTGGTATGCACATATACCAGATAACCATATACCATAAGTACCATATAACATACTCCTTAAAAACTACACCTTTTCAGAGACACAATACCATTCTATGTGGAGAACAAGCACTTTCACATCTAACAGTAATAAAGTTATGGCATAGGATGTAGAGTTCTCAAAATACATGTATTTTGCAAAAAGGTATTAATTGCAATTTGGACTCTAAAATTTATAAAAATACTTAAGTTCACTTTGTATGAATATATAAAAATTCCCAAAGTGTTATTTGACAAATGTACACTAATAAAGTGACTTCTAATTAATTTAGAGACTGCTTGAGGTCTACCACATAAAAATACTGCAAATTTGCTATTTGCTTCATTTTTCTTACAATAGCAAAGTGTTAATGTTTTATTCTTCAAGTTAAATCAATTTTCATTAATTACACCCTATCCTTCTGGGCAAAGAATAATCAAAGCAGGCAAAATAGGATTACTGCAAAAATAAGGTATTGATCTGGTTTTTAAGCAGTATCCTACCATCACTAATTTTTGCTCAGTTTATTCATTGCTTTTATGGACCAGTGAGGAAAGTACTTCTCAAAATCCTGTGTGTATCAATCGGCCATTTGTGGCTGTTAATTTTTCAGCCAGAAAAATTTTATCTACTCTGCCCTCTATTGCATTCAGCAATCCCTCTAAAACTTTGTTTGGGCCTTTTGAAGCCATAAATCAATTTTCTCTCCTTGTACCTTCACAGAAAGAAGAGTTGATTGAAGATTGCTTCTTCCTTAGAGGTTCTCCAGCACCTTCAGGAGCAGGGCAGAAGCCAAGCCCTTCTCTGACACCAGGTGCCCTGGCAGCCAGGTGCTCACGCTGTTCTCAGAAGCCCTGCTGAGCCTGTCTGCCTCAGGCAAGCAGAATGCCTCAGATCACCTCCTTTCAATTGTAATGGCTTCAATAGCCAGGCTATCTTCCTGAAAGCATGCCTCTGGTAAAAAGCTTTTATCTCTACAGAAAAATAAAGATGATTAAAATTTTGTAGTGGTCTATACAAAGCTGAAAGGGAAACTAAATTTATTCCCCAAGAAACACACAGCACTGCTTATGAACTACACTGGGACAAGAACAGGCGTAGATGCTCAGACATGGTGCTCAGGCAGTAGCTCTGTGGAGAAAGCAGCATCCCTGCTCCAGGGAACCCCTCTGGCTTGAACTGGTACAGTCACCTTATTTCAGCAAACAGTTCTGAAAGCATAGACCTGGTGGCAGAAGACATACAATTACCAGTGAGATCCAGAAGATCAGAAAGGTAGAGTGACACCAATCCCTGAAGACGACAGGCAGGATAGACTGGAGGGCTAGTGAAGAAAGAAGACAAACCAGGAACAAGCAGAAAGGATAAGAACAAGCAGAAAGGATAAGAGCAGGTAAACCTCCAATACCGCAATTTTACCCACAAGACTGGTGAAAAATATCAAATCAAAAGACAAACTTATATAACACACTTTGGGTAACAAAATTGGGTTTTTTTATTTCTTAGGCTTAGATCTGCAATCCAAATTCAACTTGAATAATACTATTCATGACATAAAAATGTAAAACAAAAGAATAAAGTAAAACATAGCAAAATATTTAATTAAAGAAACAGCAATACCAGTGACTAGTCAGAAGTGCATTGAATACTTGACAGAAGTTTCATGTCATCCAATAGACAAGCAGAGTTTCCTAGACACCAGCTGCTCAGTGAGACACAGTAGGTCAGCATTATAAGGCTAAAACCTCAGCTTTAATTAAATTTGATTTCTGACTCTCAAACCAAGAGTTAAAACTGATTATATTGCTTTAATTTTTTTCAAAGCCTAAAAAAAGGTTCCCTAAATACTCATTAATTCAACCACAAAGATTTGCAGTTTAGGATAACTTTTACATCTACTTTTGTATTCCAAAGCTATTCTTATAAATATTACACTGATTTAATGTGAATTACTCTAGTAAAATGTGTACAGAAATGACTGGCAGAACATTAACATTCATAAGACATAGAAGAAAAAATGGACCTGTTGTACCCAGATTATAATTCTGAAAATGAGGGCATGATATTAAATGACCCAAAGGAAGAACAGGAGGGAAAGTGACCTCCCAGAATATGAAGCTAATAGAAAATGCTAATAAATTGCTCATCTCAGTTTAATAATTTAATACAAGCTGCATGAAATAGAAAGGCCACTTAGGAAGGCACAAAAAGCATTTTTAGCTATGAGTGTTCAATGCTAGTAATGAGAAAATTAAGGACAATCTAGCAGCACTTCTCCAAGTGGTGAGAAAACCACAAGTAAGCCCCAAGTTTGCATTCTGTGGCCTCAGAGAGGTCTGAAGTGCAGAAACAATCCCTAGCAAACAAACTTCACACACTCTTTACTCCCCTTGCAAAATTCTGTTTGGTTTCAAGTGAACATTTATTAAAGCAAATTCCCAAATTTTTGCTTTGCTCTGAGGAGACAAATCAATAAATTATCTGTGGAAAAGAGGGAAGGGGAATTTGGGTGAGAAAATTAGTTCAACTACCTTGAAAAGTAGTCATAACATTTACAAACTATAGGGTTACATTATATGCGTAAAGGCTTCTAACACACTTTCAGAATTTAACATACCTGTATTTTATGAGTCTGGCACTCTTAAAACAACAACAAACTGTATTAGACTTGAGAAGTCCTGCTTTTGTAGGTCTGTTTTGGTAAAACAGCACAAGGAAACTGTCCTGATATCTAATCTATGAGTTTGGCCCATGACCCATGTTCCTAAATGAGGGTGTTAATGTGCTCTCTGGCTTTGACCCAGACTCTGAAACTGGGTTTAGTTGTTGGTTTTTAAGGGTCATGTGGAATTCTAAGACAGCAGGCCAGGAACTAACAAGGAGATGCAAATAACTGCATCATTTCCCCTTCCCTTTTAGCATGACCATTAAGAAACAAAACCAGTAAAATACAGCAGCAAGGGGGCAGTTATTCCTAGTTTCAAGGAGTTCAGACAGGGTGATGCTAAGGATCTACAGTGACAAGTTACAGTTCTTTTCCTCGAAATTTACAGAAAACAAGGAATATTTTTTTAAGAATTATCTGCCCATCCTTCCACATAAAGGGATGATACAGGGAAAAGTCAAATCATTTGACAAATGAAGGACACTAATCATTACATCTACCAAATCAGAAATTAGATTCAAGGATAGAGAACTATTTCAAAATTGTTAACATTATCTCAGAAATCTGTAATTATCTAGCTCCTGCTGTGAAAAATCGTCCATTCCTTGTTATTTATTTTATTCCTATGGATTAGCTGGAAATTAAAACAAGGAAATTAAAAGATGGACACCTTAGAGCAGCATTCCAGTACCTGAAGGGGGCCTACAAGAGAGCTGGAAAGGGACTTTTTACAAAGGCGTTAGTGACAGGATAAGAGAATGGCTTTAAACTGGAAGAGGGAAGGTTTAGTTTGGGTATCAGGTAAAGAATTCTTTAGTGTGAAGATGGTGACATACTGGGACAGGTTGTCCAGAGCAGTTGTAGATACCCATCCCTGGAAATGTTCAAGGCCAGGTTGGATGGGGCTTTGAACAGCCTGGTCAGGTGGGAGGTGTCCCTGCCCAGCACAAGAGGTTGGAACAAGATGAGCTTTAAGGTCCCTTCCAACCCAAACCATTCCATCATTCTACGATCTGTAAGTGGAAATAGACTGGGTCCCTGGTTTGTGCAACTAAGGTGGCACACAGATATAGGAGAAGCATTTAAAATCCAGATTTAGCAGAACTGATGGTCATTGCTTTGATTAAAGAAACTTGCAGTCATATGGATGAAGTAGGCAGGAACCAGCCATGCATCTATTATAAGAGAACAGATATTCTGGGAAGAAATTACCAGATGATCACTGAAGGAACATGACTTTACTAATGGCTGTAAACCTCCTTCTACCTGAACATCATCAAATAGCAGTCTGAAGGGAAAAAAAAAAAACCCAACCACAGCAGGAATACAGGTCCTCCTTTAATTACAGGTTTCTGCAAAGAGACCTGTAATAATACCTCCTGCAATTTTTATAAGCATTCAAATGAAAGAAAAGCTTAATGATTATCTTTTAAGAGCAGTGCAGGGAAAAGGTAGAAGGGAGCATAAAGAAGCCCTGCAGAAATTTGCAAGCAAATATACAGGAAGAAGCACATTCATAAGTTTAAATAAGGACTCTCTCAAGAATTGACTGCAGCTGTGCATGAAGCAACCACAAAACTGAAGAGACACAACTGAAATTTAACACAAGAATTTCCAATTACTCAATATTCCTTCAGGAAACTTAAAATTTAAATAGGCCCACAAAGGCTTGAAAAGGCATAGGAGACCAACATATCTTAAATTTCATGACAACTTCACAGGACAAGCTGTTCTTATATAGATCCACTAAATGGTTACAAGAGAGAGATTTTGAGGACTACTTTAAAATGAGATTTCCTCCTCACTTCCTGAAGTGGAAAATTCACTATTACCTCTGTAAACATCTTCTGTTTTGAAACCCAAGTAATAGTTTTGAATACTCTACTAGGACTACAATGCAACTGTGAGGCAACCTGCATTTCTATAGGAAATTATCCTGCATTACTTAAGATTTGGCAGTTGAATACAGAAAGCAAGTTGTCAAATGTTTCTCTGCAGTCTTAAAAAGATCAAACAACATTTTTTTTTTTTGTCTTCCTAAGGAAACTTAGAGTGCATACACTTGTGTTTAGTTATTTTTTACTTGCTGGGTTCAGGCTTTGCTCATTTAGACAACCTGAGCAAATAACTTGGCTGTTATTTGTGCAAATTTCAATTATTCTTCTCAAATATACAGAAAAATGCAGCTGGACAAAACTGAACTTCCAAAAAAAAAGAAACAGAAGATATTGAGAAAGATTAGAAATGAAACAGAAAAATCACTTCTAAGTTCCTGTGCATAGAAGAATGCTCAGACTGACATCAACAACCCCATAAGACAGACAGAAGATCTTTGGCAATATCCATCATGATGAGAAGTACCTTCCCACTACTTCCTACTTCTACTGTCTGCTACAGAAGAATCCACTTTCTGCTAAGAGAAGTCATACATTCATATTACAGTTCTCTGCAACTTATTTTAACACACAAAATCACGGGAGCTGTTTCAAATGCCATCCATTAACAAGCAGTGAAGTGGGCAGGAAAGCCAGGGTAACCACCAGAACCACATTAGGTATCATGAGAGAAAATGTTAAAATAGTAACTATTCAAAATTGATAACTGACTAAAAAAATCAGGACAAAATCCTATACATTCATTTTAATTATACACCAATATTCCACTTGATAAAGTGAAAAAAATAAATCATACTGCCAGTAAATGGATATTGTTAAACCTGTTTGATAGTTGAAAATCTTTCAATTTGAAGCAGAAAACAGACAACAAAAAATAACTTCAGCCTTCTAAGGAGTAGAAATTCTATATATGTCTGTACATTTGGAGACACCTTTATAAACCAGGCAGAAGAAATCAGAAGTGTAGTGTTTTCCTACAGGTAAACAGAAGTTACTGCTCAGTTTCACCCCATTTAATCTGCCAGAAACACCATCACAGCCATAAATGCGAGTTAATAAGCAGCAGTAGTTAATTCATTGTTATTTCCACTCAAAAGAAGAGCCCAACAGTGCATATACAGCTAACACATCACATCTTCAGCTATACCTCTTACATGTTCTGCTTCTAAACCTTCCAAGCAGACCCACACCATATCCTCCTCCTACCTTTAGATCGTAGCTACTTCCTTTTCCATGCTGTGTAGACAGGAAGTATGATTTGGGAGGAGGAAAGGAAAGACAGCTGGCTTCTTAGTCATCCCATTATGTAAAGTGTACAGATGGAAGTGTGGGAAGCCTGAATGGCTGGAGTATGTCTAGTATGGACAGAAATCTGGTACAAATTAAAAAATATGCTGACAGTTCAGTTTTCCAATCAGCATTTTGCCAGAACTTTACAACTTGACCAAATTTAGATCAAAGCCAGCACAAGGCAACTCCAAACTCTTTTAAAATATGTTTAAAATAAGAATAATGAAAAATATTTGTCCCCCTCTAAACCTGTTTTCTTAATCATTCTACACTTAAACCAACAGCTTACCAAAACCAATTCAACTGGCATTAGAGGTCACCTCAGTCTAAATTCTGGCATAACTACAAATAACTGGACAGACACTTTCATAAGGCCTTATTAACTGGCAGTGGCACAAGTACCACACACAAGGATGTTTCAGTCCCATTTAAGAGGCTTGCTTTTCATACTGTCTACAATGAGTGACAGAAGTTCATCCAAATAAGATAGTAACATCTTCATACAGACCTCTTTACCATGAGACTGGGATCCCTTTAAAAGAGACAGAATAATGCTACCATTACATAGAGACTGATCAAGCATGACGAGGATTTCTCTTCAGTTAACCTGAACGTGTATTTCCTGATGTTCACATTTTTCTGCCAAACTTTACAGTAACTTTATAACAAATAAATCATTAAAAATGGGATTCCTAAAGGTCTGAAATTTGTTAGTACTCACTGTGTTTATAAAAAAAGCAATGCTTCCAAAACTAGACAGCAATAAGGGTTCCCAAGCTAGATGTAAGCTCTACACTTCTAAGCATCTAACCTTACAAATCAGGTATTGAAATGTTTGGAAGCATAAATAGTTTCTATCACATTATCTGGATTCCCAGTCTTTTTAGCATCTCCAAATGTTCCCTTTTAAGCCAGATTTGGGATTTTGTTTGTAGAGGTAGGTTGTTTTTCTAAATTTGAAACACAGGGATTAGAGAACTAAAAATGTATTTGAAACAGACAAATACTCTCGAGAATTACTTAATGGAAGCTACTTGCTTTTTTAAAAAGTTTTCTAAAGTGTTCATGAGTGTTACCTGGAGGTGACCTGAGATGAGCAGTTTTCATTTATATTAAAAAAATTAATCAAAACATATGGCATAAGGCCATATTCTGCTATTTTTAAAATGCTAAGTAAACATTTCTAGACAGAAGCCCGAAGTAAGAATTTTTGTCCTACAATGAGCATCAATATTATTTTAGTTCTACTCCCCCACAAAATTTGAAATTTAAATGGAAATATTGCTGCTAAAGTTCACATTCCCCATTTTTCTTCTTAAATGTCCCATTAGGTTTTAAGAGTATCTTGACATGTCTACAACATACTAAAAATTAATTCAAAACTGAAAGTTTCTGCAAAGACAAACAAAAAAACAAGTAAAAAGATTTTTTTAAATACAAACACATAGTACAAGTAAAAAGGAAAGATGAAGACAAATTGATATAAAAATCAGTATTTATGTAAAAAAATAATGCACTGCATATTGTAAAATCAGTCAGTTACAGCATTCACCTTCACAGAGATTTCTACATTTTCAGGCTTCAAAAGGTTACAAAGCAAGGAAAAGAGTCCTACATGAGAGGCAGACTGCTTCCTAGATTCCATGCCAAAAATCTATACCCTGAGCCCGCAGGGAAATTAGAAGCAGTGCTGACAGTGGAGTGTGTTTTTCTACAGCTAAAGCATTTGTCCAGCTCACATGGATCTGGAAGTCAGAGCCAGTCTATCTTTGACAAGGAAACAGCTACAAAAATCAAGCTTCTAAAATGGGGTTGGGATGAAGGTGCAAGTCAGTGAGTGGATCCTCCATGTTCAACACACAGGAACTTTCCTGGAATCCAAATGCTCACTTTATGAAGACTTCATCTCACTTAGACAAGTTATCTAAGTTCATATATACTTTACAAACAGATTTCATATCATGCAAGTTTAAATATTTCACTTCATGGTTTTCTCTGGAGAAAAAGTTTTTATTACTTAAACAGAAGTTCTTCTTTTTTCACTAAGATAATTAGAGGAAACCTAACCCTTACCTGATGCAAATCACTATCACCTCATCAACAGTAACGCATTCATGTAGTTGAGGGTCTGCCCCAAAACTATTTTAAAGCCATTTATTAAAAAAATATTTTAACAGGATATATTCTCTAAAAAACCCACCTACTACACAGTCTGATGAAGCATCAGAACTCTTACTACAGCTCTTCACTTTTAGGTACTACATACTCTCTAACAATAATCAGGTAAAAATTCCTAGTATGGAAATACAACAGCAACAGCTTTCCACCACTGGGCTTTTTTTCTACTTCCAAAATGTCCTATAAAGCTGCAAAACCATGAAATTTTTAAAAAGTATTGTAAAACAACTTCAAACTGGATTTTTACTTAAAACCCCCTCAATTCTGCTCTACCTTTTGGTGCTAATGGCTCTACAATGTTGAAACAAATTATTTTTAATATAAAGTCTCTGTATTTACTAACAGAGAAAACTAGTATCACATACTAGTCATTAATTTCTCAGAAAATCATATTTATAGTGTGCAGTTTATATCTGAGATAAATGAAACAAGATTGTCAAAACAGTACTTCAACATGTAAGAGATGAACATATAAAGGCACGTACAGATTGTCAATGATTACAACACATTTCTTTGACAAGAGAGTATTTTCTGCACCTGTAAACAACTTTGTTTACGTAAAGGCTCACACCTTTAAAGTGAGGTTAGTGCTGCTGACTCAGTTATTGCTACATTCACAGTTTAAGAGAATTTTAGACAATATATGAGGTACACTCCCAGACAGAGTCATCTTCATTTCTTCCTTGTTCCTTTATCATTCGATAACTGAATTATGCAGACTAAAAGTACTGACCATAGAAGCCAGTAACACCCAGATCATCAGAGATGAGACAAACATTAGCACTGATTAAACTTCAAAAAACCAAAAAGTCACCTTTGCAGAAAAAAGTTCTTGTTCTTCATTACATGAATATTTTCTTCATTTTTATGCATGCTAGTAAACTTTTTTTCTGGGCAGATTAAGAGCCCATTCAAGCTGTAATAGAATTCTTGCACCTTTTGACCAGCTATGTTAATTCAGTCTCTTGATATAACAGCTAGGAGTCAAAAATCACCTTCCCTTTGATCTTCTGCCATACAAGTCTCTTATGCTTTTTGTTAGCTGCTTTATGAATACTTTGTATACTCTTCCACAGTATGTATGCATGGTTTTCTGTAATTCCTGTTCTAGGGGCTGCAGCAGTGAATGAACCAGGTCATCTCCAAATGAATACTGTAAAAGAGGTTAAGAAAATTTAAGGTTTATATGGAAGATTGTCATTACTCAGAGGTATTACAGTTTTATAAAAATTATTTTCAGCATCATATTTTTTGTCTACAGGGCTATTAAATGTTTTCCAGAACTCATGAGTGCTTCTGAATGCAGTAATTTAAAAACACCTCTAAATTATAGAAATAAACTCTCATGCTTTCAATGAACCTAACATGAAAGATATTTTTTTTTTAATGTTAAGCAAATGAACAGACAGGCAAGCAGGAAATTTAAAATTATGTTACCCAACTAAAAATTTACAAGTCTAAAATAATTTCTGTGTATGTTTTTTGTATTATGGTAACTTTCTCAAATGACATATAACCTTTAAGTAATACAATTCTTATCAAATTATAATGAAACAGCAGTACAAAAAACGGCACTGAAGTTTCATTAAACTGAATGATGGTCAAACACATACTATGTTTAGCATGGGCATGAAATAAAGTTGTCATTAGCTCAACACTGCAATGATTTTTATAAACAAATGATAAGTACAAACAGCATTTTGGAGTAATACAATTTTGTTCATCTTACTGCCATTGAATCAGTAGTGGTTTACATACTTTCTCTCACATGTTCATGTACGAAATGGGATCATAAATAAAAGGAAATAATTTTTTCTTCTATTTTTGACAATGCTCAAAGGAAACAAAGAAGTAATATTTTTATGGAAATACAATCACTTTCCCTGCAATGTATTCTCAGACCCCCAAAAGTACTTTTCTTCATTTTTATATCTATATGACAACGCGTAATAAAGCAACATTAAAATATACTCTTGGTTTTTGTAAGTTATACACACACAGTAGCCTGTACATTAAAATGTGCATCAGTGCTAAGTTTTATAGCTCTTCCGTGAGTATACTGATGTAGTGATAAATAGTTTATTAGATGACTTATTTGCAGAATGAAAAGAAGTCAGTGTGCTTAGTATTTAAAGGAATAGTGAAGTATCAATACAGTGAATTTCTGGAAAAGGTCAAAACATAGTATTTCAAAATTTTTTTTACAATCCAAATCTAGATACAATTAGGTATTAATGTGTTCTTTGGGAAGGGATATTTTCTGCACTTTAAAATCTCCAGAAAAATGAATCTCCTGGTGATGGCTTGTTCAGCCTGGAGATAAAGATTGTCCCTCTCTACTCTGCACTGGTGTGGCCTCACCTTGAGTAAGCAGTGTGTGCAGTTTTGGTCACCACAATAAAAGAAGGATATAAAGCTATTAGGGTCCAAAGGAGGACTACAAAGATGGTGAAAGGTCTTGTGGGGAAGCCTCATTGCAGTTACAACTTTCTGGAGAGGGGAAGAGGAGGGGCAGCACTGATCTCTGATCTCTGCTCTGTGGTGACAGCACCCGAGGGAATGGCCTGAAGATGTATCAGGGTATGTTTAGGTCGGATATCAGGAAAAGCTTCTCCACCCAGAGGGTGGCTGGACACTGGAACAGGCTCCCCAGGGAAGTGGTCACAGCATGAGGCCTGGCACCGTGCAAGAAGCGTTTGGACAATGTTCTCAGGAGTATGGTGTGACTCTCAGGGACGGTCCTGTGCAGGGCCAGGTATTTGGATTTCAATGATGCTTGTCAGCCCCTTCCTACTCAGATATTCTACGATGTCCAAATGCTTATGGAAACAGTTTACTGTGTGACTTATTAAATAAATGAGAAAAATGCCTTTTAAATAAACACTGACAACTACAGGCATTGTCTTAGAATCCTAACCTAGATAATAGTCTGCACTCTGGTTCAAAAGATGCTCATCAAAGCAGGAATATATTGGAACTCCATTCAAACAATAAAAGAAAAAAGTAGTAAAACAGTTGACATTACTTAAAAGAGAAAAAAATTACTTTATGGCTATCAAGATAACATACCTACAAAATACATGTACCACTACAGAAAAACATACTTGAAATAATAACAAGTACAATGCAAAAATCACTTACATTTTTTATTGCTTCATAGACAGCCCTAAAAGTCGGTTGTTTATCATCGTGGTAAACACCTCTATTTCCATGAAGAATAAATATACCTTCCTCTTCAGCTGCCTTACAATTGCTTCCATAGATGCAGTGGTCAGGCCGGTAATTCCATTGGCAAGGAAAGACATAAAGACTTTCTGTATGAAAAAATGAGAGCTCTGGGTTAAGTATCAAAATTGTTTCAAGAAATAAACCAATCTTCTATTTATTTATTTAGGACAGCTTTATAAATTTCTGTACAGTTGTTTTGAAATCTAACAGTTAATTACACTCTAGCAAGCTTCAGCACTGTCTTTCAATTGCTTTCAGAGAATTAAGTGGATAGTCCCTGGAACACTTTCACCCAAAAGCCTGCTAATTGAATATTTTCCTGGATTGTTTTTTTCCATGGAAAAGATAACTTCACAGTGTTAGACTGAAAATCAATGTGGATTTACCTGGATTGTGAAAAAACATAATGTTCAATAGATCCTGATCACCCCATGTTATGTTCAGCTTGTATTTTTTCAGTAGTGGCATCAGAATTTCTCCCCACTGTAATCGGACCGGTGTCATATCATTCTATTAAACAAAGCAAAACAACATATATTCAGAAGTTATACCTATAGGGAAAGAAATGCCTTACAGAATCTCAGTAGTTTTCACTTCAAAGGTACAAATCTCAAATGTATAGATAACTTCTTCCTTTTAAACCAACAAGCCTATCTAAGGAAACTAGTTACGCATATTTCCACCACTATCCTTTATTTCTCAGTGATCAACTTCCCAAAAAATTTCCCTCTAACATCTCAAACCAAGAATTCTAAGAATAGCAAGGGATTTTTTTATACAGCAGTAGGATCTAACATCAAAACTGTGTTTAAGTCCTGCGGCAAGTAGACGGGGAGCATTTAAATATCCCCACATCATGCAGTTTCTCTCTTTATCACAATTGTAATATGCAGGTTCTAACACCAACTGCAAAAATTCATACCACTTTAACATAAAATTAATTCTTATGTACTTCCAAACACATACAGAAAAAAAATACTGGCCACAAAGCAGTGTAAAAAAATACAGAAATCCTTCAAAGATTTTTCAGAAGCATTTTCATCAAGTTGCATTTTCATCAAGTTGAACTTATTTTTTTAGTTATTGAACTTCAATTTCCACATCAACAGGACAACTTTTCACTAGCAAAAGTCAGTAAGAACCAAAACAACAGCTGTTACCAAATTCCCGAATTCTTGATTTAGCAGGATCACTTCAAAAGAAAAGGAGTTTTTCTAAGGCTCTGGTAGAGGACCAGCTATCTGGAGTAAATTGGCCTACACTGAATTCCATGGTAACAAAGGGATTCAAATCTGCAGTTTAAATGGTTACATATTCTAAAACTAATTTCTTATCTTTACACCTTATTTAAGCTCAACTAGAACAGAAAAGGAATAAGGCTGCTCACTTTGTACCCTGCACTTCAGAGTTTTGAGAGTGTGGATAGCATAATAATAAGTCCCATAGAGAGAAAATTCACGAACATGTACAAGCATTGTAGCTGTGCCTCTTTTTAAGCAAGTTGCCAAAAAATATTATATTACAACTCCAGTACAGTTTGGGATTTGCATACAGGAATATCATCTTAAGAGACAGATTACCAGGAGCAAAATACTCAGTTTGAGATTTACAGTATCAAAGACTTCTTTCTCTGAGCTTTACACTGACAAAGTAGAAAGTGTACAAAATTGCAGTTCAGTTTTTACTCTTCCCTCAAATCATTTCAGCCATCAAATATGAAGGGCTTTCAGAACTGAAGACTAAATCAAGAAATACTACAAGATTTCAGTCAAGAATTAATACCAAAAAAGATCTATACCTTATATTATGCAAGAAGCCAAACAGAATATTACAGTCCCTTCTCTTCTAAAAAATTTATGATGATGATTGCCTGCAAGTATTCGATGAGCACAGGCATAAGAAATGCACAAGAAAATTCTTTGCTAGTAAGAATTAGCATTAGATTCAATGCAAAGTGATTAAATGAAATAAAACACAGGCTTTAACACTAAGCTAAAACCTTCCAAAAAAGCAAATAAGTAAGACAATCACAGTCAGTAAAGATTACTCCCTCACCTGAAATTTGCAATTCACAGAATATTGACCTAAGGTTTAAGTTTAGACAAAATGCTAAGAATTAAACACAGAAATTAGCTCGCTCATACCAGGCAAATAATGGTAAATGAATATACAGCAACAAATACAGTTGTAGAGCAACACACAGAAACAGAAGTTTAAATTGTTAAAGTCATTTTTTAATAGAATTTTCTTTTCATTTGCCGAGTTTTAATAGCAGAGAAGCCCACAGGATATCCCAAGAAGATGCAAAGCAGGTAAGAACATGCATCGCGTAGCCAGATGTCTAGAAGCAATACTACTTGACAAATAGTGCTGTCAGATTTAAGAACTGGAAATTGTAATATCTCCATAACCTCTGCATAAATACAAAAGAGCTACATATTAATAAAATAGCAGTGATATATAATGACACTAGTGTAGGAGCAAGAGAAACTACTTGAATAATTACTTGTTTTCTTTCTTTAAAATATTCCATAGTAACTTGCAGTGATGTGAAACAGCCTGAGAAGTAGGATGCTGATAGAACTGCTTTTTGGAAGTTACTCAAGTAGAAAAACTCAGAGAAAAAAGCTACAATACTTTTAAAATCCCCAGAATATAAGCCTTCTCTCAGTATTCCACAACATGCAAAGAATGTTAGTGATTTGAGAAAAAAGCCAAATTACAGTAGGTATTTCTGTGATGACATCAAACTGATACAGACAGGTTTTTAAGAACTCTCAAAAGAGCAGAAGAAAATGTGTAAGAACAAAAAATATGAAGGAACATCAAAGTATTTTCTGACATTTTGGGTTGTTTTGTTGTTTGTTTATCTTGGTAATTACTCATTTCTGTACCAGAAAACTTCTGTCTGACCAAGGCTGAAGTCAGACTTCAAAAAGCTGCCACATTTCACCTTACTTTTTTTAAAATTCTAATAACAAAATATAAAGTTGAGGAAAAATTCTCAAATTACACAGCAATATTTAAACAAACTGCAACTGTGTCCCCCAAACAGCTGGCCAATTTAAATTTCCTTAATACCAAAAGAGAGACCGTCCTCTTCCTTCTGGTTACATAATTCTACCCTGTTCTTGCACTAACAGTGTAGTGCTAACACTTTCTGTATGTTTATGTAAGCTGATGTACTTCAATAACCTAGCAGAAGGATTTCTTTTTTCTACTGTTAGCAAATTGAATTGAACCACAGAAAGGACTGAACACCAAGTAAATAAGAAAAGTAGGGAAAAGCAGCTGGTAAGGAACAGGAACCTTCCTTTCAGAAGCAATTTGGTTTTGTGCAGGCTCACCATATTTCTTGAAACTACAGCCCTAAGCAACAATGAACCTAAAACAAGGTTGTGATGGCTTAGGTCACAGAAGCTCTCTGAACTCAGGGTTTTTTCCTAAAGCATACCCACGAACCTCTACTTTGCACATTCTATCTGAAGTTAATTTATTTGGGGCTTGTTTGATTTTCTAAGAGCTTGTTGCCTTCCTTGACTGCCTGCATCTCAGGCACCACAACTAACCTCCTTAATAAATGTGATAAAAGTCATTACTCTCTGTGCACATTGCTTCATTGGTCTTTTTGTTAAAAAGCACCATACCTGTAGCATTTGCTATATCTCTTCCAGTTTAAAAAAAATCTACATCTATATATATACAAATACAAAAAAAAAGTCACTAACTATTCCCTTTTCCCTATCCTAAACAGTCTTGAATGCTTTACATTCCGATTTTCAAACTGCTGCTTAGCAAAGACAACATGTAGGCACTAACTATCAGAAGCTTCATTATGGATTCTAGATTGTGCAGTCACGCAGTGTAATGACCACACTATATTCAGCAACACTTCTGTGCATGCACATGTATCTGTATACAAGCATACACGGGTGTGCATTCAGGGCATGCATTTGTGCTGTACACAGGCACAGAGACTCACAACACACAAGACAAATAAGATAGGACCACAAAGAACAACATCCATTAGGCAGCACAGACAGCCAAGGAGCTTGGCTGAAATGGCCTGACCTGATAGCTCTGAGAAGATTGAGCCTCGAATAGGTAAGTGGATAAAAGATTACTTAATCCTGGAGCAGTACACAGAACTACAGGTTATTACAGATGAACATTATAACCACTGGCTAAAGTCTCTGGTTCTATTTTTTATTTATTCATCTTCTGGATCTTCCTGACTCTTAAAAATCAATGTGACAACAGAAGAAAGATGCTTAAAGACCTCAAACATCTCAGCTTGTAATTTGGGCTACAACAGACAAAGAACCCACAGTTTTAAATCCACAGCACTGCAGGAATATCCTCATCCAAAACTTTCACTTCAGAAAAATGCTCTAGCACTACAGCATCATGCAAAAAGGTCTACAGGCATCTTTAAAAAGATACAACAATTTTCCAGAACTTATATACTCCTTGAAGAATTTGTTGAGCGTCCTGAAAGAATATAAACCAATTCACACCTTCCCATAACATTATGAAGCATTTTCTAGCTCTATTGTATTTCACTGGAATAGTTAATGGGACACAACATGGAGCTGTTACCTGTAAGGTCCAAAAACATCTGCAGTGTCACTGGCAAGAGGTATTGGACAGTCCTTGCCCCTGAATTTGGCCTACCTCTTTTCCAAAGGTTTGAGAATAGTAGCTCCTTTGCTATCAATCACAAGCAAAAGTCATACACTCTCAGGGCCCACTGTGTATAGATACTCAACTACACTAAATCCTTTTCCAAGTTTTGTCTTGATGTCTGCAATTTTTCCTATTGATGAATTCACTGTATAATAAGACAGTCAAGGAACCTGAAAATGAAAACATAGTCTCTGCAAGTTTCCATGAACAGTAGTTTTTGTAATAAAGCTCGTGCATCTTCGGACACTGTGATGCTCTGCTAGCTTGTGGGACCACACTCTAAGTACTGGGGGAGAATAAACTAAATGGTTCCGCTGCTCAGATCTCACAGAATCACAGAAAAAATATTCTAGCCCTCTAGAACCAAGGGAAAGTGCAGTGTTTCATTGTGAATTTCAAAATACTCAATAATTATTTCACTTAAATCTTATACTTTAAGTATATATATACCTAAATTTGAAGAAAACACCATTTTTAGGTGTTAAGGAGAAAGGACTTCATGTTGTCCTCTAGAAAACTACAGTTGATTTTATTGACAATTTTAGTATTCTATATAATCTGTATGCTTTTGAAAATCTGAACTCAAATTTTACCAAAAATGTATAAAGTTTCCAATGAATTGATAACCTAAGTTGTACAGAGAAGCCAAATCACAATTCTGGCACGGTATGAATAAAAGACCAACTTATCTTAGTTTTTACCTCACTGAAAATAAATCATTATACAGAAATGCGCTGTCAGAGCTTAACATATATGTAGCTTTCAATCCCACGTTTTTCTCTTTGCACTTTTCAGTATTTTCTTTTCTTCATAATACAATCAGTAAAACAAACAAAGTAGACAATGCAAGATTTCACTGATGACATATATATATATAATGATAATAGAGAAGTTTTCTTGGAGAAACCGCAGTCATATACTACAGCTACTACAACTTTCTACTTTTAACTACAACTGAGATAATCCATTCTCCATTTCTCTTAAATTCTCTGCATTTCCTTTAAGAAAAATACATAGTAAGAATGCTAGGATGAAAGCTCTTATAACACTGGAAATGGGGGAGAATTAATATCTACTGCAAGTTAATATTGCTCCTGTTATGGATGCATCGTCCAGAATTTTCTGACTGCATGATTATTTTTCTCTAATCAAGCTTCTCTTAAACAGAGATGTACTTTCCCCCAGGCATAATCACATAGCACTGCTTTTGTACTTGTGTTTCAAGCATGTAAGAAAAAAACCTCAAGTCTGAGAAGCAATGACGATTTCTACGGCTGTGCGCATTGCTTCCATGCATGTAGCTACTTTCTAAAACTCCTTTGTCTACAAAAACTAGGACTCCAAAGCAAATAAAAAGATACTTAGGGTGATAATCACCTGGCTACAATGTAAAAGATCAAAATTTGGAAATCTTCCTTTTCAACAATTTACTAAATGTTTTAGCGCCACCTCCTGGTCATACAACTACACACATTTTACGAGTTTACAATCAGTGTTTTTCTGGGATGCCTGTAGTGAAGAAATAATGTGGATATATCTATTGGCAAATGCAACTTACAGCAAATTGTATCAGAACTATGAAAAATCAATCAAGCATATTTGAAATTCAAGAAGTCCAAGTCTTACAATGAATGACATTTTAAAAATAGACACTATTTTAAACGCAGTGTACTTTGAGAGCATTATTACAATTACAGAAAAATAAGTATGAATATGAAACAGAAATAGAAATAAAAGATGGAAATCCACCAAAAATGCAATTGAGGCAACACACATACCTTGAAATATTTTCTTCTGATACGTGTCATATTCATTAGCATGACTCCAGAATTAATTCCAGTTACTCCATAATAGGGATGTCTAGCAAAACGATTGTACCACCCAATACGAGGCTCTTCATGTTCTGGTGCCATTGCAGCAATTTGTGTGGAGTTGAACTTTCCCAGAAAAGACCAAATATCATCAACAGGCCTCAAAAACAAGATGTCAGTATCAACATACAGTAGTGAGTCCACATTTTTGAGGATTAACTGTGAGGGAAAGAAATTGAAAACCAGAATTTTAAGTTCTATTGAAATTCTCTTCATAAAACACAAGGTTTAACAAATTTTTATCATATGCAAATAAATTCACTTTACGCTGACAGTTTGCAGTCAATAAATTTGTCATCATTCCTTTTTCTCACATTTTAAAGAATTTTTGTAGAGGGAAGTAAGTTTTATATAGAACAGCAATGCAAAGGCACTCATTCTACATTTTATATGTCAGAGCTCCTTAGGAATAGGCCAGGTGTAACACTCGAACAGGAGCTCCTCTCTTGCTCCTGCTCCCTCCCTTTCTCATGCAGCCAATCAAACAAGTGTTTAGAGCCAGTCTTTGGGACATAGCTCCCACTGGTCTAATTCCCCGGGTGTGAAGTATGTTTTCTGAAGTGTTTTAGATGAGCATATACACAAAACATTGGCAACAATAGCCTATGTCTTGTTTCCTTTTCTTTAACACTTCTCAAACCCATGCATGCAGGAGACTTTCCAACTGAATGAGGAGATGAAGTGTGATAAATTCATCTTACCTCCGAGATGATGACATGACCTATACCTCTTTCTGAGGATAATGTGTAATAATGCATTAAGTGAGAAAAGGACTTTATTCCATAGGGTACTAGTGCCACAGAAGAACATTAAATTCTGAGGGTTTTTCAGATGTCATAAAAGTAACCTTAAGGAGTAGTAGTAGTTCTTCATTCAAAACCAAACAGAAATCAGATTAACAAGGACAGTTTGATGCTTCATAAACAGACTTCTGGATTGTCTTATTACAAAGTAACTTACCGGCAAGAATAGTCTTTGTGAAGCACATGGTTTAAACAATTTCTTCCATTCTGCTGCACTCTCGGAGGGAAATGTTATTGGATATAATGTGTAATTAATTTTTCCTTCATAGGGGAATTCATCAAGCTACGTGAAAATAAGAAACCACAAAAATTCTATTAGCAAATTCTATTCAATTCTATTACAAAAAAAAAATCAATTCTCCATTCAAACTGATACTTGAACACAAGTGCAATGCCTCTTTTTCATAATAGAAATCCAAGAATGTCAGCTACGAAAAGACTTGAACAAAAAGTGGCACCTGCAGGCCACTATGAAAAAAACATCAGATCACATGCAAAAGGAAGAGGAAGCAAAATAAATCAGTATTTACAGAAAGTAATTATATTAATTAAAACTCTTCCCCTCTTAACTAGTTACCACAGAACAAATACCAACAAAATCTTTTAAATTTTAATCTTACTCCGTTTTTGCCAGTTATTCTTTGCATAACAGTGTATATAAATCAGCATGTGTAACACACTAATGTCACAGTTAATATGACATTTTAAGCACAAAAATAGTAAAACCCTCCACAGTTACAGCCTTGTCAGCTTCTAAAACTGCTACTCCAGTCATAATGTAATTTCCATTAGCTGAAATTTACTAAAATTAGACATAACCATATCTATCATATTCAAAAACTGGTGTTTTGCTTTCTCTAAACAATATAAGACTGACTCATGCTGTAAGCACAGGGACAAAAAAGGACAGGTCTCTAATTTTTTCTTGTAAAGCCAACTCTAAATAAGCTCACACAAGGTAACTGGTTTGTGTTTAGAACACCAGGCTTGTATTTAACAGATTCAAGATGACAAATCAGAAAGTTTTGGTCTGTCCCTAGGAGAAACTCTGGTATCAGCAGCTGGCATTCTTCCACAGGAAAAAATCTCAAAGATCCCCATCCAACACTACAAACACCTTATTACCTTATTTTTAGACTCTTGCATTTCTGCCACTCTATCAAACAAGTAGAAGAATTGCTGTATATTACTCAAATTGTGCTACAAATTGATGGAATATATTTTTGAATACTTACTATGTCTTTGAAACTCTCATGCAATTGGTCCTCAGCAAAAATATGAAAATGGAGAGGTTTGATGCTGAAAATAATGGCTGATCTCAACATAGTAACTGTCTCCTCCAGTCTTTCACCACAGGCCACCACTGCTAGATGCATTTTCTCAGAAGGATGTGTTTTCATATAATCATATCTGATACAAAAATATTTTTTCATTTGACATTATTTCTAGCATAGGCTTAAAGAAAAACTCTACTATTTACTGCAGCAAGTAATTAACAAAATACAATTTATCATACTTAAACCAGCCAAGTATAACTCAATAGAACATGCAAACTACAGCATTACACTGCATATGTATGCTCACATTTAATCTGAACCATTCTCATAATCACTCCCACCACCTCAGCCTACAAGGGAATAAAAGGTCTGGAAGATCTATATACAAACATTTATTATTTACAATCTTACTAGTCATTACTAGCAAGGAAATGCATCAAAATAGCTATGCTAAAAGAAAGACTACGTGAAGGAACTTCAAAATGTCAAAGGCTGACAGCACATTAAGTCTATACATGAGTTTTTCCCCCCTTTCCCTGGACTAAATACTGACATAGGAAAAAAATTACAAATACAGCAGAGTTGAACTCAACAACAAAAGTGACACAACCCCTACTTTCAAGAAGTTCTGTTGAGAACATTTTTGACTGATCAAGGTTTTATCCATTTTCTGCTCCAGTAAGTCCTTTTTTGTCAGACGCACCCTTCAGCACTTTGCCCAAGCACTGACAAAACACAGAAAGCTTTCTCCTGTCCTTTCATCTTGCAGGAGTACAATGTGGGCTGGATGAGGGGGGGAACTAATAGCTCAGATGGCCTTGTGGGATGCCGTGGTGCTCCCAGTGGTTCTGGGAAATCCCTCAGGTACACTGACCACACACACTGTCCATGGCCTTGAGGCTAAATCATTGCAAGGAGTGGGGACTGGGAAATCTTTTATTTCTGAAGACACCTGTGCAACAGTTATGGTGAGATGTGCCTGGAATGTATTATATAGGGCACACTTAAAAGTTATTTCCCAATTTTTATATAATAGACTAAAATTGTCATCAGGTAAATACCAATAGCCTGGTGGCAAACACAGTGGGTATACTAAAAATCTCCTGGATTTCACAGATTTAGTCAGGAAAGCTTTGAAAGCTTTTAAACACACATCAACTCAAAGCCCATCTGCAAAACAGTACTATGCACTTGAGCTGTTTGCACAGACTATGGGAGGAGGGAGCTAATAGAACCAAATGTATCTAAAGGTTTAAATTACAAGTTTAATGCCAAATTGTGCAAGTAAAACCAATTCTGAAGTTAGAAAAGACTTTATCAAACAAAAGAGAGAGAAATGCTTGACAAATCACTCAGTCTTAGAAACTTGAAGAGAGATGCTTCAAAACAGAAATTACCAGATGTGATTCTTAGCACATTATCTCCACCTTATTTATGCAACCATGTAAACACATACAAGTTTTCCGTTAAATCTGCAATAGATTATATGCAAATATACCTCTTTTCTTTAAGGGACAGAAGAGCTACACACGTTATTTTCACGTCCACAAGGCAAAATATAAGCAAAGTTATCACTGTAAAACTGCTAGATTTTAATGCCATAAATAATTGCTGCATTTAAAAAACATTCTGAGTTTTGAAATAATTTAATGCCCTGGAACTGAAAAATTCCTTTTTTTTTTTTTCTTTTTTCAATCTTAAATCCAGGGACTTAAGATTAATAAAATTTTAATTAGATTATATAGCCAGTGTTAAGTCAAGGTTCAGGGCATTATTAAAAATCACATGGATGAAAGACCTCATAGGTCAGATATAGATCCAAAATAGGGCACCTAAAAGAAGATGCTAACCTCAACTGTGTCCAAAGTCGCACTAAAGCCAATAGAGATCTAGTGAGCAGGTTATGGAGTATAGAGAGTAACTCATCTTATTTCAGAGTAAACACCTAAGGCTAGAATAGATTTTTAACACAGGTACAGTCCCGTTTAATAAGTTCTAGAATATCCCACCTGATCTCCAGATGCCAAAAAGACTGAGTATTTCAAAGATCATTTTGTGTCTACTACACCTAAAAAGATGTCTAGGATATCCAAGTGCTTTCTGATTAACACCAATGATTTATGTCTCTGCACTTAAATGGCTGGTCATCTGGATCTATGCCCTTTGAACTTTAGTGACTGTTTTAGACCTACCTGACATAGACACCAATATGCAGACATCTATATGCAGATGATTTAATCTGCAGATTGAAACCTTTTATAAACCTTGAAGCAAAATCTGAAAATTAGTTCAGGTTAACACACACTCACAAAAAAAAAGAATCTTAAAATAAAATCAAGACATGCCCATTCAGACCTTTGTACATAAAGATAATTTAAACATTACACCATGTATTAAGTAGTAATACAAAAAACACAATGCAAGCTGAATATGATGAGGGTAGTTGAAACCCAGAAATGAGTACACTGCCACAGTGTGAACAAGCTGCAAGCAGCAGATTAACCTCATCACTAATCCACTGAAAGGGGAATTACAATAATTAAGCCCTGAAGTCACGAGAGCCTACAGTGATATTACAAGGTCATGTGATAAATAAGGGCAAAACTTACATAAACTGCATAGCTGAAAGCCAAGCTCCTGAACTACATGTAACACACAGATTTCCATGAATAAAGTGTGACAAAAATTATGCTGAAGAAACTCTAAAGTGCACTAAGATTCAAAGACTGTATTTTATTATTTCCACATTTAGTGATCTGTGTGAATAAAGAACATTTCAAGTCACGTAACATAAAACTGATTGATCATGCTATAATGCTTTTGCAGTCACTTTGCTCACACAACCTCTTCTGTAAGCTTCCGACTTACTAAGTACAATTTTTTAAATCTATGCTCAAAAATTATTTCTTTAAATGCAAAAAAAAAAAAGTATTTAGATAGAGCTAACAAAAACTGAATTTCAACTTGCACCAAATGGGAAACAGTTGGACTCAGATCCATAAATTCACAACCTAAAGCTTTATCCCTGATGCAGATGGAGCAAGAAGCTATTGGAAAGAATAAGCCACCATTCCCTCCATGGACTATCCACTAGAAAGGGAATGAGACATATTAGATGTATTAAGACTCCAGAATTGTGGTCCTTACTCCAGACTCCATAAAGAGACACCCTTTAGCGATTATAAGCTACATTTGACCTCCTTGCATACAGACCACTGGGAACCACAGCCTCCTTTTCAGCAACCAGGCCTCAGTGCTGCTCCTCTCCCTTCCATATACACCTCTGCCACTCCCAGAGAGAAGTCCTATCCCCATCTTCATCCAGGAACATTATTTACTGACAACCCACAGCTGCCAGCATCTTTCATCACTTTTTCCTCTTCCTGATGCAAGAGGCAGCATGAAGTGAAAATTGTCCAGCAGAGCTCATCAGGTTGAGCTCTGCAGTCTCACCTTCAACGTGAACATGTTCCACCCACAGAGACAATTATGTTCTTCATGACTTGTTTCACTCCCTTCTTCAATATTATGCTTATATGGCTTTAGTTCTTCCACTAATTTCTTCCTGAATTTTCTGCCTTCAACTGCTCCCTTCGTTTCCCACCCCTTTCTCCCATCTTTCTCCCACTGCAGTTAGGCATGCAGCTACCTCACCAGAAGCCAAGGAAAGGAAAACCATGTTCATTTAAATAACTGGTCTGGTATCTGACCAAGTGACACAAGATCTTTCGGCAATACATTTCTTTTAGCAGTTCAGTTGCTGAGTTGACACTGAGCAAAATAAAATTTATTCTACAAGAACAGTAACTGTTGGAACCCGAGAAGCTGAGAATTTTAGGCTTTCTGTGCTAACAGTCACTGACTCTCAAGAAAACACTACATTTGACCTGAGGCCATGGAACAGGCTTCCAAAATTGACTGATAGCACTGGGATTATGGATGTGTATTTGAGTAGAAGTGTGTAATATTACAGGGTGGAAAAACTTAAGATTTTTAAGGTTTTAGTATATGGTAATATATATAAAGTAAGATGGAGGTTTTAGGGAGTAGGCAGTCGTTCTTTTTTCGCTTTCTTCGTCATGAGTTTGGGTGGTGCATTGTAATTGGATAGAATAATCCACATTGCAGACCTTGGGTGTTTGGCTACTGGGTTAAAAGTAAAAAATAATTTAGGTGTCCTTTCATAATTGGACAATTTGTGCTTAAAAGACCTTAGAAAAAGATAGAGACTGAGCCATTTTTCACCTTGTTAGCTAGAACTTGCAACTTGTGAGACTGTACTATAGATAAGAATTAATAAACATCTGAGTTTGAACACGAAAATCCATCTCTCAAGCATTTAATCCTGGCTCTAACAGAAAAGAAGAAGATAAAAACCCCACAAGTAACTTGTCTGAACCTGAGTAGTTTTGGTATCAGGTATCACATCTCTGGTATGAACCTTTAATGAAACTCAAATACAGGTCCCGAAAGTGTTATGATGCTTTCCAAATTGAGGAGACACTTTCAAAAAACTTGCTGAGAGGTAGAAAAACACAAATGCAGATTTTTATATGCACATTTCTAATTACTAATAGCTTCATCTTTTGGTGTGGGAGAACCTAGTGGAAAAACTGGAAAAAAGCAACAATAGGGTGAAATACAAACTGTATTTTAGTAAGGGCGTTGGATAGAATAACAAAGAAAACTTGACAGACATAATTTCTAAAAAGAAAAAATCTCCAATAATGTGGGAATCCTAGCTCCTGCAAGGAAAGAAAAACCTCTAGTAATTACAATGGAAGATTAAGAAGGTACCTGTAACCCAGTAAAAGATACTGAGCATGATGCCATGACAGGATTTGAGTCTCTGGGAAGAAATAAAAAAATTTCATTTTTGTGACTATGCTAATTACACGTGTGGGGTAGGGACAGTAAAAGTAAACAAAACACTTGAGACATGCCTCCACACATATTCCCATGAGTTTAGGAAACACATTTAAAACAATCCGCTTTTGACAATGTGAATAAAAAACATGTATTTTAAAACATTCTACTCAGCAGCAGCAAAAGGCCAGGTACAAGCCTTGCCCTGAAGTATTTCTGTGCCAAATGTAGACCTCCATTCTATACTGATTAATTCTGCTATTAATAACCTCTGAGAGAAGAATGGAAGTGGATATCCTCAGTGAATCTGCTACAACAAAGTTTTCCAGAGCCTATCAAGACGCTGCCTTGTATTGAAAGATGTTTACCATGACACATTGTATATTAAATTAGCATTTCTAGGTCAATTACAATTATGAAGCTGAATGTTTTGACAGGTTATACTTTTCTACAGCCTTCACAGCATCCCAGCTGCACTTCCTGGGAAAAAAAACCAACACAAATTTTACTGGCACTAAAATACCCACCAGCTCCACAAAAAGCTCTGTCCTTTAGACTTGACACAAGGAACTGCAGTAGAGGTCATCTTTATTTGTATAAGGTAAAATTCTTCTATTATCATATAACACATGGAAAGCACAGGTGAGAGGATACCAAAACCTCAGGAACATCCTGTATACAATTCCATCTAATTTGGTGTAAGAGAAGTGGTATTCATCATTAGCATAGAAAATGTTGATTATATTCATTAAACTATGCAGGGAAAGTATTTTCATATAATCAAACTGTATTATTTCAAAGCTGGCACTACAATATACCTCAGAAAATCAAATGGTAGATATCTAAGTGCAATAGAGATGGCTTACTTATTGCATCCTTTTTTCTTTTAATGCCCTGTTTGATTTAAATCCATCAACCACTAAGAAGCCTAACCCAGCAGCCTTTAGTCACCAGAAAAATAAAAGCAAATAGGCAGAGTACAAAGGCAGCAAAGCTACACTGATTAAAATGCAGCTGTTAGATCACTCCCACACTTATTACAAGTAGGAGCAAGGTAACTACAGACATTATCTGGATTTGAAAGTGAAGAAAATTCTAGTTTTTACTCAGCTTAATGTTCTACTACAGCACTGCACAAAAAACATGTCATAATCAAGAAATTATTTTGTAAAAGTATGCCAATGATACCACTGCATATGATAGCCAAAGGTAATCTACTCAATGCCAACTCAACTAGATTAGGTTTGAAGTTACAATATATGAGTAATTTTAAATTGACTATAAAAATAGAAGCCCCATTCTCCAACGAGCCAGCTAGTTTAGAGAAATTCCTTTTTTCAGGACTATCAGAATTCATCTCAATATAACCATACCACATGAAGCTCAATATACCCAAAAACTTACTGAAACCTTCTGCTTAGGAGACAACACAAGTTAAAACCCACTTAGCTGCAACATCCAACAGCTGAAATCAGCCTGCTCAGATAGCCATAGTAATGAAATGACCCCTAAGAATTTCTTCTTTGTCAGTCCCAGTAGGAAATAAGCAGCCCTACCAGCTAGGCAACACTGAGCACCTTGAAAGGTGTACTAGAAAACAAAAGCATCATTTAGACCATGCAAAATCTGAGCCTCATGTCATCTTTATGTACTTACGTACATATGTACATATCTCATGTATTTTTAAAGTTTTAATTAAATCTATACCACTGAACATAAAAGCAATCTCATGCTCCCTCTGTCAAGGTGAAACCCAACAAATACTCTGTGACAGAAGCACAACACATGGCACTCTCAATAAAGTTGATAATCAGAATGATGGTGAAAAAACATGGGTGCAGAACAGTGTTGGGGGTTAGGTAGGTTCCTTTTTTACTCTAAAGAATTTTTTCCCCATAAATTACCAAGCAGACCAAGTGTTGGATACTTAAGAGTACATAACCAAAACAAAGAGGTGGCCAAAGCTCCGAGGGGGAGATAACGCGAGTTTTTGGGGGCAGGTAAAGGACGGAGCTTGAGGCAGCTTGGCACGCTGGGTTTTTGTTTTTTTCGGCGTTCGGAGAGAACGGCTGGATTGCTGCTTGCTCCGACAGGAGTTCACTGTCACCAGAAAGTCCGGCCCTGGGAAATCTACCATCATGCGCCCCCCTGCCTTGGAATTTCTGAGCTTCTCCGCCTGCCCTGCTGGAGCTGGGCCAGCCCTGCCCCGCCTTTGCGGCTTCTTCGGCGCTGCTCCTTTTGCTACAGTGGGACCCTGCACCCCCCGGCTCTGCCGGGACATCCTCGGGACTTTTCCACTGTTTCCAGCTTGGTGCTCTGAGAATCCTGCAGGGACACTGAGACTAAAATGCCCTGGGTTTTGTGAAGCAAAGCCCTCAAGGTTCTTGGTACTGTTTTGTTATTAATGCTGTAGTTGTTGTTTTTGTTTGCTTTGTTATACATACTAGTAAAGAATTTCTATTTCTATCCCCAAATCTTTGCCTAAAAGCCTCTAACTGGGGGTGGTGGGGTGGTTTACATTCTCCATTCCAAGGGAAACTCCAGCTTTCCCTGGCAGATACCTGTCTTCCCAAACCGGGACAAATAGATACAAAATCCTTCCCACATATAGCAAAAGCAATTGATCTTACAATGATCAACATGAAGATCCTTATTATTATTAGAACCAGCACCTGTTCAGAGTTCATCAACTTTAAATGATCTTCAACTATTGCATGACACATACTGAAGTCTATATACACACCTCTTAAAAATTTTCCAGATTCCTCTATATGTCTCCACCATTTCTATCACACATATTTGAATCTTAAAAATCCATACAACATTAGTTTTCACTTAATACACTTAGAGCTACTTAGAGGAAATTATATAGAAAGCTGCATTTCCAAAGTGTCTATGCCAAGTTCTCTCAGGGGTAAACAAATCCCTGTGGTTCTGATATCCAGGAGAAAAAAACTAAGTGGAATTACTAGCTAGAAACAGAGAGATAATAAGCTAAGTTTTTTCAATAAAAATACTGAAAAATCCAAAAGCTCCCAATGTTCGGTGGAAAATGGAGACATTCTAACTCTGAGATAAATTTTATTACTATGCTGTCAGCAAAGATATTCCAGCTGTATGATCTGCTCTTCTAAACAAACTCATTTGGTTAGTTTATTGAAACAGCAAGAATACAACATCAGCATTTCCATTCACAAGCTCATTTACAATCTGGTTAAGCAGTGCTGTCTGTTCTCATGGACTAAGTCAGGCCAAATAGATTCAAGATTTGTTTTAGTGCATTTAAATAACCAGACTCTGCCACCTCTATTAAAAGCAAATTCATTTGGACTCCTACTATTTTGTTGGCATGTTTATAAGCAGTGTAGTTAGCTATCCTCAGATTTCAATCAGATATATAACTCTTTGAGTTTTCCTTATATCCCTCTCCCTTATCCTAGTCTCTCCATAGTTCAGCTTTATTCTGTACCTCACTGCAACAATCACCTATGACAAACACGAAGGTTTAGTCAATCCAGGATGAAAATACTTGGCCTAAGACATTATTATGATAGAACAGTCATTCCTTCCCATTTCAGAAGATACCTAATTTAGAATCACAATGTTGCCTCTTTATGGAAAAGCTTTCAAGAGACTATTTTCATGAAGAATCTTGAAGTGGCCCTACAGACACTATTTCAGAAAACAAGAATGCTAGACTTCACTTGCTGTGGTTAATAAACACGCATGCAATTAAATTCATTCCTCTTCCTCCAAAAATCCTACTGCAAACCTGAGAACAACTAATAAGTACTGTACTTGGAGCAGCCTTCAGCTTCTCAGTGCACCCAGTACAATGCACACACTTTACATCCTCAATCACAACAGCATTTGATTTATCCCACTGCGCTGAACTTCACAAAGCTAAACTCCCAAAAGCCAATCTATAAGGGAAACAAAAGTTACTTCTGTCTATTCAGACAGCAAAATCTGCCTAACAAAGTCAGGTGAATCCCTATGGATTGACACAGTATGGATTGCTACCAATGGCAACGAGAAAAACTCAGCAGCTCCAGACTGCAGATGAAGTTCACTAACAGACTAAAAATCAATCTAAGTAACCTCTTTAAGGAATTTCTTGACAACTGATGAGCTTAAAAAAGCACTGACAATGCACAAGCAGAAAGGAATAAGGGATCTAAAGCCTTTCCCACAATCATAATTGTCAAAAAAATACTAAGCCTTGTGAAGCTAAGCTGTTTTTCCCCTTTGTCTTCCCAGAAACATTCAAGCTTCATACTAACAGGAGAAGATAACCATATCAAAGGATGATCAGCAAAATCTTACATGTAAGAAAAATTGACTTACAACTTTAGTTACATACTGAAGAGAACTATGCAGGTTAGAGAACAACCTGACAAGTAGCTTACCTCTTTTCAAGCTACCCGTGTAATGTGACAGCCTAAAGCATCTGAGCCACCACATCAAAACACTTAAACTTACTGTTAAAGATGCAGCATTAAGGAGACAGTCTATTCTTTAACGTACTAAATGTTAAAGAACATTCAAAATGGTCTCTCCAGTGCTTTTGGATGAAGTACTCTCCTTAAATTCTATAAAACATGTAACTTGAATTTAAAAAATCCACATGTAATTACTAAGCATATAATTTTATTTCAAGTTATATCACGGGTATTGGTGTGCAGCAGATTTTATTTTAGGAAAACACTTAATCATTAACTTTTCAGACTATATTCAGACAGGCTTTTAATAGATGTTAGTTTCTATTTAACAAAGCAATATAACTGAAAAAATCTACTCTTGGTAGTAACACTTGAGTCTACAATTCCAGAACATAATGTAACAAGAAAAAAACCAGCTAAAGGCAACCACAATATAAGCAGGTGAAATGCATGTGAAGTAATCAAGATATTTTGTTTAGTCACCTTGCTAAGGAGCCAAAAAACATCAGCTACATCTGTCTGCAATCAAACAATAAAGTACTATTTAACAATATCCTACCTAAAAGCAGCTTCCCAAAAGCAGTTCATTCCACAAACATCAGAGGGCAGCATCCAATAGGAATTCCAGAAAGATATAGACAAATTCTTACACCTAACAGAATAAGACAAAAATAACCTATATAAATGTTACTGATTTTATGACAAAGTTAAATGGATAGTCTCCTAGCTCAAGCATAACCTGAAAAGTTGATTAGTTGGCAGAAAAAATAGTGGGCTATGTAATGCAACTTGAATACAAAGGAGAAGGTATTAGACGCCAATCAGAATTTTTTAAAGACAGAATGGTCCCATCCTTTAGCCTTTCCTCTTCATACATTTTCAGAATGAGAAAAACAGAGGGACTAAGATTTTTGAGGATCCTTCTATGTTCTAGGTGTAAATTAAGCCCACAGGTAACGAGAGAACAGCAACACTTATTGCTAGAAAGAACTTCACCTTTTCAATACCTTTCTCTACTCAAAGTGGAGAAGCAACTGTAACTTTTCATCTTTGAGGTTACATTGTCCATTTAACGAAATCTCTATTCATCCCTTACTCTAGTCAGTGCACACGTGCAAATCTGATTTTTAATAAAAGTCAACAACACCAAGGAATTCCATTGTTTCACTGTAACATTGCATTGTTAATGCAATACAGAAATAATCACAACATTTCACAAGTTTTCTTCATACTAATAGCAAGACTAATAATTTATTGACTTGTGCTACACTAACAGCTAAAAAAAAGCAGGGTTTACTAGATCATCATTACATTTTATGCAGCAGCAATACATGAAATACTTTAAAATAGAAACAAGTGTATATTTCAAAAGTTCTGGTGAGAAAATCAACATCAAGAATTACGATCTGAAATGAATAAGTAAAATATTGTAAAGGAAGAGAGACTCTCTTGAGCTACCTGCTCCGCTCCCTGCCCAGGTGATACAAAGCCAGTAGTGTTTACTCTCCTTTGAAAGTTAGTATCTGTGAATGAAAGACATGTGCAAGAAAAGCCACACAAAAGCTGCTGATGAAAAGGTATTTAAGGACTGTAGCTCAGAACTCTACTGAAAGTTGGCTTTGCAAGTTTGAAATTAATCCGTACCATCTTGGTAGTGTAATCTGAAACGTGTAAAGGCCAGTGTTTTGAAAACACCAAACAATAATAGCTTATTGTAGCATCAAAAAATGTCAAGCTGTGTAATTTCTGCTTTTTGTAACATTTGAGAAAAATGACCTGATAAACACAGTGTTTCACAAAGCCTTATTTAAGTACTGTGGGGGATGGTGCAGTTCTTTGGTAGATCATCACAGGAAATCCTCTTATTCTGTAGATAAATGTGTTTGCAAGAATTTTCAAGTAATTTTATTTCATGACTTAAGAATGCTCTCCACAAATAAATACCCAGGTACAAAAAATGAAAATATAGACTGCAACTCTATTTCAGGGATATCTGCACTACTCTTTACCAAAGTATAAAACCATGAGCTCTCTCTGCCAGATTCTTTTTTACATTACTCTTTGTGGCTTTTTAAGTTTTATAAACACGTCAAGGCACATAAGGTCTTGCACTTATCTGAAGAACAATCTACGATCTCTACTATTAGCTTTTTGAAGTAACTGTTTCTCATTACTTTTCAATTAAATGACAATCACTCCAAAAGCATTTTCTGGTTTGGAAGACTATTAAGCTATTATTACAGGGGATTCCTCTTCCAGACGTCAACCAGAGTCTTCTTAGCTGTCTTAAGTATTACCCTACCCAAACTACCAAGGCAAGAGGCAAATCTGAAGTAATGGCCAAGTCATTTCTCTGACACATTAGGCCTTTTCAACATTACATTTTGCACAGGATTATCAGCCTTGAGTTTGATTCAGAAATTGCATGTTTAAAACAAGTGTTACTAGGATACGTATGTATGCAATTTACCTAATGTTAGCTCAAAACATTCTCCTGTCAACAGCAATCTCTCTCAATTGACCACATGTTACCATATTTTCCTAAGTTTTTTCATATGATGGTTTAAGAGACTGAAATAATTGGACAACATCTTCTTCTTGTCATTCACAATAAGGTCATTTAAAATGCCACTCATGAAGGTATTTTTTTACTTGAAATAAAATTTGAAGAAAGCTTGGACTACAAACAATTGCTTTACACAGCTAGGAAGATGCATTGTACCTACTCACAAACAGGCACAGTCATTGTTACCGCAGAGAGGTTACTAGTCAAACAGGAATAGTCACCTTCAGTACTACGGGGAGATATTTTGCTCACATCTATTATAGTTATGTGATTAAAGGCCAGTCCCCACAAACAGAAAGTGGCAAAGAATGTATGTTGAGGCAAACTAACCAAGGCACATGAAGTACCCTAACACAGCCCCAATTCAAAGGGCAGAGAGCCAATGAATCAGCAGATGATCCATCCATCAGCGTAGGTAACAGGAGAGACTCTCCAGGCCAGTTCACCAACTGACTAATGGGGTTACTGCATGAAAGGGTGTAGGACTCATTGTGGGATCAAAGGTGGACTGGGGAGGAAGGAGAATGAAAAAAGCAGAAGACAAGAGGATCCAGTCACATGTGAAGACTTCTGCCTTCCCAGGTGACAGGAGTGGCTCCACTCCATCTGCATATACAGAGGTCAAGGTGCCTGCAAATGAGGAGACAGCCACAGATCCCAGGGACCCACGAGTCTGCAGTGCCAGGGACTGGAGAGACGTGTGCACACAGCGTGTGTGTGGGTGTGTGCATGTTGGTGCACATAACCACCAGCAACCAGACTAGCCTGCACACACAGCAAGGGCCTTGGGTGTCAGACAGGCCGTAACACTGGGCCAGACTGCAGAGAACAGCCAGTCTGAGCTCCTGAAAGAACCTGCCTCTTACACAGCCATGAGAGATTAGGGTCTGAGGGATGGCAACTGGAAGCACCAGAAAGTCTGAGCTGGCCACCTGGGGTTTGAGGAGTAGTTAATGTTTAAGGCTATAGGTCAGGACCAGCTATCCAAAAGACTCCCTTTCATGAGGCAATCCTGTGGCCAGCTGCCACAATGCTAAGACCAGTAACTCGAAAGATCACGTTCACCGGTACATGTGTCTGCACATCCAAGAGGGTGTGAGTACCAGAAACTGAATTGGTGCTGCAAGCCTAGAGGGTTTACACAGTGAGGTCAGCAATAGTGGATTTGCCAGAGGATCAGGAGCTTATCTGCTCCTGGATGAACCAAGTGTCTAAGGCCAGTTACTGGAGTGATCCACCTCACATATATTGATGTATTTTTCATTAAAACCTTTCACCCTGATCAGTCAGAGAAGTGAACAGGATCAGGACGCTTGTCTGTGGTTGTGCACTGTATGTTGATCTCTGTGGCCATCCATGTGTGTACATGCTAAGAGCCTATGATCCCACTGGAATAAGTGTTCTGTCTGCTACTGCCTGAACCCAGGAACATGGAAATGCAGCAGCTTTGCCTCCATCACACCACTGGGCTGGGCAACTAACACCTACTACTGTCAAAAACATAAAAAAGAAGAAATATGAAGTTTCAAAAATCACTGGTGTCATTCTCAGTGATTTGTTTGCCAATTCAAAGCATCACTCCCTTAAGCAACCAGCCATTTCTTAACCACCTTTATCAATTAATCTAGCTTCAAGATCCCTGGGTAGTAGAAATTTTAGTACTGCAGACACAGAGAAGGTGTCTAAATTGTGACCTGAAAACTTCTCAAATTAGTGAGCAAAATACACAGCAGTGCATAAGTTGCAGTTGTGAAGACTGAGGCCCTGTGTTCAGGCAAGTCAAGAAATCCCTCAACAATCAGTGGTAACCTCCTTTTGTTACTGGAGATCATGGTTGTCAGAAATACTTTTGTTGCTGGAGATCATGGTTGTCAGAAATACTTTTCTATCCATTTTGTACTACTGTAACTCCACAGTAAACTTAGCGGAATGTCCACATGGTGAGGGGTGCAGCCCTGATGAGCACATTCTTGTCATAATTCCTTTCTTTAACAACCTAAGTTTTATCAACTGCATGAACCAACCAATAGAAAGACTCATGTCTCTCCTACAGCATAGCCCACAAGTGCAGCAAAACAGGAAAGATGAATTTCCTTCCTGCTCATAATCACACAGGAGTAAAAAACTGGGATGATAAGATGCTTAATTCAACTCCCAAATGCACTAAGAATTTCTAATTCTCCTCAACAGCTTTTCCTGAACATTTGCAGCAATACCACAAATTCGTTATGACATGTTTTGTCATAGAGGCAATGGCTTTACTAGATAGAAGATCGTCGATGCAATGCTAGATGTCTGATAACTAAACTTTTTAACTGGAAAAATCTTGATAACGTTTCATTACTTCACAGCATTCCCGTGCAAAGTATTATTTATTTGCTGGTCAAATGTTTGTCAAATTCAGCAGTTTTTAAGAGAAGTTTTAACTTCAAATCATTCCACGTTTCATCCTTTTAAGTTTACCTCATATTTTGAAGTTCTTTGACAGGTTCTGGACCAATTTCTTAAAATAAGAATAGCTGAGAAGCAAAGTGGTGAAACTGCTGGTTAAGCTGATACTGAAAACAGCTGTATAGAGGCCGAGGAAAAAACCAGCTACCTGTCATAACCACCCTCCTCTGCTAAGCTTGTGGATATACTTTCTACCCTTTTCCATGCACTATAATCCATTAAACTGTCCCTCTGCCAGAAGAGTTAGCAAGAGACTGGTACAAGCAAACATCAGCGCCACACATAGCAGAACGGTAGGTTCTGGCAGCATAAAAATGCTAAACTACAGTGTAAGGGAAACATGTTCCATTTTAATAGGGTCAAATTCACTGACCTCACTAAACTCACAGTAAGGATTCCTTCTGTATATCTCAAAATTGCTATCAGAATAGCAATTTTTTGGAGCTGAATATAAAGATGAACATTATCTGCCTGTCTGAAGTGGTAATATTGACAAAATATTGCCTTTGAGGGAGTCAACAGCTCTTCCCAATTATCATCTGCAAACTTGCTTAGCATCCCTTCCAGTCCTGCCTCCAAGGCATGCATGAAGATGTTTAGCTATTAAATTCTTAAAGCTTTTAGTCTCCAGTCCTCTTGTTCCTCAGGCTAGACTAGCCTTTGAAAAAACTCCTTATCAAACTGATTACCCAATAAATTCCTGTTAATTATTATGTTTATTGGAGGATCCTGCCTCAACATGTAATTCTAGTTTCAATATGGTAGCTCCTTTTAAATTATTTTCTTCTTAAACATGTCCTCACCACTGCTAAATTCTTTCAGGTGTAGTATTCCAAAGCCTTATCCAAGGCTTGCAATCTTTATGCTTGCATGTTTCCAAAACCTAACAGAAAATTCAACGTCTCCCTCCCCTATCCCAGAGCACGACCCAGGTCTTTCTGCCCTTGTGGTATATAACAAACTAGACTATTCAGGCAAAAGAAGACACTTCTTGGCTAAAGAAAAAAGAAAAAACACTGCTGAGTGGATGAACGCCAGCAGATGACAGATTTGCTTTGCTGAAACATATTTTAAAGCTATCAGTGAATGCAGCTGAAGCAACCCATTTATGAAAGTTACCATTAATGCACACAAAATGTTAAACTTCAAGAATTAGAAGGTGCATCTAAATGCAATGTCCTCTGTAAGGTTATGCACCCTTCATGATATTATATGATCACAAGACAGTCAGAAGTGGGCACAAAACAGATATGTGGTCTTAGTGCTCAGTCTCTACTGAAGAAGTCACTGATGTAAATAAACTGAAAAACGTTCAGCAATGTCCAGCAAAAACCAATACATTCAGCAAGATGTGCATATCACTTATTAAAGTGAATGTAATGTGGTTTAACACTCAAGAATAATTTAAAAATGCATCTAAAGGAACATTCAATGGCATTCAATGGGACATTTCTTAACTGCCACAGGGCAGAGCTTTTCCTTAAACAAAAGCCTTTTGGGGACTTTTCTAAGAGTCTGACTCACTAGTAAGTTTTACACACACATTTTTCACAAACAGCATGTTTCAATAACTTACAACAGGGGATGTTTATCCTGAGCCTTCAGCCTGACAGCAGTTTATAGGTAAAGAATTCCCACACAGGTGACAACAGACACTGGTTTTGCAAGGAGATATGCCCCCACAAAACTGTATACAGTGGAATTATTTGCGGCACTTGAGACCTTTAGGAAAGAACTTTCTCAGTTAGTAAAACTTTTCTATTTGACAACACAGGGCAGATTTATATCTCATCTAATGTCATTGCAGCAAGAAGCTTCTTGCATCTTGCTGAGGTTCTTCTCCATTCATATATTGAATTTAAAATCTACACTTTTAGTACAAATACTAAAATTGTATAGCTTTTAAAGTAAATTTGATTCCTTTTTTGCTTACTAGCAGTACAATGCATCTTAAAGTCATTTTAATGTTTAATAGTAAAAAATCACTTATTTATATTATCATCTTCTACCCAACAAAAGTTTGCTTTATTTAAACTGCATGTTTTCTTCAGTAAAGCAAATATCATATGTATTATTTTTTAAATGATATTTTTATTTAGAACTAGTAGATTTCAACCACACACAAACAGTTTTTAATCACGAACTAGAAGTGAGACACAATCATCCTTACATTTTTTTCCTGTTATAATCTGTGTTAACTTGAACTAAAGCAAAAAGACTGGGGGGAAAAATTCTTTGAAGTAGTTACACCAGTCGAAAGCTGGGTTTCACATTTCAGCTGACTCCACCCCTAGTAACTCAGAATGATGTTTCATGGTATTTTGAGATTGTTAAATCAGAGCTTGCCATCCTGCCATCCTCCCTAAGTCCTTTACAAGAGCATCGACACTTGCATAATTACATGATGAAGCAATACAGAGCGCTGAGTAGGCCAAAAACTAGGTAGTTTCCAAGCAGGTCACCACACCAGCTCAACTCACTCAGAGTTGAGTTGTGCTCAGAGGAGTGAGTTGTACTGCCACAGGCAGTACAAGGACTGGGCGGCGCCAGAGCTTGTACAGCACTGGAAAGCGGTGACCATCGCCAAAACAATAAACTCACTTTGCTTTAAACTGCTGTAGAATCCGAGTAGAGTTAAGAGGTAGACTGGCCCAGAATGGTCTGGTCCTAATTTTTCCTCCGTACTTTCCATAACAGATTTCTCATCACTCCTCTTTTCCTGGCTTTAGGATTCTGGTAGCCACAGGCAAACAGGATTATGAAACTATAATCTAAAGGAAAACTAGTAATTTCCATTCCATAATCTCACTCACCACTTGCCCACATTAAAACTTCTGCTGACAGAGGACAACAGAACTATGCAGAGTGTGAGATGCTCGGATATGCACCCCTTTAATTACAGAACTGAACTCACTGGTTTCTGTGAGAAGACTGGCTGTATTAAGGTATTCAGTTTTGCTTCACTGAAGTTATATTTGATAATCAGAAAGTTACTAAGTTTCAGACCCGAAGGAGCACCGTGAATTTTTCTCCTTTTGCAAGAAGGATATGCAACCCTCGTCGCTTCACTCGTCCCGTCCCACCAGGGAGCAGCCAGGGACGGGCTTAGTGCCGAGGGACGCGCACCGGGCGGCCTCCGTCGCCACTCCTGAAAGTTTTCCTGGTTTGTATAAGGCTTCCCCAACCGTCGTTCCCCGGCACTCGGCCCGCCGGGAGGGAGCGCCCCGAGACACCACCGCCCGCCGCCCCGAAAGCGCCTTCCAGGCCTCGGCGCCGCCGCTCGGCCGGCACCGCGCAGCCGGGGGCGCCCGCGGCCGGGACGGAGACCGGCGCGCCCCCGCGCCTCCCGGCCCTCCCCGCAGGAATGCGGCGGGAACCGCCGCCCGCTCCCGGCCCCGCGCCGCCTACCTCTCGGTCCCCGCCTCGCCTCGGCCCGCGCTCCCCGCCTGCCGCCGGGCGCCGGGCGCGGCGGGGTCTCGGGCCTGCCTGTCGCGGCCGCCGCCGCCAGGCTCCTGCTCCAGGGAGAGGGCCAGCTGGCTGAGGCCGTAGAGCAGCGAGCAGACGGCGCAGCCCAGGCACAGCAGCGCCACCCGCGCGAACCGCCGCATCCTCCCGCCCGGCGCCGGCACAGCCGGGCGGGCCCGCGGCTCCAGCGGCAGCGGGAGCACGACGGGAGCGGCAGCGGCGCGATCCCCAGCGCGGTCCCGGCGTGCGAGGGGCGGGCCGCGGGCGGGCCGGGGTGGGACCGGGGCCGGGCGGGCCGCAGGGCGGGGCCGCGGTGGCGCTCGCTGTTTATTTGTCCCAAAAGTGAAAAAAGCCGCACCCCCGTTTGTCCCGCTGCGTCCCTCCCTCTGTCGCGGCCCTGTGCTCAGCCTCATCCCGTCCGCATTCAACTCTTTCGAACATGGGTCCCTGGGAGAAGTCGAGCGACGAAATATACAAAATAGAGACAGTGACAGTCCCGGTCTGCTCCGCAGTGGCGGGGCCACGCCTTGAATCCCGTGTGCAGTTTTGAGAACCTCAATATAAGAATGTAAAGCTCTTAGAGGGTGTGTGTCTTTATTAAGGGCAAAAATGGGGCTAAAGGTCCCTCAAAATGACACTCTTTCCCCACTCTCCATTTTTCTGTTGCATTAACTTTTCCTGTGTGAAAGCTTCACAGCTGCTTCTGCACAAAGATATTCTATACGTATAAATATCTAAAAGGAGGGTGCCAAGAAGATGGAGACAAACCCTTCTTGGTGGTGCCAAGCAACAGGACAAGATGCAGCGGGAGAAACTTGTACACAGGAAGTTCCACCTGAATATGAGGAAGAACTTTTTTTACTGTGCAGGTGACGGAGCACTGGAACAGATTTCCAGAGAGGTTGTGGAGTCTTTCTTACTGGAGATATTCCAGAACCATATGGACACAATCCTGTGCAATGTGTTGTAGGAGGACCCTGCTTGAGCAGGGAGGCTGGATCAGATGACCCACTGTGGTCCCTTCCTACCTTTACCCATTTTGTGATATACCTACTCATTCCTTAGGCAGCTGAAATTACACAGATGTCTTTTGTCCCTTGTACAGACATAGTCTGAGCATGGAAATCACTTTGGACTCCAGCCTGCAGGGGTGCAGTGCTGCTTTCTGGCTATCTGTGGCACCGAGCTCGCATTAAAAGGTACAGTTCAGTATGCCGCGATACCTTTCCCATCCTGTGAGTTCTTGCCTTGGGCAGAAGGGTGGCAGTGGCAAAGAAGAAGGAAGGACTCTTGTGAGAATTCAGCTGGGGTTTATTCCACCCAGACAGAGAACCCACAAAACCGAGTTCCCCTCGCTGTCCCTCACCTTCAGTATGGGGGTGGGGAAATGGAAAGGGGACAGCCTGGAACCAATCGGAGGNGAGGGTTGACGACCCATCCCTCAACAGCCTTCCTGGAATTTTCCAGACACAGGGCAAGGCTGTAAAGTGATGGACAGGACCCGTAATTGTCATTGACACTGGACAATCACTCAGGGGAAACCAAGAAGGTTTTAACATGGGGTACATAGGACAAACCATTGTACAGAAATTTGGTAAACCCGAAATGCACCACAACAACAGCCCCCTTCCCTCCTCCGGCCTTGGCACACAGGTGACTGCGTGGCACCCTGGCCTGAGGAGCAGGTGGGTGCTGCTGGGCCAGAGGCTTGGAGAACCGAGCCTGAAGGATTTGCAGTCACTAGCAAAGACAGGGGTATTTTAGCTCACCAAGTCATGCTTCTGAACAACAAAATGCAGGTCTGGGAAGTGGCAAAAGAAATAATAGCTGTACATCTTGCCAGATGGGGGGGAATACTGGTTGGGTTCCAGCTGAATCCAACACAGTAGTGCATCCTCTCTCTCTAGCCCAGACCACTGAGCAAAGGCCTAAGAGCTTAATTAACCTATACTATTGCCAAGGTAAGTATTTTAAAGTCATCATTCAGTGCTGCTTCCTCAGCTTCTGACGCTGGTTTAAAAAAATACAAGTTTGGAATAATTCTGCTTACTTCTTTGTTTTTATAATGCATTTGGCTCACATTTTTTCTATGGACTAGAAACATCCTTTTTTAAAATAAGTGATAATATCCCCATTCAGGACCCTGCATTTTAAGAAAAATGCCAACACAATTTCCAATAAACCATAAAAAAATAGTTCTGCTATAATTTTTGTGGTCTAATGATGTATATGTGAATGCCCATGAAACCTGAGCCATAGCTTACTACTGCTCTTGGCTGTGCTTGAAAGAAGGGGAAAGCAGGATGCCAGCTGTCAACTCTGGTAGTTAGAAGAGAAGTAATGCCAAAATTGTACATCATCTCTTCCTCAAAATAAAAAAAAAGAAACGAGGAGAAAAGGTGGAAAAAAATATGAAGAAAATATGGGATACTCGACTCTGTTTGCAGTGGAGATACTGACATGATTATTAAGAGATACAAGCAGGGAAATTTGGGCTGAGAAAAAAAAAACAAAACAAAACAAACCAAAACGTAGAATCCAAGAGAAGTAAGGAACCAGGGAGGATGAAGAGAAATCAGGGCCAAAGATGGCAGGGTGGTGATAGAGAGTCATAGATGAAATGGCAGAGGATTTTTAAAAAGAACTCTGGAAAGCAACTACTGGCTTGCATTGCAGGAAGAACTAGCTCTGAAACTACCATCCAATGGTAGCCCAGCTACCATTCTAGCTAGCTGGGCTTTCTGCCCCTCTGTTCTGTGTTCCTCAGTGCTTCCTGCCACAGCCTGCCATTCAGTTTCCCCAATTTTCTGTTTGTGCTCAAAATCAGGTTCTTTGCTCTCATTGCATATCTACCTGCTGACCTGTGCCATGAATTCTTGCAGTCTCCCACTTTACAGCCCGTTACACACACTGTCAAGTCCATATGGCGGGGCATGAGTAACACGGAGACATGAGTCAGAGAAGAGAGATACAACGGCGTATTTACTGACAGCAAGCTTAAAAGCAGAGACCACTTATTCCCTGCTGAGGTGTGACACTTGTCTTTTATGTGGAAGAGTGTTCCAGCCAGGGAAAATGAGGTCTGAAGGGTGTTATAGTGGCACCAAGAATGAATGTAGCAGATAGGTAGCAATAATGTCTCATGCTTCAGAAGAAGAAATTATATTCTTAGACAAGAAAAAATGTAAGAAATATATGTAGTGCTGTGTCCAGCTCTGGGATCCCCAACATAAGAAGGACACCGACCTGCTGAGAGTCCAGAGGAGAGCCATGAAGATGACCAGAGGGCTGGAGAACCTCTCCTGTGAAGACAGCTGAGAGAGCTGGTCTTGTTCAGCCTGGAGAAGAGAAGGCTCTGGGGAGACCTAACTGCAGCCTCCCAGCACCTAAAGGGGCCAGCAAGAGAGCTAGAGAGGGACTTCTTAGAAGGGCATGTAATTGGTAAGACAAGGGGGCATGGCCTTAATCTGAAAGAAGGTAGGTTTAGATTAAATATAAGAAAGAAAAAAAACTTGCTGTGAAGATGTAGAACACTAGAACAAGTTTCCCAGAGAAGCTGTGGATGCCCAGTACCAACAAGTTTTCAAAGCCAGGTTGGATGGGGCTTTGAGTAACCAGGTCTAGTGGAAGGTGTCCCTGCTCGTGGCAGGGGGATTGCAACTAGATGGCCTTTAAGGTCCCTTCCAATCCAAATCATTCTGTGATTCTAAGCCTTGGATTTGAAGTACTTTTGCAAAGAGTCAAAGCAAACTTACTTATGCAAATACATACCAAATACAAAAAAATATAGAAATAAGGTAAGCAGGGCTGGTTTTTACTTATTTGTACATAACTATATGTAAGCTTAAAAGTCCTTATTGTGCCCTGCTGTTGTTTGCTACAGCATCAAGTGTTTTGAGTCCTAATATGCAGATCGGGGTTTTAAAATTTCTATGCTATATTCTTTTATTTCTAATAGAAAAAATATTTACTAGCAGTAAGTATGTGCAATAGTAACTCCACATTGCACCTTTAAAGTTCAATTTTTAAGATGAAATATATCAAATAATCTGAAAATAGTTATCTAAGGTATTTACCTGTTCCATTTCACAGTAACCGTGCAGATTCCATACAGTGAAATTACTACTTGTATTAAGTATGTTATCCTATTCACTTTTTTGAAGATCCTTAAAATGAATGCCTTAGCCCAAGAAATATTCAGGCCATAAACAAAAAATCCACTGCTTTATTTTAGGGATTTCTTTTTCATATTTGATGAAAAAAAATTATGCATTTTATTATTATTATTTCCAATCAAAAAAAGGCTGCATGTCTTGGAAAATGAAACTCCATCTAGCAAACAGCTAAACTGGAAAAAAAAAATTTAGATGACAACTGCCAGCTGTCCTTATAAGTGGAAACAGGTATAGGAGAGTTGTCAGGTCTGTAAGAGCCATTCAGCAATGCAAGCCAGATGATACACTGGGCCAGTAGCTCCTGTTTCAAATGGAAAAGGCAACAGATAGTCGTTCAGTTAAAGAGCTGTTTTGGAAAAGGGTCAGTCAGTCAAACCAGGTGAAGTGTTGACTTACTTTGCCAATTTATTTACCTTTTTATTTTGTTCACCTGTACCCGGTTTTACTCCCCCTTCAAGTAGAATTTTATATGTAAACCAATATAGAGACAATGTCAGAGAGAGAGAAATAAAATCCTACTGTTTGTCTCTCCACATCTTTTTCTCTAAGGGTTGCTCAATTTTCATAAATACGAATTCAAAACCTGACTGCCTCAAAAGCAGTCAAATGTGGTCATTGTTTAAAGCACTTAGTACTTGAATTATCAGGAGGAAGAGATAAGACACTAATACTGCCTTTTTTACTGACTGCTTCTTTTAACACTGAAGAGAACAGCTACATCACAGGCGAGCATGTTAAGGTACCCAGCACCCTGACACTTGGTGACAGCCTTGGTCATGCCCGAAGCTCACAGAAGTAACGACTCTGAGCAGTCAGCCTGCCCTGCACTGCCCTGTGCACACCCTGGAGCGTGCAGACATTACACTGCCTTATCTATCGTGTCAGTTGGATTGTTCTCAGACCCTTCTGCTGAACCACTAGCAGCAGGGCCAGCGAGCAGTTGGGATATTGTGTAGCACTGAACTTTGAGCCTGAAACACCCAAAATAATTTAAAGTTCTGCTAACTCGGGACTGTACTTACACATAACTCAGCCTTCCTTTGCCCACCTTTAATCTGTAACTTTACAAATTTAGCTTTTACTCTTTTTTTTCAGGACAAGAAAGGGTAAAATAAAATTGGACACTGTCCTAAACTATCTCCAGGCACCAGGCCCGTATCTGCGGGGGAATGCTGTGATCTCCCATAGCTGCCAAAACATTTGTGTGGAATTTAAGAAATTTGTTTTGATCTTCAGACCCATAATTGTGTAGCAGTCTTGCCGAACAGTCAATAGCGAAAAGAAATGAATAAAAGGGTGATAGAAGGGCTTAACAACTTGCTCTCCTCTTTTGAATCCCTTCTGTTCTTGCAAAATAGAGGAGTAAGTAAGACTAAATCAGGCCCCTTTAATTAGTGACAATAGCCCTATTCTGGTATCTGATGACAATTTAGTCAGTATTTCTGCTAGTACCAAATTTGGTAGTTACATCAACAGTTTCCCAACACTTGCTGCCAGCACTTGGGGATCTATGCCCAGTAATGTCAGGGTGGCATTTAAAGCATTCTGCACCCAAGGAGGTGTCAGCTTCACATGCTGCCTCCTTGGAGTGGGGATGAGGTCCCATACTCAGGGCCGACACTTGACTCACGTGCCACACAAATGGGAAACTCCGATGGACTTTACAAGAGAACCAGTTTCTTTCAAGAATGCCTTGTAGAACTTTGCCTCATGCTGCAAAGCAACACAAATGACAAACAATTCAGAAAACTGAACACGTGAACTGTAGAATTGAAGACAAGTTGAGAGAAACCACACAGACCACTGTTTTATAACCTGCTTCAGTAGCAAAATACAGTTTTTATATACAATGAGATGAACCCTTAGACAAAGCCCCCTTCTCAAGTTTCTTACCTCATTTGTTACTTTCATTTGCAAGCATGGATGGATGCTTTCATAGTTTCTTGCTTCAGAAGCAGTACTCCCAGGAATATCTCAACTTTAGTCATAACCAAAAGCAGTAATGAATCATCTCTACCAATAAATTAGCAGAGGCTTCTTGGCACTTTGAGATCAAATTCCCAAAGTCTGCTGTTTATCCCCAAATTGCCCACATGTATTTCCTGCACTTTCTCCTAGACAGTACAAATAATACATACAGAGAGGGGTTCTGAACAATTTAATAATTTTATTTACCATTTTATCATAACACACCCTAAGCATCACCAATGCTAGTCAAGATTGTAGTCAACTTACATTAGTTTTCACCAAAAATACTTTCTTGTCAGATTGTTCACAGGCAAGAAGTATTAATTTATTCCTGGGAAAGGCATTTCAATGTGTGTCACTAGTCTAGCCATCAAAAACATCTATTTATGCTCCTCTGAAACCAACAATATGTCATTAATGTGAAATAACTACAGGGATGTAAATTTTTAAGCTATTTCATTATCATTAATTGTGTCAATCAATTAATCATTAATATTTATCATAGAAGAAAACCCCTTTGCACTGTGATTCCTGTGTGAGTTTCTTTCTTTCCAGACACTCCACCTCAGCTTTCCTGCCAAGCTTTCAGAACTTTAAACTGTTTAATATAGTCTTTGAACTGAGGTCAGGAATAGGTCAGTTGGAGGCAGTATCCCAAGGGGTCACTATATGCTTGTCTAAATGTAATGTATGGTCATCTTTAAAGGAGTGTTAAGCTGGAATTGAATGTAGTTTATCAGACAGAAAGTTTGTAGCAACTCATCATGCAAACTGTATTTTCTGACTGCTGCACAAAGACCTTTTAATAGATAAATATGTTTTTCTTAGAGTAACTTTAGATTTTTTAAATTAAATTTGTGTATATTAAAAAATTACAACCACACAAGATCTTTCATTCACAGAGATGTTTATTTTTGTCTTCAATGTTTGTAGGGAATACGATTTCACTACAAAAGTGTCTCAGAGAAACTCCATTCAAAGTCTAGGCTTAAGAATGAAGGGAAAATATACTTTCAGCTGTACCAGTCCTGAGCAAAGTTTAAAAAAAAAAATAAAAAAAATCCACTAGAGATAGGAAGCAGCACCAATTAAACCAGAGGGCCTCTTACTGATATCTGCTCATGCTTTCTTTTCTGCTTCAGAATTGGTAAAAACTTAGGTAGGAAAAATTACTTTATTAGAATGTGGACATAAGATTCACAGTCCCAATCTCTCACCAAACACTACCCTTTTTTGTTATAGTTGGAGTCCAGGGCCTCAGTTTTACTTTCCATTAAGTAGTCAGGACTGCTAACAGCAAGACTGTTGCCCCCATGGTGTAACATTTTGTCTTACTCAAATTGGTAAATAAATATTTATTTAATATACTTCTTTTAATAAATATTTATTTCCTATCAATATCAAGTTCCTGAAAATTTACATTGTTCTTAGAAGTATACTACTCATAGCAGTTATAAAACTTCTGGTAACATCAGGTCTCAAAACAATTCAAGTGGCTTACAATCTGCCTCATTGTTTCAGTGAAAGGATTTCAAGCCATTGGTAACACTCAGTAGTTAATAGTTGGTTTATCCAGGACATTCAGATTCAATCTGACAAAGTAAATACTTCTAAGAGTCAGAACAGAAAAGGCACTTACTCATTTTGGGGAAGACACCTGGCAGGTAAGATTTTTATTTCAAAATAACAAGCCCTTTTTCTAATAATAAAACCCTTAAAAAACTAGTTGGATAAACATAATCCCTATGAACAAAACCAACTTAGGTACCCTTCCCAAGAAAGGTAATATTGTCCTTGACTGACAAACTGAGAAATCTGAAAGCATCCAGAAATACTCACAAGTTTTATTCACTTCTGTGATATTCCAGTAGACCATCACAACTGGCTAGAAGAAAAAACCTCCTCCAAAGAATGGATGTTTTACAAATTGAAAGCCTCAAAAATTTCTGGACTGTTTTTTATTGGGTACTTGTATCAGCAATAAAATCTAAGATTCTAACGTGTATAACCAGGAACAAGAAATAACGTGTATGACCTTGGTTACAACCAACAACTTGTGACTTCAACCAGAGGAGTAAAATTTTTATCAAACTTCCTTGCAATTGAATCATTGCCTCAGTGATGCTCTGTGTAAGGCACTTAGTAATTTTTAAGAGCATCTGACAGTACTGTTGGTAGTTTTGATTTGTTTGTGAGGATACTCTAACAATGCTTCAAGATCAACAGGTTAAGGTGTGGAATAATCATTGAAAACAGCCATATGAATTACTGGCCACAAAACTCTTCAGAAGCCACATCCATTCTAGTCTAGGTTCATATCACCCTTGCAACATAAAACTATCCTTTTCTAAGCAGTCCAGGAATTAGACCCTTTAAAATTGTGTAGTAGCTAATTGTATGAGAGGAATTAATTTTGTTCCTAACTCTTTCATCAGAACATCCACCCTTTCAATAAATAACTTGTATGCAAGAGTGAAATATTCATGGCATTTACTATTTAATTCAGAAAACCCTACATCTTTAGGCCAAATGTCACTCAACCAACAGCCATCAAGAATTATAAAGCAAGACACACCTCTAAGAAGCGTGTGTGTTGCCTACTTCCAACACAGTACACAGAGAAAGGAACACTAAACAGACAAAAAAGACAAAGAAGCCATTATATGGCTCTTCTAGGGATTATCCTGAAAATGCATTTTCTTTGTTCTTCCTTCCCCTCTGCTTATTACTCTTTTTGTTGGGCTGAGGGTTTTTGAAGGTGTTAGACATTTTAGAAAAAGAAGCTTCCTACTTGGAATTTCCCTAGGAAAGCAGAGAAAGCACTCAGTATCTGTGCATGCTCCTCAGATCTCCTTCTCCAGTGGGAACTAAAAGCATTTTACTTGGCAACATTTGCCTCCATCGGCTGAAAAGAAATTTGCTTATTTTGCCACATTTGGAAATCTCCCAGCAAAGAATAATACCACTTGCAGAAACGCAGATAATTGGCATCCCAGAATGCCAGGTACCTCAGACAGAGTGCTTGAATGGTACAGGATCAGTGTAACTAAGTTTGCTTAACTAGAATCTGTTCAGGTAGTCAATTATATAGAAACAAAGACACCAGTGACAAAACTGACATTCACCTCTAAGCTCCCATATAGCATTATTCTGTATGACCATGTTGATCTTAAAGAAACCAAAATATAGTTGAAGAACTGGGAACAGCAGTCAAATTCCCCACTTAAAAAGCAGGCATAAAAAATTACTTCAAACTCACTGCATCCACTTACACTATAGATGTACTTAAGAGAAACAAAAGAAAAGGGAGAAGAAGGAATCAGGAATCATAATGTGTTTCCTTCAGAGGTGGGAGTAATGATAATACATGTAACCTGAAGAGATTTCCCTTGCCTATTAATTCATAGCTGAAGGCTGTTACAGAAAGAGATGATCAGTCAGATGCCAGATTTTCCTGCTCAGAGATCTGTGCCATCAGGAACTGGGCTTGACATTGAAGCATTTTTATTTATTCTGTGCAAAGAATCAGCTTGAAATAGATTATTCATGGATGACAGTTATATATTAGATGCATATAAATGGCAAATTAGATCTGTGTTCCCAAAGTGGGTATTCAGAAAGTAGAACTGGCCTGACCCCTCATTTGTCTTAACAGATGCAAAGTGACCGAACAACTCCATCCTTCTTTAGTCACAAATACCTGGGATTATCTTTGAACCAAAGAGAATTTGCAGTTTGTAGAATCTAGTGATCTTGGGAAGAGGGTAAAGAGCCACACTTCATTAGCCTGGGTTACATTTATTTCCTTTTTCTGCATCCTTTTGCTTCTTCATACAGAAGAGGGAAATTACATGCACATGGTTAGCAGGTTATCAAAAAATACATTAATAGTCACTTTTCCTCAGCTATATTCAGTAACTCCATTGTAAATTAGAGCTCCATTGGTCTACAGCTACATGTCTTAAAAGCTTGAGGAAGCATTTTCACTTTGCTTCAACCAAGATCAGTATTTACACACAGAGGTGCTGGTTTTGGCTGGGATAGTTAATCTTCTTCACAGCAGCTGGCATGGGGCTGGGTTTTAAGATTTGTGCTGGAAACAGTGTTGATAACACAGAGATAGTTCAGCTGTTGCTGAGCAGAGGTTTCACAGAGTCAAGGCCTTTTCTGCTTCTCCTACTGTCTCACCAGTGAGGAGGCAGGGGGTGCAAAGGAATTGTGAGGGGACACCTGACCCCAGCTAACCAAAAGGTTATCCCAGACCACGTGGGGTTGTGCTCAGCATGTAGAACCAAGGGAAGGAGAAGGAAGAGGGGGAGGTTTGGAAGGATGGTGTTTGTCTGCTCCAGTCACCATTACCTGCGATGGAGCTCTGCTTTCCTGGGAATGGCTGAACACCTGCCTGCCAATGGGAGGCGACGAATGTTTTACTTTGCTTGCATGCGCAGCTTTCGCTTTACCTGTTAAATTGTCTTTATCCCAACCCATGAGTCTTCTGACTCCTACTCTTCAAATTCTCTACCCACACAGAGGGAGAATGCACAAAGGGCTGTGTGGTACTTACTTGCCAGCTGGGGTTAAACCATGACAGAAAACAGTGTAATCAAGGACTACACTCTTTTAGGTGGACTAGATCCTGAAAACATAGTCTTGCTCAAATAGTCGTCCCTCTGCCAAGATATGCCATACTTTCTACAAAATAATTAACATTTTGGAACTACATTTTAGAGTATTGTTACTGAGCAATATTTTTTCTGGTGGTAATTTTTTTTTAAACATATGTGACAAGGAGCGATTAGATAAGGTTACAATTTTGTCTTTTACAAAACCCCAAATGGGACAGCAATCTCTTGTAATCATTCTTAATAATAATCATTAAGAGCTATGGAATATGCTTTTTCCCTTCCTCTTCCATGTTTAACTCAAAAGTACACCTAAAACTTCCTGTGCCCATTAATGTGTCTGCTCTTCAAATCTGCCATCAGCAGACAGAGCGAGTTCATTCTGACGACTTTTATCTGTCTCCCATGATAAAAGGGGCAAGATTAGGATTGAATACATCAGAGTGATTCAGTGGTGGTTTTTTTAAATTAATTTTTACCAACACAGTTAAATAGAGGCTATAATCAGCTCCTGCATTACTAACACTCTAGGATGTGAAACTAATTTGTTTTTTCACTGCGTTTTCTTTCACTGTTTCACTGTTTGAATCTAATGGTACAGTTTAGTTAGGGGGGACACACATGGACTCCTAGGCCTTGTTCACAGACATATCACAGTATTTTAGCACAATGTCTTAGGAAATCATGTAAACATCACTTGCTGTTGGATAATATTATTTTCCAGCAAGTATGCAGTTTTCCATTGCTGTTGTACCGTTTACTCCGTTCTTGACAGGAAGTTACAATAATTTCTATAGAGCACTGATTGTAATTAACTTATGAAGTACTTTTCCAAGTTTAATTAGTGGTTAAATGCTGTTAATTCTTGTTAAAATGTGTTCTTTAGATGTCAAGCTAAGATCAATATCTAACTGTTGTCTTAGACAAGTCTAAGCCTCTTTTAACAGTTTCTCCTCTTTTAAAAACTTTGACTGCACAAAAGAAAACCATCTGAGCTTCTACAGTTTGACTCATTTTACTGTACAGTTTTTGCTAGTTTGAAGTTATAACCATTTAAACTGAGGTTGCTCTGACAAAAGTCAGGTCATAATTTCAGATTAGGAAAACCTCTGAAAGCTCAAGCTGCGTTTCCAGCACACCCAAATCTTAACATTATTAACAGAAGAAGTACACATTTGCAAAATGCCATATTTGACTGACTGGTCCCCTAGCCAAAAACAGCATTAACTTTTAGTCTTATCTATCTTATTCCTGAGTAAGCACAGGCTAAATTTACTACAAGTATAGCACTTGCTGTTGCCTTTGAAGAAATTCAATGTAAATGCCTTTCTATTTCCCTATAGTTTCTGATTTTGAAAGAAGTATACCCAGACTCCCTAGCAGGGAGAAGAGCCAAATAAAGGCGTATCACAGAAAAAAAAAAAAACCCAAACAGATACAGTTAAAGAACCCTGGATAAAAAGTACACAATAGACAGTTCCATGCCAAAACAATCCTGTTAACAAAGTCAAATCAATCAGCAAAACACAGGAAACTGTCAGGCTTTTGAGACAGGAGAGGAAAAAAGTAAAGAATTTAAGATGTAAGATGTGAAGTTTAGAAGACCTGCCTAAACACTACAGTGAACCAATAGAACAAATCCTAGGAAGTACTGTCTCACATGGCTACTTCAAAATGTGCTATTCATAATATTAAAAAAAGTAAAGTGCACAAATTATAAAATCAAGCCATTTTGAGATTTTACAATCTATGCCTCAAAATATCAAATATCTAGATAAATACATAATAGATCAAAACTTCAGTCATATTCTTAATTATTGACTCTTAATGTCAAGAATTATAAAATTTTAAATGTAATTTTTTTTATTACTACCTCCTTTGTTGGAATCAAGATTTTATACGGCATAATTCAACCTGCTACTGAGTAGAAGAATTTTTGTGTATCTCCATTATGTAGATGTAAATTCATGAAGAGATCAGTCAACTGTATATTTGTTCTTTTTCTTATACAACCTATAATTAACGGTAAAGTTAGGAAGATAAGAGACTGAATTACTGTACACTTTATCAATGAACTATTTATACTTAATTTTCCCCCATCTCTCCCCCCTTTTCCTTTCTGAAACCAGACAATCAATCAGCACATAAAGGAACTCATTTACATGGAACACTATCACACTTGTCTTTGTGGGGCCACCATTTCATGAACATCCCAGGATGTATGGCTGTTGAAGACTGGTGCATATATAGATTTAACAAATAACAGTTCTTATGCAGAGAGCAATCACAGAGAAAAATAGCTAATCAGAACACATTACAACATTAAATTTTCACTTTTTATAAATGGAGTAAAGATGCTTTTAAATATATTTACAGTTAGAAAAAAAGACTTAGGATTACTACAAGTCAAAATTATTTAGAAATTATGAAAGTGAAGTTCATTTAAATTATATTATGAACAGAGTCAAATGCAGTATTTTGCTTAGAATTTGTCTACTCTGCTGTCAGTATTGTCATATCCCTTTAACCACCAACAGGCAAAAACTTAACTTTGCTGAATGCTAAGACAAGCATCATTGCAATGAAACTCTGGCAACGTAATAGTTCAGTTAAAACCACCACAGCTTTTAAGATTCTAGCTGACTTCTGTAGCACCTGTAGTAGAAATTGCTCTTCAATGTCTTGTTCCATAAAGAACAGTGAGACTTTTTGCATTCTTTTTGATAACCATACTTGCACCACATTTTTGAGATTATCCTCTAGAGACAGTTGAATCATAGTAAGATCCACTCCATCCTTCCTTTCAAACCAAATGGCTACTTAATTCTGAAGATAGAGTCCTTTTGTTGGCAGTGCTGGGTGGTTTGTTCACATAAGCTTAAATAAAAATACATTTCCCATTTAGTGAATTACTGGTAATAGATTATCATTTTTTTGCAAGGAATTCTGAAATGTGTTAGCATCCATTACATTTCAAATTAGAAACACATTTCATAAAACTTCTTGCAATGAGATTTACTATCCTTATACTGCTTACTTTAAATAATTTCAGCTCTTTTGTAATCCATTACATCAGTACAGTCTGGAAATAGTCCCACCTAAAAATAAAATATAAAAAAATAAAGTTGAGAAACAAGTATTTTCCTTTTAAAAACTAGTGTATGTTATTCTGAACACTAGCCCGGCCCCAAAAACATTTAAGAACCTTAAAAAGCATTGTTTTACAGATACTAAATTTGGCCAGGTAACAGCAATGAACAGACATCCTATTTAGTAAGATAAAGCAGAATACATAATAAACAGGTCAGTAGTTATCCATCCATAATTAACATTTGATGTCTAAAAAGTTTAAACAACAACACCAAGGAATGAGGTATGTATGTTCTCAGATATCACATCAGACTCTCATTTTATGCAACTAACTGTATTTCACAACTAGCATCTTACAAAATAGAACAGTACCATTGTGCCTGTAGAAGTACTGCATTAAAAACAGAAAAAATACATTACTACAAGAAACCACCAAACATCACAATTGTCAGGGGCTACAAAAATCCATTGTTTTTAAGATGTTAAGAAGACATATTATATGTGGGTAATAATTTGGGGCTGGATTCACTACCAAGAAGGTCCATCCAACTTTCACATAGGCTTAAAAATATATTTACTTTGAATGAAAAAGAAAAGGCTCGCGGGAGTGTAAGTGCCCTACCTCACTAAAAAGGAGCTAAATGGATTTTTGTACTGAACCAGAATATATAATTTAAAATCTATACATGAATTGTATGTATGTATCAAAACACTTATTGGTTGTAAACAAAAATGCAAAATCTGTATTCACAAAAATATTTTATTGGTAATTTTACATAATACCAGATGGTATTGTAAATAGTTCTGCTCTTTATCAGTATATTGCTAAGTGCATAAATGTTGTCAGTTTATGCCATAAAGTAGGGTACTGAGTCTTTTTCAAATGATTTATGACAATATATTCTAATAGGCCAATTCAATATTAAAGAAATTGATTCAGGAACAAAAAAAAATAGTATTGTTATTTCCTTTTTCTTGTGCAACAGCTGATTTTCTTGTACTGAAATGATAAGTGACTATGTGACACTAGAAAAATCTGGGGCAAGGAAACAGCACTAAGCAGAAAGGAGAACTTCAGTTCTGTTCTTTTTAAAGCTTTTCCAAACTTTCGTATTTGCAAATAGTTTTTGCCAAATGCATCACCATCTGAGGTTCAGTATTTGTTACACAACACAAAATACCAGTGTACAGCGACAATGCAGTACTTTACCTGAATTGCAAGGTTAACTAATCAATGCTTAGAATGTGTTTTCTATTTTGCTTGTAAACATTACAATAAGTGTTTTAAGTGTCAAAAAATATTGGTGAAACCATCAACATAATTCAGTAACAGTAATCTAGTAAAATGTGTCAAACATTGGCAAAAATCCATACAAATGTTTTCTTTAATAACATTTTTCCTATTTAACCACACCAAGTACCAGCAGGTGTTTTTAAGAAGATAATTATTATGAAAATTCTGTTGCAGCAATAATTGATTAAGTTGATCTTTGACTTGCATACATATAACTATGTTTCACAATTCTCAAATAATACATATTTAGGCAGCTTGAACTATGTTATAAAAATTTAAATTCAGTACATGCCAATAGTAGAGACTCCAAAAGTTGTGTTAGAATTCACTAAACTAAAAGTGAAAATGGACATATCAATAACACTGCATAATGAACATTCAAACCACATTTTCATGGCACCCTTACACATGTAGATTAAAAAGTTGGTCTGAAGATGCTTCATAAGCATTTAAATTACTATCGAATCACAGAATAAGCTGAGTTGGAAGGGACCCAAAAGGATCATCGAGTCCAAATTCTGGCTCGGCACAAGACAGCCCCAAAAGTCACACCATGTGCCTGAGAGTGTTGTCCAAACTCTTCTTGAGCTCTGTCAGGCTGGGGCTGTGATCACTTCCCTGGGGAGCCTGTTCCAGTGCCCAGCCACCCTCTGGGCGAGAAACCTTTGGTGGAGTCTAACCTAAACTTCCCCTAACTCAGCTTCATGCTGTTATATTGTTTCCACCACTGCACTGTTTCTCTTTCTTTTTTTAAAAATCTGCATTATGCTCCAGTCAACATATCAATTATGCATGACTAATCTGTCATGAAAATGTGGTAACAGGTAACAGAACTTATGTATTTGCATGTTTTGAAGAGACTAAAGAAACTGGAGGAAATGAACTTTAATGGGATTCCCCATTCAGTGATGACGCTTCTCCTCTGGGTGAAGATGACCTGGACATTCCTCTTTCTGTGTTGTCAGAGCTAGAACCACTCTGACTGTGTTGATCTGCAGAAGCAGCACTGGAAGCAGGTGGTGACTTAGTTTTCTCCTTAAAGTCTGTAATAATGACTGTCAGATCTCCAACGGTAACTTCCAAATGCTGAGCACTACTTCGATCCACATTTTTCAACCTTGGCCTAAATAAAGCAAATAATCATATTAAAAGCACACACACCATCTTATTATCTTGTCTTCCTCCTACTTTTTAGGAACTTTGGAGAACAAATGTGTATATAAGATTTCTTTTCACAACATGTAATATGTAGAAAAACAATGTACCGGAAGTATTAATAGTGGAGTCTTTCCTAGTGTGTTTTACATTGAAATAGTTGAATATAACACATTACCATCTCCTAAAACTATTTGAAGCTGATGTTTTGAATAATGTCACTGTGCAGCAATATGTATGTGCTGCACATGTGAAGGTTTTTACTTTTAAAACCCAAGTCTGTCTTTATTATAACTATGCAAAGTCATAAATTTGATCCAGGGTAACATCCATCTCTGCAGCAGCCTGAAGCAAGAATTCTAAGTAGAAAATGATGTTCAATAATGAAGATGTTGGTGTCTGTCTTTTGAATTCAACGGCACAGACAGTGTTAACTTGCAGCAGGTTAACCTCATTTCAAAACCTCACTAGAACCACTAGCATACTATCTGAACTGGGCTCTGTGTTACAGTATAACTCTGGTGTTCCTGGCATAGGCTCTGTTTTAAATTATACAGAGATGAATGCAACATACATTGTTGACAGAGTAAGTTTCTTCAATCTTCCAACTGTTTTATTTTTCACAACAAAAAGAACTGAAGAATAATTTCACTTATATTTTGCCATTATTTTGACATGCATAAAGTATTTTCAATTTAGTCCTTTCCCACGATCACCATGAGAAACTGGTACCAGACAGCTGAATTCGTACAAGCAGTTATGAACAGCACAGTTCGTGCATTTAACTGACTGCACAGCTACCACTGGCTCATCTGCAATAAAATAATGACATCACATGCTTGCAGGTGTGATAACAGCAAAGCTCTAACTTTTACCCTATCATCAACTTTGTTTGAAGTAGAATTGGTTCTAGTCACTTCAGCTGAAACAACTCACACCTTTTCTCCACTTTTGGAGAAAAGGCTTTGGCATCATGCTTCCCTGAGGCTGAAGCAGCATGACTGAAGCATCTCAGAAAAAACTGAAAATCTGCTGATCTGCATCATGAGAAATAGAAAGAAAACTTCAGAATTATCAACTTGTGCAAGTGCTGTGTACCTGGAGCTTATTAATGATATTGAGTGTGCATGAAGATTTTTATAGTTCTTTTCAGCAATAATATACACATTTTAAGGTAAAAAGAAAAGAACATACTTTTCTCAAAGAATGGTGAAGAAATCTGTCTAAACTAATCAAGCATTCTTAACTTACTATCCTACCTAGTGAAACAGTTCTTGGAAAAATATTAACTATTTGAGGCATTAAAAAAAAAAAGCAATTCTTAATGCAAGGTAAAACCGATATTTCAGCCCAAGATTTTATTTCAGTTATTTTTCAAATTTCTTTACTCTTTCCCTATCTCACTTTTTGCATTTTTACTGTATTATTGCAATTTACCCAGTAATATTTCAATTTATAGTTTTTAATTGCCTTAACTAAAGTTCACTATGCTAACATCAAATGCTTCGTAACTGAAGTACTTCAGCTGCATGAAGTAAGTTTGTAAATTTGAGTATTTAAAAGAGAAAAAAAGAAAAGAAAATAACACCTCAATGTCCTTAATCCTAACTATGACTTTCCTAATGACTGTTCTCTACTGACTCTCAGTCCCTCCCTTGTTCTGATCCTAATGATCCTATTTCAGGCACAACAGAAGCATCTGCTACTCCTCTGCATAACTAATCCCAAAGGATATTTCTTGGCTGGACTATTTTGGAGAGCTTCCAATTAAAAAAAAAATCAATAGTTCCTCCTACATTTGCTTAGACTACATGTCTTATGCACTTCTCAGCTTTTTTCACACAGCATTCTTTGCCGCAATAACTTTATGCTTACATTATGATGAATTAGGGGTTAAACCTGCTGCATTTGTTTGCACCCTCCTTCCTTACAGTAACATCAAGGCTTTTACAACTGCTTGTCTGAACTGAAATACTTCATGTTTTCAGTTCTAAGAGTCCTTCAGCATGCCAGACGTGGCATAGAGATGCCTGTCACTAGGTAATACACATATCTTATTCTGTCACATTAATTTATGCCCTAGTTCAGCCCTTCAAAGCTGAAAGGTTCTACAAGGCTATCTATAACCAATTTATTTTTCCCTACTCATCTGCAGTCTGATACTGGTTCTCCCTCCTCCCACTACTATTTTGCATGAAAACTAATCACTCCCATCCCCTCTTTTTTCCAGAGGTTAATATCATCAATTTGCCTATCAACAGTTATGTATGGTATAAAAAATACTTCTATGAACCCTTAAAACAATATCCTAAATAACCCTTAAAAAGTCTTTCTTTCTTTCTTTGTTCAGCTGATCTCCATCTTCTGGCCACAACTACACACTGCAGGTCTTCGTATTTCATAAACAGCCTAAACCAATATAACTTCACACCAATACATAACCTGTTTGCCACAGCACTCAGAAAAATCAAAGAACATTCTTATTTTTCTTTGTAAATTACATTTTACCAATACTGCAAAAGTTTCTAAAAATTTTACCTGGTTTTCTTATGACTGTTCTTTTTGCTTGTCGTTTCCTTTTCACTTTTTTCCTTTTCTACTTTGTCTTTTTTCTCTTTCTTTGATTGTGTAGGGGGCACAAATTGCTGAGGAACCTGTTGTGCAACCAGCTGAGAGACAGGTCGAGGTTTCCTGTGTGCACATATATATAGACATGCATAATGCTTAGACTTAGCAAGTCTCAAACTGTCTACACGTCAGTTATTAACATTAACCATCACTGTTAAACATCATCATGGTTTAAACATATCTTGCTGCTAATACTTCATTAAGATAGCACATAAAATTTATACCCATTACAGCCTTCTGTTTCACTTACTTGCATTATCAACAAATGAGATTCCCTTTTTTTTATTTTACAGGATTTAGAGAACACATTTGCAACGTGCCCTCTTCTCACTGCTGTCTTATGCAGACAGAGAGCTCAGAGTGAGCTCCAAAAGACAATTCTTCCAGAAATTGTTCTACCACGCACTCCCAGCCCCTCCAAATTCTGAAATGGGCTGGTTTGAGTCTACTCCAATACAGAAGTAGACAATCAGTATCACAAAAAGGAAAAAGCTGACCTTTGAGGTATCAGAGCTAAAGCCATTGTTGACCTTATAGAATAAAACTTAAAGTGTTTTCAGCTCAAACAGATTTATTGGAGGCAAAAATAGATCCTGTTGTGTATCGTTTTTATCATGTTGTTCACTGGAAAAAATAGACTGCCTATTAATATTAGTAGGATATAGCTGTCAGAACACATATACTTTGGAAGCTGGCAACAAAACATAAGACCACATTCCATCAGTATACACAGTGCAGGTTTCATTTCCAAGTTTTGATCCAAACCAAAAACCAGTGTGAGAAGAACAACAGCAGGCACAAGAATTTCAACAGTTCATTATTTTTACATTTTCCAAAATATTATTTTGAAATGGATTAAGTTTTTCTTCAGTTTTGTATTGTAATACAATGATCCTAGTTTGAAATGAGACATTTTACTCATTCCACTGCAAGTGTATTTACTTGTTCTGTAGTTTCGAAATTAAAAAAAATCAGGTCATGATATATAAAAAAGTTTCTGTTATTGAGACTTTGAAGATGTAAATTTCTTCTCCAAGAGAATGCATACCCTGCCAAGCTCTTGGGTTTTGTTTGTTGAATTGTGATGTTAGTTTTTTTAAAATAGAAAAGGCACAAATTATATGCACTGTGATACTCTGAAAATACAAAACTGTTCTTAAAGCAACAGAAGCTATCAGCTCACACACATATTTATCCCAACCCACAGGATCACACTACTGGCACTTCTGGCTTGGGTGAAGAGATGAGAAAAATAACAAATGCAGGAAATCAAGGCAGCTCGCATTAACAAGTTACATTTTCAGTAATGATTGCAATAGTTCAAGTTACAGAGTGAAAGCCAAATTACAAGAATTCATAAAGTGTGGGAAAGACAGTTAATATAAAACAGCTGAGATTTCATGAGTCGTCACAGTAAGTCCTTAATAAATTAACATAAATTAAAAGAAAGATTCTTAATAAATTCTCAACACAACAGAAGTTTGGGATAAAAACTAGACTACCCCTTACCCACTCATGAACTGAGCCTACGCTGACTCATGGAGGTGGAATAAATCACTTCAGTGAAAACTACCCAGCTTACAGCACTGGGACTCGCAAAGCACACACTGTATTGAGCCCACAGTTAACAACTCAAATGGACTCAATGGGCTACAAATGTGTAAGTTAACAGAGTACATAACACATTTTTAAGAAAACTCATCTCAAAATTTTTTCAACCTTTTGTCACAGTAGTTCAAAACAGAGCAAAAACCACCAAGGTGTAATTGACGCACAAGCTTATTATTTCAGGTGGAAAACAGTTGTGATATATAAAGAAAACTGATGATCTGTCTTGAATTGAAGATTGCTCCAGGAGATAGGAATGCAGTTTGCCATGACAGTCAAGTGACAATCCCATCGTTACTACAGAGTGACCTGAGAGAAGGATCAGACATGTTACTTATGACACTAGTGAACTTGACACATAAAGAATTGTTTCCCAGGCGTGTGGACAGCACCATGATGATGGAAACTTGTTAAAAAGGGGTAGAGAGGGAAAAAACCAATCTTAGCCAAGTAAGTTCTCTATTTATTTCAGTTCCTGAAGGCAAAGTAGATAATTTCTATTAGAGTTCAGCTGGAAAATTAAGCTTAGTTCTAAGTTGTAGGCTTAGAACTTTTTTCCTAATACCATAAAACAAATGAGACTGAAAAAAAAATCCTCGCAACAAGGAACAGAAGTGAGTAAAGACAAAAAAAACACAGAGAAATCATGTTTTGGAAAATGCACTAAAAATTAATCAAGAGGTTCTATGTGGCTTTGCTGTGACAAGAGATTCCTTCCATTAAATAGCCACTTTTTTTGTTGCCAGTTCTATAGCTATCGGTTATATCTCTGTCCTAAATTTTATTATCTGCTTTCTCACATCCCGATTTATTAAATGAGGCATTCAAGGTTCCTATATTAAAAACATTGAGAAAAAAAGTAATTCATCTCTCAACACTAGGAATGCCTTTCAAGTGCTCAATTTTTTTCCCCAGGTACTCAAAAGGGGCTAATGAACTGCAACCAAGCACTTCACAAGCCATGCAGGTGTCAGGAGATAACTCTACTACACTCATGAAGCTTGAACCTGATAGAATTGTTCCTGCTTAGTGGTAGCTGAATCATGTCATTCAAGCATGACTAAATTCATAGAGAAAAGGCTATTTCAGAGAACATAAGAGAAACTATCCCTGTAACAGAAAATTCATTTTGATGACTTGCCAAAATACAACATTTTAAATCACTCATTTTCAAACCAGTTGAAGACTCCTTGTAATATGCTGCTACAGATTAACTAGATACAATATTAACACTGCCTGTTGTTTATATTTATGGTAATTTACTCTTAAAAATATTCCAGAGCACCTGAGCTAACAGGTATGTAGAAAGAAGCTCTATAATTTTCTGCATTAAGCTTACAGGCATTTTTCCCTCTATCCCTGGACCGCTATTGGATCACCACAACTGAACAATCCAGAAATACAAGCAGAAATGTTCATAAAAACAATACCTATTATTTAGCCCTAAAAGCTTTGTATTTTTACCTAGTAATTCCACTTCAGTCATTTGAAGGAGAACACTAAGAAAGGCATACACTACTATAGAAGATAAGAGCTAGCAATTCTTTCCAGGGGCAAACTCCATGGTTTAAGCATTGTAGCCATACCAAAAAACTGATTTACTGAGATTCCAAGAGATCTCTAAACATCACATCTCTGAATATAGCACCTCCCCTTCTCTGCTACCTAGTTTTCCTTTTCAGTGTTATCTTTCTTCTACGTTGACATCAGCTGTACCTACACTTCTATTCCAATCTCAATCATGACAGTTTTATTAATTATCTAATTCCAATGTTGTTTTCAAGGTCTATCTTGATAGGCGCTTCACAGTCTCCTTTAAAATATTAGGAAACTAGCACTTTTGGTCTTTAAACAGACAACAACAGTCATTAAAACAAACATACAAAGATAAAGTTTTTGTCTTCCCTAAAATTCCCATAAATGCTCAAAAACAAAGATGTCATCATTTTAACTTTAGTCTTCTTGTTGCAGGATGTGACTACATTTTATCTTACCAGGTTTGATCTAGCTGCTGATTTAGAAAGCATATTTATAGAGGCTGCAGAAACTTGTCTTTGCTTTATCATTTGTGTGCAGAAACTCATTCAGTACTGACACTCTCAAAGGAAGAAAATATTTAATACTGTGAAAGATGGACTGGTTTTCATTGTTGACATTCTTTAAAAAAAACCCAACTTTATGGCACAGCAATTCACATGCCTAGCGATGGAAATTAGTCAAGAAGACCACACAATATCTGGAACTGTTGCCCTGAGTCATTTCCATGACCCAGAGCTCAACACAATACCTTCCTGCACATAAATAATTTTGGACATCTCACAGCAGTACATGCTTCCTTGATTTCCCTCACCTAGTGTTCTCTGATAACCTATGTTAATAGAATTTTGACTAATTTGATATGATGAATAACTTGGTCTCATTACAGCAAAGCAGATCCATTTTGAGAACCGAAATAAACAAAAAATATCTACACAATACTGATGACCACCACATACACCAGAAGTACAGTAAACTCTGAGCTGCCGGAATTGTGCATCAAACATGCAGACAACCAAACTGGCTTAATGCTGAAGTATCTTGGTGTTTAGCTGAATTTAATTTATGTAAAGCACAATTTATACATTTGCACAGTGCTGCTTCTGCAGCCATCACAAGTCCATAAAACATCTAATGTCTTTTGCACTGTTCAAGAGCATAAGCTCCAATTCTGACAGACCTGAACTATTTATCTGTCAATCAGCTTTAGGGTTCATCTGCTATAGTCTGGAAACAAGGAACATGATGGGGCCAACTGTGACAGTTTTGATATGAACCCAAATCTACCTACATCTCAAGAGAGTCCTGCATTAGCATGAGGCACCCCTGCATGTAAAGTTGGGAGTATATTTGTCCATTTGGTGCCACACATCCTGAATGGCCAGAGCCAGCCAAATAGGATTGCCAAGTAGCACACCGTGCCACCAAGCAAGTGAGACTGCTGAAAGCACAGTGCAGAGACATAAACACTCCCACAGGGCAGCCAACACATTAGCTCTGATTTAGTGGGAGACTTGAAGTGGTCCATACAGAACCAGTACCCATATTCTCCCATTATCCACAAATCTCAGAACACAACCTATACTTTTCTATACAGAAATCTAGATGCTATAATTAAATCTCAGTGCTTTTTCCAACCTGTTGATGGAAATGTATTGTCATCTGAAATGCGCAGTTTAGAGGCTTCAGACATCCTGAAGAATGGCCGACTTACTCAAAGGCACACTCTTTCCTGAAGCTCTATCGCCTGTTTTGTGTATTTTATTATTGCAAAAATATTAAAATTACAATTTCCCAGTTGAAACACAATGGGTGTAGATTAAGGAAATGCTGTCACCTCAGCTTTCAATCAAGCTGAAATAAGTTCTTTAACAGAAAACCTGGATCCAAAATATCAGTCAAGCAGAGCTTCCATTTTAATGTGATCCTTTCCTCTTCTCAAGTCCAACCACCTCCTGGCGTCAATTCAGGCCAATAGCTCTTGCCAGAGGCTTATCCTGTCTCAAGTGGTAAATTACGTGTTTTCTAAATCTAGGGACACATACAACTTATCTAAAAACTTTAAAATAGCACATTAGGCCTGATACTTAAGTCCGCCACTGGGCTCTGGTCAACTTACTTGCCAAACTTTTCCTCCAACAACTAGAGAATAATCTAGTCCAGTTTTACTTAGCTATCAAAAAGCTGATACAATTTTAATTACAAAATCCTCTTACTTCCTGGTTTCCTATTAAACTCATCTCATCCCATCTGAAAAATCAGGAAGCAATTGGCTGTGAAGCACTGTTCCTACAGAAGGATGTTATGTCCTAGCTGCCCAAGATGGTATTGATTTATTCTGGGTTCATGGACTCAAGTTTCTCTTCCAAATAGCAATCAGTTACCTTTTGAAAGACAGCAGGATTCAGTGAGAGAGGTAATATCATGAAATTAAAGAATCATTTAGGTTGGAAAAGACCTCTATGATCATGACGATACTATCTAACAGAAGAGGCAACTATTACATACCTGGAATTATCTATTCATCAGAACAGTTCAAGATTGAAGGAGGTATCTCCTGCCATGTTTTCCTTCCCAGAAAAAAACACAGTTCCCAGGAAAAACAAAGCCTGTGGTATTTCTTCAACATTTTTCACCTTTTTAAATGTAAAATCTCTACATGGTATCACATACATTTCAAAATTTCAACTTTGCAAATGAATTTCATGCTTTTCTTCACTTCTTAGGAAAAAAAAACACCACCAAACCATATCTGGCTTCAGAGACTTAAGGAGGTTTTATTCAAAGGCAGCCGTACTCCTTAAGCAGTACCATTTATCTATACTTCTCTTCCCTGCAGGGAGACATTGACTTTTTGTTCAAGACAGCAGATTTATTCCTCAAGAAAAAGGAGTTAGAAATATCTGGAACAGAAACCTGACTGATTTCATCTTAGCCTTGGTCATATAATTTCCTCAAAAAAGAAAAGTCGTTATATTTAAAGTATTCTACCCTTTCAGGTGATTCAGGAGGACAGACTAAATGCTTCCAAGCTAATGTGAGTTCCTACATCTTCTACTCAACTTCTTGCTTCTTTTAGCCTAGGCAATGAGTTCAGCATGTTTCTGAACATCAGCTTCTGTCCTACCAGCATAGCATGACAGGACTCATTCTTTGGAAACCTAGAATTAGGTCTCTAAAAGTCTAGTCAACTAGCACCCTGAATTTTACTCTCCAGCAGTTTACAGGAATTAGCAAAACTGCTATAGTCAAAAGATCTCACAACTACTAAATAATCTACATATGTTATCTATGGTCAAACTCGTGAAGCTGACTGCTATAGAATAGAATCAGTACCAAAAAGAAATGCTTTTGCCTTTACAGTTTCCATATGACTTTTTTTAAGGTGTCTCCTTAGGAAAGTCTCGGAGATCATTCCAAAAGCTGCAGTGTAAACTTAGGGTATGCTGATGCATTATGAATTAAACCTAGAACACTTGTCACACTTCTAACAAATGTAGCAGAAACTCTCAAATTGAAGTCAGGCATTCCCAATTAAGTATCTTTGTGCAAAGCATAAAAGAACAAGGCCAATGAGCTTGTAGGAAAAAATACCTAGAACTACTCACTGGGCCTCAGAGAAAGTCTGTCACCTCCTCCAACTAACCACTCAAGTTTTCCTGAAACCCACTTTCTTCTTCATTTACTACTTAGGAAGGACAATTGCTTTAAAAGCTACCTTCTGTAAATAGAAGAGATGGATTGTATCCATCCCTCCTTGTTTTCATGCCCTGCAGACTTGTCTATCTCCTCTCCATCTGCTCCTGTGTTTCTAACTGAGCTGACTCAGCTAATATTCTTTACAAATGGAATTCCAGCATCATTCGTATACTAGTATTTTTCCTCCACCAGCTTTTGCTACTCCCTCATCTAGCAATGATTTTCAAAACTCCTTGTAAACATTCCAAACCCTGATAAAAATCCTGATTTGCTGATGTTTGTTTCATACACATCTTTTTAAAGTCTAAGCAGGATACAGTTAAGGGCATTAAAATCTTGTTGAGAACAAAGTTGAATCATTCAAATTCTACTCCGTTCTTTCATTACTACACTGGGTCATCTAGCAACACAAATGTACAGGCTTTAAATATCTTATAATTTATTTGAAGATCATTTTCCACTCACATCTATCCCAACTATTCATGTCTCAAGAAGCTAACAGAAATCTGATATCCACAGTAATACTCTAATCTTCATTTTTCCAGTCATTACTAGAATCTCAAGAAAAGCTTATCTTCACATACTTTCTACTTCATCATCCTATACTAGCTTGTCTCTACTATCTCCTCCACCACATGTCCTCATTACTCTAAGGTCCACATGCTCAAATATCTCTTAACACAGTAACTACAGCAATTAATTTAAAAGCAAAGGGTTGTTCCTAATCTTGAAAGCAAGGAGATATATACAGAAAGACAAATAGAAAGAGGCATGATTTTACAGTAAGCAGCTTTTTAAACAAATCGAAGGGTGGGAAGAAGTGGTTTTAAGTACATTTTTGAAGAAATGAATACTCCTGTAACACATACTAGAACACCTTCACATAGATATGAATGTTTTGAACAATTCTTACAGCATTTACTTCAGTAACTTTTATAGGGCACATCTATAGTTGAGTGTTGTAGCAATATTAGACTATGACAAGGAAGCTACCTGTGCATTTTCAAAAAGACATTAATTATGTAAAGATCTAACTCTAACTTTGTAATAGAGCTGAGACAGCTTTTCATTCAGCAGATCACAGAACGGGTTGCAGCCAGCAGCTTTGGAATGCGACTTTCCATGAAGGATCAATGACGTAGATTTAGATGGCAGAATGTCTAAATGGCTCCAGAATGAAAGAAAGATATTTCAAATTCAGTTTCTGCAACAAGTAACATTACCTTCAAGTAAACCTTACAAAGAAGTCAAAAACTTTCCTCCCATCCATTAGCCGTTTTTTGGGGATTTTTTGAGGGTTACCTCGCTTCTCCTACCCCCATACACTGATAACAAGTTACTATATCAAACAAGTTCCCAATTCCTCAGGCATGTTTTCACTCTTTTTCAGAGGTCTTTCTGCAAGACATGTAACACTGACACTAGAGATTTTTGTATCTAAGCCCCTTCCAGAGTCTCTTTTCCCTCCCAATTTAACTGGTTTTAAGGACAAAAAAAAAGTAAGCAACTTCACCTAAACATTCACCTTAAAAATTAAGCATATACACAGCTTCCTGACTCTTCCTTGCTGTGAGTTAACCTTTGCTGTGAAGAGCTCAACTTCAAAGAGACTGCTCTTCTTTTCAAGACTAGGAATTCACAAAGTATGTTGGAAGGTTGAGGCCTACATTTGTATAGACACTGAAATGGTATTGACAGTGTTAAATAAAATTAACAGGATGAAATTAGATTTCGCATCATAATCTCATCAATGCTTCAAATGCAAAAGAATTTCCTAGGAGTCAAGGAATTGTTACCTGAACTCTTTATAATACAGAAAGAAATAACTACAACCAAGACACGCATGCATGTGTGCTGCAGGCACTCCAGTAGCTGTCCTAATGTAATAATACTGGCAGTCAACAACCAATTTGACACATAGACAGTGGCAGAGTCTTATTAAACCTCTGAGTAAGAAGGGAAAAGTTTAACTGTTATATTTTAGGCCATTCATTCCAGTTTATGCTTAAATCTGTACCATTAAGGTGCAAGTATATGCAATCTGGCTGCACAGAAACCAGGCAAAAATTCCCTGCCTTTTTTACTGATCTTTCTTTGTGCTTCAAGACAATGAAATTTTCAAGTGTTAGTTTGACAGTAAACACTTAAAACCATGCAACACTTAAAAGCATGTCTGTTTTTTAAACTTCAATAGTAGAGGGACTATTTTTGTCTAATGTAAAACACTAATTCCCAAATAATTAGAGAAAGGTTAAGCATTTGTACACAACACAATTAAAAGCACAACAGCTTTTAATATATCCTTCATATATTTGCAGACTGCCAGCTACAATATTTTTAGACTTTATTTTCTTCTTTCAGGCAATTTTTCACCTAACTTAACATTTTCTTCTAGATTTGTTACATAAGTAAAATCTGCTTTTTGAAATTACATTTAACTTTTTATTGATGATCATATCTTCTCCACAATCTCTTGCTGCATCACCTTCTACAAGAGCTTTTAGCTTCTGCCAAACAATATTCCATAACAGAGGAAGTTGCTTTTTCAACTTCACTATAAACCCAGCACAAACCTTTATTCCATTACTATTGCTGGTTTTTGAGATCAAGTTCCAGTAAGCCACAACTTACCTCCTAATTAAAAAAAAAAAAAGAAAAAGATTCACATCAGTGAGTATTAAGTACATCGGTGATATTTAAAGCAAACAGGAAATCATCAAGGAGACTGTGTATGCTAAGTAGCATTGCCAATGCTGTGGCCAATTAGATCTTGAAAACTGTGTTCTACACAGAAGCAAGCAGCTCACATAAAGATGCCACTCCTGATGTTTAACAGTTTAAGTCCTATGGAAAGTAAAAAATATTTCCTACTGCCAGTTCTTGTAATGCAAGTACAAGTTGCTATCAATTAAATTAAATCAAATCACTATGAGGAGAAACAGACTTTGGGTTCTGACGCAGATCAACTCACTCTCCCTCAGCCATCAGTACTCTATTAAACTATTCATAGAATAAAAACTATCAGATTAAACTATGTTTAGCTTGCTGTGTCACATGAATATGCCCTCACTAATCACCACACAAAGCCATCTTGTGAGAAACTAGTCTTTATTGCTACATTGAAGCAGTTCATGACCAAATGCATCTTCAACACTTTGCTATCCAAAATTATTTTTTCTCATTACCATTACTTCTGTCATATCCTACAGTGTTAACAGGTCATTTCACTGCCTCTGCAAATAGTGCAACTGAATAATTATGACAGTACAAACAATGGAGCTAATGGTCTGTGCAAGAAAACATGATATAGATCCATCTCCATATAGCAGAATAGCAATGCAATTTCTACACATCCTATGTATATTTGAATCCTAACTTTCAGACAGCTCTGATTTGTGCTTTCGTATTCCTAGCTGTTTTACAGCTAGAATCATTTACTTGGAATTCATTCATTCAGTGCATTTCTAGCAATTCTGTCTTTCAATAAAAGCTGATTCAATTACAACAGACTCACATGACCCATCTGGTTTTATCAGTCACTGTAAAAATGTGCAAAAAACTACCCCTTGAGGCAGTGTCCCTATTTAATCATTCCCTTAAAGGGAATGCCCTATTTTCCAGATGACATTTAACAGATGAGGCCAGCAAGTCTCCTGAAGACAACTGGTACAGTGCATAACAGCCTGCTCTAAGAAATATCTGTACCAGGACGTTTAGAAAGACAAAGTTCATCTTCATGGGTAGTTTTCAAAGCAGCCATCAAACGTTACTTCTCCAACAAGCAGCTAAAAGGCTCCAATCTCTTGCACACTGTTGTTAGAATTCTTCCCCACAAGCTGTGGTGCACCAATGCTCAGTGTGACAGCTGCATTGAAAATACCCTGCTTGAGAAACATACCACTATCAACTAATTCATGTTTCCTAGATGATGATGAGCTACATATGAGCAGGGGTCAGGGTCAACTTCCTGTAACATCATCCTCTGAGGAGGCAGTATTTGGGAGTCTATAGAAAAAGGAGTAGTTACAGTCTCCTAGACCCCTAGATCCTTGGGATTCATGGGGAAGTGACCTCTTCCAAATGCCAGTCTCACAAAGGATTGGATCCTGCACGCTGCTCCTCTGTCCCCTTCCTGCAGAAACTGTGAAACCCTCTTGCACCTATGCAAAAAACCATGCAAAATAGGAGGATCACACTGATGCAGCAGCACAGTCATTGTTGCAATGACCACGGCCAATACTTGATACAGCTAGTTTTGTGATCAAACTGGAAGGAGCTTGCTTCTGACCTATCTTACTTACTCTGCACTGCAGGTGCCATCTGCCCAAAAGCTGGCAGCAATCTAGACACTTCTTTCATTCAGAGCCAGCCCCAAAGATGTCCACCTTAACTAGGGGAAAAGGCTACACACTTTCCCTAAAAAATCAAGTCTCCATTCATGTTCATTAAGATCTTCATTAATCTAAAATGATGCCACAGAATGAGTCCTCACATTCTCTTTTATCCTCTTAATTCAATTCCAGAATTTCTAGTGCATGACCCTAATAAGAGATTTCAGTGATAGACAAAACAAATAACTTTCTTTCCACAGCATGTGCCAAACCAGCTTTCTTCAGTTTTTAGAGTTGGGAACTCTACTTCCATAGTGAATTTTCAAGCCTCTACTCATTCACACTTCTTTTTTTCTACTAGGCACTATCATATCAGCTGTGTGGTGCAGAGAAAGTATATTCAAGAATTTTGGAAAAGTTTAAAGATAGATTCCAAATCTTCAGTCAGTCAGAATAGGAAAACTTTCAATTGCTTGTTTCCTCCCCACCCCTCAACTTCTAAGAAAACAAGAAAAAACTTGTAGCAGATGGCAAGGTCATATCTTCTAGTCTTCAATCTGAGTTTTGATGGAAAGTTTGCCAGCCAAAAGCCTCCTGACAACATTCTGCAGCTGAACTCTCCAAGTTCAAGCCTGCTCTACATCAGTGTGGAATGCACTTCAGAGAACAGACAATCCTCAGGATCTCTCTGTCCTACTTAAACCAGGATAAGCTACTGTGTGAAAGTATAAAAATTGAACACTTAGTATTTTGTTCTAACTAGCCTACTTCAAAAGTATCTTGTAGCTGACTGTATGAGCCAAGAAGACATCATTTGATACGCTGAGTAAATGTTCTGCAAAGCATACTGTCCTAACATGACTTTCAAGATGAAAAGTACAGATAATTCTATCAAGTTTTAAACAGGAACAGGCATAGAGGGCTGTCACAGCAATCAAGGAAAATTGGATAAAAAAGTTAGGGTCAGAAAATGCAAATTCGTATCACTTTACAAGTGATACAAGAGCTTTCTTTTTACCAGCTAATCTTCTCTTTTAACATACTTCATCTTATTTTAGGTGTTTACTCAAATCCTTTAGTCTAGGATAGACAATTTTCCCTCGAAAAGACACATAGAATAAGAATACCACTGGTGGCACTAAAAAACAAAGATGACGTTTCCAATAAAAAAATCAAACCAAAACACCAAAAAAATCCCTCAATAAAACACCCCAGCAAGCAAAGCTACATATATCAAAACACACACTACTTATGCCCCAAAGGAAGGTACTTAATCATGGAAAGAAAGCAAATACCAGATGGCATAAAGTCTTCTTTGCTTCAGTACCCACACAGAAGTTTAATTCCATACAACCAAATCAAACAAGGGAGTATGAGTTCAAGTTAGAATAAGAAACAGACCGCTGAACGTTATTTATGGCAGTCAACAGCCTCTATGGAAATTCACCCTCAGAAAAAAAAAAATGTTTAGAGAACTGCAGGAAAGGTGAAAGAAGCCATCAAGTACTGCAGAAGAACAAGAAAAAAGGAAAAAAAAATCATAAGATGGGCAAATAAACACCTCAATCTAACTCAAATTTCAGAAAGATATTAGAATGAAATTATTTAATAATTGGGAGCATTAAAGGATAAAGCCAATTGGCTTGATAGTCTGGTTTCTTTTTTAATGGACTATTAGCCCTGCTGACTAGGAGAAAAGAAATACATGTTGCCAGTCTTGACTTGCAACACAGTCAAAAATATGTTCTCCCACTTAAGCTAAACTATGAAGAGGACAAAGTTGTGCAGAATGAAGTTCAAAATTTGGGTTAGCTTGTTTAATAGTTCCCAACAACCAGCTGTGGATATATTTACATGCATCTATGGGGCAGCATTTATAGTGAGGTTCTACAGGCATAAGATTTAATATTTTTAATTATACTTTGGACAAAGGTATAAGGAACAGAACAAGAATCAAGCTGAGAGGTGATGAGAACAATCTGACAAGACAATCCGGCAGTAAGGTGACTCAGAATGAAAATTATGAATTCCAAAAAAGACAGCACAAAGTACAGAAGGCCCCACGACTACACAAAGAAAAGCCCTACTTAAGTAACAAGATACAAAAGGATACCAGACTGTAGTGGATCAAGTAGATTACAATTTTTATGAGCTTCTTCGAGTACCTAATTAAAATACCTGTCAGGTTCAAAACTAGAAAGATTTAACATGAGATTTAACCTAAAAAAAAAAAGTCAACAACATTCCCCCCTACTCCTTTCTACATCCATGAGCAGCATCTAACTGAGCCACCCAATCAAAATTCATTCATACCTGCAGAATTCTTAAGTTTCGCTCTGTTTTTCAGGGAAAACAATTCCTAAATATATTCCTAAACAATTTCAAAGCTTACTTTTAAAACCTCTTTTTTAAAATAAAACTGGAAGTCCAGGATGACTGAATTACTCAATGGCTATCTACAGAGCAAAAGAGAACTATTTATTCTTACTTCTCTTCATAATTTAATATTAACACTAAACCATAAAACTCGTAATATATACTCCATATTTTACCAAGCTCTATATGACTTTTCCACTCACTTCACTCCTGCAAATCTCTCCTTCTCTAAACTACAACAAGTAAGAAACAGCTCTTGAGTCTGCTGAGCTTGATTCAGTCATGTCTTTGTAAAATGAGCATGACAGGCAGCTCTTCCTCTTTTTCTCCTTCCCAACCTTCCCCCGACACGCAGGCGCATGTGCGCACACAGAGGCTGCATTCTGGAAGGCAGAACAGCCCTTAACAAGCTGTTGTGAAACAGATATGTTAAACCAGATATACAAGAGAAGTACCAACTCTCTGTCCTCAGCAGTACTGCATTTCAACAGAAATACAAATACCAGATTTGATTAAATGTAACTGATTTGTGCTTATAAACATCCAGATGGTACATGACTAAACACATTGCCCATGTTTTCTGAAGAAAAATGACCTTGATATCCAAGTTAAAAAATTAAACATTTTATTTATGAGTCTCAAAGCACAAAACAAACTCATGGCAGTTCCAAGTAGAGACCTGTATCTCATACTTAGGAGATCATCAGATATGATTATAAAATGCATTAGACAGCCAAACTCTCAGGCACAGTCAAGGAAACAAATACCGAGGAAATGTACAAAGATTCTATCCCAGTTCCTTATATCTCACACCCTCAGGTGTCTGGTGGGATTTAAATTCGGCTTTTCATACCTTAGCCTGTGAGAAAAGGAACAATTCAGTGGTGAAGATCAATAGATCATAGAACACAGAAGCCATGTCCTCGTTTGGCTGGTTATATATTATCTCTACTTCAGCAGTAAAGGACATTAAGAGGTATAGATCCCAAATCCACAAAAATTCATCCTGACTAAACGTGACTTTCTCATTCTGGCTATAAATTTCGGAGGCTATTTTATAAATGATAGTGCATATAAGACCTCACTCAACATGTGTATCAAATCCTAAAAAAAACCCACCCTAAATACAAGAAAAAAAGAAAAACCCACAAAACTTCACAGAAGCCATTTGTACCAGTCTCATCTCCTTATTCTCCCTTTCCCCCAGTAAAAAAAAAATAAGCTTGGATAGTGTGCACTAAGACTCAGACTCATTGCCAAGATTAAGTTTTTATTTAATTCAAAGCAAGTAATGAAAGTAGTTCTAAATATAAAATAAAACCATAGCAATCATAAAATACACATCTGTATAACAAATCTTTCCTTATTACTAGCTAAGAGAATACTATTAGTGAAAATATCCTTTGAAATTTGGCCCCTTTTACTAACTTAAAAACCACACAATGTTATCAAGTCTGAAAAGGGGAAATTGATCGCATGTACCTGCATCCTTTTCTTTTGTTTTGTTTTTTTACACAATAGAATATCATTCCAAACACTTCAAAGTTTAAAAAGCCAGTATTTGCAGTTCCTCCTGTAGCTCTCACTATACAGCCCTGGATGCTCATTGTTCACAGTGAAAGGAGAAGTGGTTTGTAACAGCATTGGAAAAAGAACACGATCCTGCAACTAGAGATCAGACCATGTGCATAAAAACCACATGAAGGAAAGCAAAGTGACAGGTAATTTTAAATCTGGATGCTATTGCTAACTGAATAACAAGAACATTAATAACACTTTGGAGGAAGTTGAAGCAGAGCAGAGACAACACGGCAGTAATGCAGCCTCCTAGAAGGCAGCAGAGAGTAGGAAACATGCACTGCTTTAGAGGGAATGCCAACCCTCTTGTGTACTTCTTCCCAGCAACACAAACTCTTAATCTTCAGCTTTACAACACATCTAAATTACAGTGACTAATGGTGTTAGCTGACAAGGAAAGCAAAATCCAAGCATCTATTGAAGGACGGACAAACTGGGAGCAAATACCCGCTGCATTAAGGTCTGTCCAAGGACCCAGGCCAATTCTTGAAGGTCAACCAGTATTGGTACACTCCTGATTCAGATAGTGCCATGAAGAACAGAAGAAAGAAATGGCAACTTGTCAATGGAAGCAACTTTTTTTTGACAAAACAGTAATTGTGAGAGTCAAACCAAATTCAGCAACCCTATTATAACCTCTCCAGGAGCCATATAATTCCCTTCCGTGTTTTCAGCACACCATCGCCTCTGTTGCTTTTACACAGTTCCAGTCTGGGCTTTTCCAGTGTTCTAGCAAAGACTTTTCTGTACAACATGAGTGACAGAGGGGGAATGAAGATTCTCAAGTGATTTAGTCTCAGCAAAACTTAAACAATTTCACGGCGCAAGGAAAACAGACCACTTATTTAGCCTAAGGACCTTCCCTCTTGCCAAACTACAATGGCTTTTGCAAACAACAAACCTTCTAAAAAAGGTCATACGGCTTCTTTGTAATGGAAACTATTAGGCAACCTAAATATAGAGGTGGCTACCAGTTCCCTCTATAATACAGTGCATTAGGGTTCTATTCAGTATTCCTTGTTTGTGCTTCTAATGAACTTCAGCAGGAGATTTGTTCAAGAAAGGAGTAATTATTAAAGTCCTATGTTCCTTATATTTATATAACATCTTTCATCTAGAAAGATTTCAAAATGTCTTAAAGGTCACATGTAGAAAATTACTATATTCAGTGCAGTCTCCTATCAAGAGGAACATAGTAATTTCTCAGTACCCACGTAACAAAACAGAACAATTTAGGTCAGAAAGTAAATACTAAAGCTATGTGTATGTGGAGAGTTTAAATCCTCAGTGACATTACTAAACATCTGGCAATAGTTGTAGAGTAAAAGGTAGAGGGATCTCCATCTAGCAGACAGGATCTTAGTTTTACATCTGACTTGCGGCACCTCTAACTGGCACCATGTTGGGGCACTGCTTTAGTACTAAACCAAAGAGTGCCACTTTGGGAATCAGCTACACCACCTCCTGCAGCATCCAGGATTTCCCCTGAGACATCCCACTCCAAGGACAGCCCAGTTTAACCATTCAATGCCAGAGACAAAAAGTTGATTTAACTCCATGATCTAATCTGCTTTGAAAATTCAGTCTACAAACAAAATATAATAAATAAATAGTAAAACTTATTTGCACTAATCTTAACAAGTCTATCAGTTACTAAAGAACATAATCCACTTCCAGCCTCTGGCACAAAACATAACTCTTTCAGAGAGAAGAAATTATTCAACAGTGAAAACACCCACAAACCCTACCCATACTTGAAAATATTTCTGTAAAGGTAAATGTGCATAATCAGTATATTTAAAAAAAAAAAGTTTTAATCAACTTTGCACCTAATTTCCAGTGGCCTTCAAACCTACTTAGCTTCAATACAATTGCCTGTTTTTCCACCTGCAAATATGGTCACATTTAGTGAAGTTTAACATACAGGATCAGGTATTACACATTTCAGCACAAAGAAAGAGATTTCTCTGAATTCAAAAAAAAGTAGCATTCTACAACGTCTAACAGAAAAAGCTCTAATCAGTAAAAAAACCACAGTTAAAGCTTCTAAGCAAGAACCACTGCACAGCAATAACCATGCTAATGCATCAACTTAATCTCACATCAAGCTTCAAAATGGAAGACCAAAATAAATAAATAATGCATTCTCAGTGCCATCAAAACATGGGAGTATTGTTATGCTGCCCCGTGTTGATGAAAACCATTTTGTCCTATAGGCAACACCAACTAATGCTTTAACAAGGTAATAATTTGATCACTTGAACTCCAGGTCCTTGGAAAAAAAAAAAACAAACCAAACAAAAAAAACCAAATCCTAAAAAAACCCACCCAGCTGGCCTTTTGTGTTTCTTTGGCACCCTAATGATTCTCTTCATGGACACAAAGGTCTACTTGCTAGCTCAAATCATATATCAGAACTGGAGACAAAAGCTGCCTGGCCTAAAACCTCAACTTTTATCTACCTCACGCCATGTGTAAAACCTGTATTTTGCAATCATATGAAGATGCAACCCATCTAAACCTTAAGGGGGAAAAAAAGAGTCCCAGGGTCATATTGTTACAGAGTTTAAGTAGAGAAACAAAAAATCATCCTATCAACTTCACATACCAGGTCACTGTCAGGGAGTAAGTGGAAAGCAAAGAAAGAAAAAAGACATTTTGTTGCAAAATTATTTTTTAAAATTTTAAATAATTTAAAAATTATTTAAAAGATTAAATATTCAAGTAGGAAAATTACAAGACGAGGAAAATGTTTGTTTCTCATTTTTTGTTTGTTAAGTTTCAACACTTTTATCCAGCTGAGTTTCCAGTGCAATAAAACCTAATTTTAAACTGACTTTTCTTATCAAACTGACTGGATGTTAAAGAGGCCTTTTTCATGATGTTTTTAAAGACTTTGCATTAATTCAGCAGTCTTATCTTGCTGAACATTACCAATCTGCGCATATCTCTGTGATATAAACATAATGCCATTGTTATAACTGGAAACCATAATACATGTGACAGATGCAATTCCTTCTTGCCACATTTACCTTACTGATTTCCTTTGTTAAAAAAAAACCAAAAGGCAAATAAACCAAAACATTCAATTAATATTCACAACTGAAGTTATGAGAAGTCCTTCCAATATTCATTCTGTTTTACAGAAGTCAGGGAAACCAATCCCAGAAATAAAAAATAATCAATTTTGTCAAGTAATTGGACCCAACCTTGTACTTACAATTTCAAGCATGTAACATTTATTGCAAGTCATACTCAGCACTGCTTTGACCAATATCTACAATGTACTTGCAGCTTTTGATAGGATTGCAACTTGATTGCCATTTAAACTTCTCTTGCCGACGGGATTAACCCATAGGTATGGTAACAGTAAGAAAGGATTCTTGAGCAATGTTCTCTTAGCATGCATGGCTATAAGTGCACTCAAGTTCGTTTGTAAAAACACTCCATTCCCCAAGCACACCAAGGCCACCGGCAGGCACAGGAACCAGTTAATCCACCGCAAGCTTTGTGACTGGTGTACAGAGGAAAGGTCCTCCTGGGAAGTCACGGTTACACAGGGAGACAATTCCATAAAGCGTAATTCAGCTAACAATTCCTACCTAAACACTGAAGGGTTATAATCCACCCCCTATAGCACTCAGAAACCTTCACGCTGATACTCTGTGATGAAAAGCGAATTAAAAAAATACTAATACTACTAATAATAATCAAACAATGGGTTATGTAGGAGGCAAAGTTAAATTCATACAAAAAATAATTTAAAATTTAAAAAAAAAATTAAAAGGGTAAGTGTCTTAATAGGCACACCCTAGGGGACAGTTTTTCCCCGTGAGAAGGGGACCATCTCTCCAGGGTTAGACACTTATGCCCTTCCCGGTATTTATTATTTCTGTTCCTACACACGCCGGCGCGCCGCTGGGTCAGGTTCACCGCGGAGCTCCGGGCCGGGGGAGGCTGCGTGTTCCCGCCCCCACCCCTGATAAACGAGAGCCGATTCCTGTCACGGCCGCCCTCCCTCACACCCTGGGGATGTGGCTCCCCCGGCCCCAATTCCTGTCACGGCCGCACAGCCGCTCCCCCGCCGCCCCCGCTCCCCCTCCGCCGGCGACCCACCGTGTGGAGGTGCCCTTCCTCACGTCGCACATCAAGCACTTGAAGGCCTCGGCGCTGTTGCGGAAGGTGCAGACGCTGCAGTCCCAGTACCCCTCGTCCGAGGAGGGTTTCGGCTGCCGCTTCGGCCTGCGGAGACACACGCGCGCCAGGGGCAGCACCGGCCGCGACGCCCCCGCCGCCCCCGGGGCGCCCCCGCCGCCATCGCCGCCGGCCCCGCGTTCCCGGAGGGCCCGGGGGAACGAGAAAGCGCCGCCGCTGCCCCTACCTGGTCGGGCTCTTCTTGTCTCCCATGCCGGCTCCAGACGCGTCCCGGCCCGGCCCCGGCGCGGCCCTTTGTGCGTTTGTCAATAAGGAGGAGCGCGGGGGGTCTCTGGGCTCCAGCGGGGACCCGGGGAGGAGGAGCCGCCGCCGCAACCTCCAGCTGTCGGGGAAACTCCCGCTGCTGCTGCTGCCGCTGCTGCCGCTGCTGCTGCCGCCGCCTCCCCGCTCACGTGTCCCCCCGCCGCCAACCAGCGGCGCCCGCAGGCCGCGGCGCCCGGCGGGCCGCGCACGGCGGCACCTTCGCTCCGCCGGCGGCTCGGGCGCTGCGAGCGGCGGCGGGGCCGGGGCAACGCGGGGGCTGCTGGGGGCGGCGGGCGGAGAGGGGGCGGTACCGGCGCCGGGGGGCGGCCCCGGCGGGGAGGCGGTGCTGGGTAGAACGGGCAGACCGGCAGGATGAGTGACTGCGGCCGGCCTGCACGGCGCTCTCCTTAAGGCCGCCCGTCTGTTATCGCCCAGGGTTGCTCGCACTAGCGTCTAGATTGTCTTGTGCTTCTTCCCACAGAAATTGCTCCAGGCCGTGGTTTACCGTAAGAAACAAATGGGAATAAACAGAATACGAACTTCTGCTTAGAAGTCTTGATCTAAAGCATCCCGTTGGCCTGAGGTCAAGGGAGAACACCATGGGTACCAATACAAAACCAGGAGAGAGTGGTGTTACCTTGTACCCGTGTGCAGGGTTCTACTTTTGCACTTAAAAGCTTGCAAGTACAGCGTGGTTCTCACGCATCAGAGCAACCTCAGACAGGACACGGGTGTTTATCACCTGTATTACCAGAGTGCACCAGAGCCCAGTCACAGACTAGGATGCCATTTTGCAGGATGTTGTGCAAACAGAACAAAGAGCACACGTCCTAAGTACATAACAAAGACAGCAGTTAGACACAGGTAGAGAGCAGAATGCAGACAATGAAATGATACCGGTCAGCATCTCAGTGGCCAAAGCTATTACTGATGCATTGCCAAGAAAAGATGGGATTTCGAGAACAAAATACACCCAAGGGGAGTTTTACTGAAGTGTATGAGCACATAGACATGTTTAAAAATTAAGCAAGAGGACAACAGAGAATTTTTCTGATTCTGAAGGCAAAGTTGTCAAGACAAATTTCAGCTAGAAATACTGGGATAGAGAGGGGAAATATAGGTAAATATTAGGGAAGTGATTGAAGACCCCTTAATTGGGATGTAACATTTATGCAAAAGAACGAACACTTTTACAAGATTCACAGTTTTCTCTGTCTCTCGAGGAATGCTGAGTGTCAGCAATTGGAAACCTGTGTAGGATTTACTTGTGGCTGGCCATTTATCCTGAATTCCTTCTGCATTCACATCCAGCATCCACTACTGCCCTTTTCCTCACCTCATGGTTCTCTTTCTATATTTGCCTGACCTTTTCCTTCATTTCTCTATTGCAATTTCTTTCTTCGATATCTCTTTATGCTTCTTATACAGTCTCCTGTAAATTATGAATAAAATGTATGGATTACACATCTGAGGGTGAGGCATGCCACACAGACAGCTGGCCTGGGTTCATTTGCATTTAGTTAGACATCCATATGAACTAGAAGCCCAGACCCAGCTGCCAGCAGGAGAAACAAGCTCATGCTGAAGGTGATTGATATGATGCTAAGACAGGAATACAATTGTCTCACTTGTGGGGACTATTTTTTCCGTTGACTATAAAGAGTGTTTTGCACCAGTAGTCCAGAAGTGGATGTTTAAAGTTACAGAATTATATGAGGTGCTTCACCTGTGCTTGAACCTGACATTATGTGGAAATCTCTTGATGGGAAGCAGTGGAGAAACCTGTCTCCTTGTGCCCTTTTCCACAGCACACTCTTTCTACTGTATAACTAAACATTATGTCCCCCTTTTGGAAAGTAATTATTTTGAAACAACTGCTTTCTCTTCACCTTCCCCCTGTCACAGCCTACTTTCTCCATACCAATTGTGGGAAACAGAACTTCCACTGATGGTTACAAAACACAGGGATATGTTGTAATCCCTCAGGAACCATTCTTGTAGAGGACCATTTCTAATCTGGAGGAGGAAATGCGACTGCCAGCCATGGATGTTATCCCTAACAGAAGAGTAATCTTTCTGGCTTTTGCGTTCCAGACCTTCTGCTTCAAGGTCATTACCCAAATGACCATGCCTAAAAATTATCATGTTTTCCCAGAAGCATTGGGCCTGAGCTCCAACTAACCCTTCTTTTGGGAGCTGAAATGTGATTTGGATGGTACATTCAAAAGTTCAGGTGTATGGGTCATGGTGCAACCCACAGTGGCCATGGGTTTGTGTGAGTGTGGGTCTTATTCTTGAATAATGCTGAAAAGGAGTGAAAGACTGTTTTCCTTGCATCCTTCTTCTGTCCTCAAATAGGAACACAAGAGGAGATCACTGAAAGCATCAAGCCATCCCATGTCATCTCTGTAACTGAAACAGTGATGGAAGGCATTATTTAGCAGCATTGCTGGAAAGCACATGTAAGAGGTGTGTGTAATAGTCAGATACAGAAGAGATTCGGGAGACTTTGATAAACTGAAAAAAATTGAGAATTCCAGTCAGATATTTTTTCACCCAGTGGTATTCATGTGAACCCAGAAAACTCATCTATCTTTGCTGAATATTTGTATGGCACACATTCTAGAAAGCTTGAATGACAAAATTGATGGCATCAGTATTAACAGTCTTTTAAAAATGTTTTTGAGAAAGAAAAGGGATGAACGAACCATCATTTTGAATACCCTTAAATTCTGACTTTGTCTAGTACAGTTGTCCCAGAGCAGTTATTTATCCCTTGTTTTAATTCAGCTGAGCTAAAGTAAACACATATTTAAGACAGATGGGATTGTACAAGGGAAATGCCCATCGTATGATTTGATATTGAAAACTATATGTGCTGATAGCTTTGTGACAGTTATATACTTCTATATATGGTATAAATATTCTGGCATTCATGACTTCTCAGCTAAAAGTTTATTCATAATAAAGAGGATGTGAAAGAGGATGGTAGCAATTTTTAAGCACTTATTGTGTGAAAATTCTTACTGTAGAGCAAATTACAGTTGTTCCCAAAAAAAAGTGTTCACATACCTTTTATGAAGAACAAGCTGGTGCTGTGTAAATCCATACAAAGACTTGCCCTTTAGTCAATACTTGAACCATCGCTGTGCACATCAAACCTATGCCAGTTCCTGCATTATCAGCATCTTGTGCAATTAAGCAATCACTTTGTCACTGCTTGAGTTTAAAAAACTCTCCATAAAGATGATTATCATCATGTTGTAGATAAACTACCCTATTCATGAAAAGAAATACTACGTAAGTATAAAATCATACTGCAACAAATGCATATTATTCCAGCATGGTGTATCTGTTTTGCTTGGGTTGCACTGATACAATAAAATTAATACAATTAAATCAATTAATGGGAATTTGACTGGTGAAGAGTTTTTTGACATGTTAGGTATAATGAGGCCTGAATCCTGCCTGGGTTTCTATGTGATACTGGGAGGGGGTGGAAATTAAAAATCCGAGATAGTGAAAAGTGAAAGCTGCTTGCAGACATTATAATAATGACAATAAGATTGGTGACAGTGAGCACTGCCCCCCCAGCCTATGTTTGCTCAGCCTCGAGTGCCGCCCAAGCTATCAAAAGAAGTATCAGTGGGTCCTGACAACTCACGTTCCTCTTCCTAGTGTGTGGAGGCAGGAGAGTGAAATTCTGCTTTAGAAAGGGCCAGAACAGAGGCACCACACCTAGAGAACTTCATAACATCAGAGAGCCTAAAAACTGTTTTTTAAAAGAGTTTTCACTTCCTTTCTTGTACAAGCCTGACCTAAACATATTGTACATCTTTTAGGGAACTATAGCATTTATGAGAGTTGATTCATCACCATATCCTTCAGGTTTCACACAGTTATAGAGTGGCCCTGACATCAGCAGGGATATGCTGTCATGAACCTTGAGTAACATGGTGGTAATTAAGTCCAGGAGTGTTTCTAGGGTCATCATTTGACTGTTTATGCGAATTTGGCTCCAAATTCAAGAGACGGAGGATTGTACACAGAACTCATGCAGGTTACAGCACAGCAGCAGTAGCTGTGTGTGTAAGATCAATAAAAGCAGATCATAATGGTGATTTTTATATTTGTCCTCCGTGAACTGGAATGAAATTATCAAACCACTTACTTTCAGGTACTTGGTAATTATTTCAGTAACTGCTTACTTGTGATTCACTCTGCTTGCTCGGGCCCAGCCTTTATACTTTCAGATTTTGTAGTGAATTTTAAAGTTGTTCAGCTCTATAGTTTCTTTAAATCCTCTGGTTCATCAAAGAAAACTCTTAAAGTAGAAGTTTCCCTACTTTTTCCACTTAGCCTCTCCCTGAGGTAATCCAAGATGTGAAGGATCACTGGTTGGAATGAAAGAACATTCTCAACATTCAATCAATATTTCTGGTCCTTTTGCTGGGATTTGGTGGCACACGTGATAGTCTTTTAGACAGAAGAAAATTTAGTTTGCATAGGTCAGATTGTTAATAAATAATACTGATACTTAATTATATCATACCTCATACAGAAGAGGTTTGCTAAAAACTGCCTGTGAATGCTAAATTGGAGGTAAGCCAGGCAATTGCTTCAGACACTGGAAAGGTGTTCACATCCTGTGTCTGTAGTTGAGGAACCAGTGGAAGTTTTCAACCCAACAAATGGTGAAAGAATGGCTCCTCCAGGGCAAATCACTGGATTTTGCTTTGAACCATCTAAAAAGGAAGCAGAGGGAGACAAGGTTCACTACCACCTGTGAATTTGGAACTCCAGGGTTAAACTCGAGTGAAGCTGCCCTTATCAGCTATTTAAATTTGGGGCTGAATCCTTCCCTATCTGCTCCCATCAAGGTGAACTGAGATAGTGTCCTGTACCCCCTGTGCCAAGGGGGGATTTATTTGGGCAAAGTCAGCTTCCTGAGGAAGAATAGGTATGTACTGCTGAGGCTCCTTTAAACAGAAAAAAATCTCTGCTGCCACTTCTTGCTGACATCAGCATAAGATCTAGCTGGTTACAGAGGTGAACACATAGATACCTCAGTTAGCAAGCCAAGCTCCCTTGGGGCTACAGGAGAGAAAAAACATCCCAGTCTCAATGCTGTCTGTTCATGTCTGCTCCTTGATTTCATCATGTATCTTGAACCCTCCTAATCTGCTCCCTCATTCCTTTTCTGCTATTTGTCATCTTCCTGGTTGTGTTTTTTCTCCTCCTCTTTATGTGTTCCTTCATTCTCCTTCCTGTTTTCTTCTCCTCTTTATGTCTGAGATTTGTCTTTCTGCCTGGTCTTCTGTATTACTAATTCTTCCTGCTCCATCATTCAAGTTCCTTTTCTGTCATGTCTCACTCTTCTCTTGCTTGATTTTCACTTTCACTGATTCTCTCCCTTTTAGAAGTTGTTTTAAAGTGTTAAAATTTGATAGGACATTGAGTTTCCTATTTTTGTGTCATGCAGGTGGCAGGCTTCCTATGGAATTAGTGCCAAAGGAAGAACAGCAGCAAAAGATTTCACAGTTTACAGCAATATTTAAAGCATTCTGAATCTGCTTAGGGAATATGACTGAAAGTCACATAGCTTCTTGGTCCTACATACCATTTTTTAAAGGCTGTCAGAAAAAAAAAATGAAATACTGGAACTGAAGCCTCTAAGCCAGTTCCATGCTTAGTTCAGTGCTCCAACGTCTTTTCAAGACAGCATGCAAACACCTACTGCAATGACTGGATTCACAAGTGCCATAAGCTGCATTTGGATCAAAAGTGCTGTTCAATTTTTCTCACTGTAAATCTCTTTTATGAATTCCTTCAGATTTACTCTGAGATCAGAATTTAACTTACAGGCATTATCTTTGACTAACAATAGGAAAAGAGTGAATGTGTCTGCATTGTGGGATCAGCAGGAAAAAAAGATATTGCAGATGTACTGATTTTTTCAGACGTAATAGAAGTAATGAATGAACAAACCAACCTTCCGTCAGAAAAAAACCACACAAAGATGATTAGTCTTTGAGAAGAATACCTTTTCTGTGTGTAATGAAAAGCATATTTCACTGCTTATAATTATATATACACACATACAAACACAGAGACATGGGTACTTAAACATTCAAAAGAATTGCAAATTTTTCTTGAAAGGTATTCCCATTCAGCTCTCTACATTTTCATTATGAAATATTCTGAGGTAAGAGATCTCCATGAGAAACCTCATGAGGCCCTTTTTTCCCGATTTCCACATTATTCTAGGTAAGGAAGATAATGACAAATGTCATAGAAGTGCAGCATGCAGGAGTGCTGGTAACAGATCTCACTTTTCTTTTTTGGCTTGGAATTATTTGCTTGGGTTCGCTTTGCCAAAGTTTATACCCTTCATGACATAATCTGTGTCAGTATCTTCTGCCTCCAGCTCCAGTGTTACATTTCCATGTTTTGTTGTTTTTTTCCTCCTATTTTAATTGAATTGAATGCAAAATATAGAATCCAAAAAACAAAAAGAAAGAAAAAAAAGAGCAGAGATCGGATCTAGTCAGAACATGTCTCTGTGGATTCAGAGTCAAGGTCAGGTGGGGAAGCCTCTTCCCTGAGAAGACAATCTCCTTGCCATTAAGATCATTGCCATACCAATATCCCTAAATAATGATGCACTACATCTTACCATCCTTTTGTCCCTCTTCCTATTCTTTTGCCTCTCATCCCATCCTTTTGTTTGGACTTGTACTGTTGCCATGTGCAGAACTGTGTAGACTCAATATTGCATAAAAGTGTTTTACAGAGCTTCTTTTTTGAAATAAATTTGAAATATTAATTTCAAAATTAGTATATAAATGAGAGAAAGAAAGAAAAAATGAAGTTTTTTTATTAATGCGGAGTGTACCCTCAGGCTTTTCCTGTAGATTTAGAATACAGTTTACAGTGAGCCTACTGCACTGACAGGTGGTCTAGAGCTGGAAGACGCAGAAATCTCCCAGAGGAACCTGTCAGTTGACATGGATCAGTGTTGGTTCCTCCTGTTAGGTAATTGTTCAAGTAGAATTTTCTCCAAATTGTTCAGAATTCAAGAAAAACATATCAAACTAAAAGACTATTGAACCTTGCAGTGCTGCTATTTCTAAGATGACTGAAACCTTTAAACATGCCATGGAAAAAATACTGCAATTATCAAGATGATCATCACAGATCACCATCACTGGAAGTTGAACACTAAGGTGAGATGACTTCTGCACAAAGCAGCTACTCCACGGGGCTTGACTAGAGCTGTCAAGCCAGCAAATGACTGTGAGGCTGCATGGCTAATGCTGCAAAGGCACTATTGATGCAAAAGCTCTGCTCCCAAGCTTAACTGCTGCCCTTTGGCTATTGTATAAAAAAAAGGACACATCATTACACAAAAGGGAGTTTGAAAAATGACAAATTTTGTTACAAGTTGAATATGAGTCAACAGTGTGCCCTAGCAGCCAAGACAGCCAACCATGTTCTGAGATGCAGCATCACCAGCCAGGACAAAAGAGGAAATTTTCCTGCTCTGCTCTGCACTGGAGAGGTCTCACCTTGAGTTCTGGGGGCTGTTTTGGGTTCCACAATGTAGAGGAAAATATAAAGCTATCTGAGAGTGTCCAAAGGAGGGCAACAAAGATGGTGAAGAGCCTTGGGTAGAAACCATTTGAAGAGCAACTTGGTCTGTTCAGCCTGCAGAAGAGGAGACTGAGGGGAAACCTCATTGCAGTCTGCAACTTCTTCATGAGGGAAAGAGGAGGGGCAGGCACTGATCTCTTCACTGTCATGACCAGTGACAGGACCTGAGGAAATGGCATGAAGCTGAGTCAGGGGAGGTTTAGGTTGGATATCAGGAAAAAGTTTCTCACCCAGAGGGTGATTGGGCACTGGAACAGGCTCCCCAGGGAAGTGGTCACAGCACCAGCCTGACAGAGTGCAAGAAGTGTTTGGGCAACATTCTCAGACATCTGGTGTGATTCTTGGGGTGTCTTGTTGGACAGGAGTTGGACTCGATCATCCTGATAGGTCCCTTACAAATCCTCATATTCTATGATTCTATGATTAATTCCGCATCAGAGTTATCATCGTCTGTAGCTGTTACACACACTTGACTAACCCTCAGAATGCTCTCTTACAGTCTTACAAAGAAATCTTCAAAGAAACCCTGAGATCAAGGCAGTGTAAGCACAAGATTTAAATTAGCTTTGAGTGACAGTTTCTGATTCATGTTTTCAAACATACCAACCAGATGTCTGTCTCAGATTGTTCACTATCACCTGCAAAATAAATAAGGACATTCATTGCCTTAATGTATATCTTCCAGAATAAAGTCTTTATACATAATCTATTTAATTATATATTTCAGAGAAGAACTGCTCTTTCCTAAAGACTGGATTTATGAAAAGACTATTTTGAATCTTCTATTTTTAATTAATTGCAAATTCTGTAGCATTCCAGACAGCTCCAATGTCCCAATTTGTTCTTACCAAATCTATATAGCTACTACCATTTTTATATAAACCTTGATAAATATTGCTAAGAATGAAGTGTTGAATGTCCTCTTTATCATGTCAGTAGAATATATAGTAGAGGCATTTCCCTTATCCTTGAGGAAGTACTTAAGGAGATAAAGTAATAAATAATGTGAGATACTAGCTCATATATTAACAAGAGAATATTTGTTAGCTGCACATGTAAGAAGATTTTAAACAAATTCAGGTGTTTTAGATGTAGTAGAATTGTTTGAAAGAAAAAATCCTATAATTGGAATTATTTGTTGGAAAAAAGCTGTTGCGCAGTTAAGAAGAGAGACATGTATCTGAAACTCTTAGGCCATGTCTCTCATGAATATGCAGCAGAATGCAGTAGATACTGTGCTTGGGTTAACCATCACACCTTCATGTGAGCTATTCAAACTGTAGATAACTCCAGGTAAGACTCTGGCCCTGTGTAACTAGAAGATATCTAAGTGTATAGCAGACATAGGAAAGAAGCTCCTCCACAAGAAGGTGTCAGGAAAAAATGGATTGACTTTGTCTTCATTTGGTAACTTCAGGAGGTCAAATACAAGAGAAGTCGTGAAGCTTCAAAGTCTAAAAACTGTGTGTATTCTAAGAGCTGTTTGTTCTGTCTTCTTAGGAGTCTGCCTGGGACGCTAGCCAGAATAGCACTGCAACAGCACCTGACAGATAAAATTGAAGCATGAATCATAATCCCTCTGGTCTGCCAAACTGAGCTTTATTCAAGTTGTAGCTTTAAGATGGATTACAGTTTGATGGCATGTCCTGAAGCTAACTATCCCTTAATTTCAAACGGTGTTGTGAGAAGATTGTGTATTGGCACTGGGGTACAAATGTGGGTTTGTGTGATGAGAATTGAGTGAAGGGAGTTCAAAATAAAATGGTTTCTGTTGTGTAAATTTAAATGAAATACCAGCTGGATATTTGCCAGGATGAGATATCATTCTGACAGAGCAGAGCACTTAAATATATTGAGTGAGCTCTTTGGACTAGTCTAAAAGAAGAAAGGGCACTGTAACACTCAAGGCAGAGAAAATGTGAAACGCTTCAAAAACAAGCTTTCAAAATAGCATTGATAATAAATTATTTAAATGGAATTTGGAATATGGAATTCTTGAAGCTCTTTTCTTAGGTATGAGGAAGAAGGACAGCAGACTAGACATGGAAGAAAGCCCATTATAAGGCAGAAGGGTATTATTTTTGTTAATGCTAACATTATTGATAAGCCAATCTTCCAAAACAAATCTGCATAATCTATAATCTTTGAAACTATAGAATTGGTTGGGTTCCACAGTAAGTATCATCCTTATGATTTTTATTTTAGACACTGTAGCAATTAAAGGGTGATATAGCTTCAAAGAGTAATATGACTGAAGTTCAATTTAGCATGCTGGTAATGGACAAAGCACTGGGATTTTTCAGTTGGCTTGACTGGGACAAGGGATGGACATACAGAAGTCTTCAATTATCAGATTAGCTTGATATGCATGACTGAATATAGGCTTAGTTAAAATAAACAGTTTGTAATTGCCAACAAACTGCCTGCTTTATTAAGACCAATAAAAAAAAACACAAATGCAATCTAAAAGATTTTTAGATTTTTATATTTTAACAATTTTTGTAATCCAGTGATCAAAGGATAGTATGGAAACAAAACAGACTATTCAGTTTATAATTCAAAGCATTTTTATATTTGAGAGATCAACTCCCAAAAAATAAAATATCTAGCAGACTTCAGTGCAAGAATATGTATTTACTTGTAGTCTCATTGGTTGTGCTCATTACGGACCTGACATTCAGTTCATTGTTTGCAGATACGACCAAATCTGGGGAAAAGTGGAGCCTGATTTTGATAAGAGTAGCCACCAATGGCTGCAGTTGGTGTCTTTTCCAGGATTACTTTCAGTTAAATTACATACATTCAGTGATATACATTCTTAATATTGACTCCAATTTAACATTGATTTTTGTCTGAGAATTTCTTCAAAAAGTTTTTGCGTGTGAATATTTAACCAGAAAGCCTGTGAGGAAACCCAGTAAGACATAATGAAGGTACCACAATACCTGACAAAACCTGAAGATATAAAGGCAGAATCTTGGCTCAGCTGAAAAACACCTGAAGTTTTGAGCCAGATTCATCAGTGGGCATTGGTTGCTTTGTGCTGCTACATATCAAGGCAAAGGGAGATACAAGTTAGGCCAGGTTTGCTGATCAGCTGCTTTGCATCACTGGGTAAACTAACTTCAGTCAAAGAGACGGATCATCAATTGACCAGCAGGCAGGCACAGACATGCTTACAAGAGTGGCATTGGGGACCAGATAGTAATCATGTCTGCTATCAGGGAGAGATGTTCACAGATGAGGCCAGTATCCCCAGTTGCTTTTGCCCAGCTGAGTTGAACATGCAAGTCAGTGGGTGAGGAAGCATGGCACTTAACTGTTATCTCCAGATATAGGTGTATGTATACATCTATATAGAGATGCATATGTACACTAAGGTAGGGATCTGCACTTGCTTATTGCTTACAGCAGCTTCCATAGCAGTTGTTAATACCATACTATCAGTATGTGTCCTCCCTATGAAGCCTGCACGTAACATTTCAGGAGATTTAACACTAAGGAAAGTTTGAATGCTTCTGTGTTTTCACATTATTGAACAAAACAATTAACAAAAAAGTCGCATCCTCTGCATGCACCAGAAAGGATGTGGCAACCCAGACAGAGTTCCATGAAAACACGCAGCCAGGTCTTAGGCTGCAGATGTTGTCTACCTAAACTTTTAGTAAAGCCTTTGACACCATTTCCCAGAGCATTCTCCTGGGAAAACTGGCTTCCCGTGGTGTGGATAGGTGCTGGGTAAAAAACTGTCTGGATGGAGAAAGGCAGACCCAGAGAGTGGGGATGGATGGAGTTACATCCAGCTGGCAGCTGGGCATCAGTGGGGTTCCTCAGAGCTCAGCATGGGGGCCAGTCCCTTTTAATATCTTCACTGATGACCTGGATGAGTGGATCAAGTGCATTCTCAGTCATTTTGCAGATGACACGAAGCTGGGTGGGAGTGTTCATCTACTGGAGGGTAAGAAGGCCCTGCCAACAGACCAGGACAGGCTGGATCAACAGGCCAAGGCCAGTTGGGTAAGACTCAACAAGGCAAAGTGCTTGGTCCTACGCTTGGGTCACAACAACCTCACGCAGTGCTACAAGCTGAGGGAAGGGTGGGTGGAAAGCTGCTCATAGGACCAGGGCAGGGATTGTCTCCCTGTACGCAGCACTGGTGAAGCCACACCTCGAGTGCTGTGTCCAGTTCTGGGCCCCTCACTACAAGAAGGATATTGAGGGGCTGGAGTGTGCCCGTGGAGCTGGTGAAGAGTCTGGAACTCAACTCAACTTAGGAGCAGTTGAGGGAGCTGGGGGTGTTTATCCTGGAGAAAAGGAGGCTCAGGGGAAGCCTTATCGCTCCCTACTACTGCCTGAAAGGAGGCTGTGGTGATGTGGGGGGCTCAGCCTCTTCTCCCCTGTAACAAGCAACAGAACAAGAGGAAATGGCCTCAAGTTGCAGTAGGGAAGCTTTAGAATAGATATTTGGATGAATTTCTTCATAGAAATGGTTGTCAAGCAATTGGAACAGGCTGCCCAGAAAAGTAGTAGAATCACCATCCTGAAAATTTTCAAAAAACCCATGTGGATACAGCTCTTGAGGACATGGGTTGGTGGTGATTTTGTTGTGGTGCTAGGTGATGGTTGGACTTAATGATCTTGGAGGTCTTTTAAACCTTAATGGTTGTAGGATTCCAGCAGAAATGTGGGATAAAAGACTGGCAAATGACAAGTTTCTGAAGTGACTGGTTTAGGTTTTTATGCTTTCTATTTTAAGTTACAAATTAGTTTAAACATTTTATCAGTAAATTGTCAGAAAAAGTGCTGTACTTGAAGGATAGGTGATGCAGCCTATGACACATCCTTGGTGATGCATCCTACAATCCATACAAAAGGATCTTGAACTTTGATATGTACAAAGCAAAGAAGTTTTGAATCATTCTCTCAGAACTCTATATGAAGACACATACTAGAATCACACCAGTACTCTATGTTCCTTACAGTACATTGAAAGTCTGAAACTGGGAGAAAAAAAAATCACCTATGGTGATGATTTTACAGATTATATAAGCTTTCTGTGATGTTCAGAAATTGTAAGAAAGGGTTGTCATAGTAGGCATAGTTAGGATGATCTCTAACAGCATGCTGCCATTTCAGTATGAAGTCCTCAGTAAAGAGCTTGGAAGAATTATTTCTGGCCAGTTGAATCACAGTGTCTTAGATGTGCTGATGAATGGTGTTGCTATACAAAACCTCTGAGTTCAGAAGCAACCTTAAAATGTCTGTTTCCAGTGTTATCAAAGATGGGAAGTATTGTGAAGCTAATGTTACCCATATAAAGATGAACAGCAGGAACATCAGTGATCATACGAGCATGTCATAGTTGTACCTGGACAGTGGGAAAGCCAGGGAATTAAAAGCAAGAGACAATAAGTTCTATAAGATAGTCTGAGTGAAACTTTACTTTTACTGTGTGGTATGTTTCATTTTTAATTAGCAAGGAAGAAGGTTCAGAGAGCCCCAGAGCCTACAGCTCCAGGGATACTGGGCCTGGAAAAGGCATGCCAAGGAGAACACAGCATTATTACAATATTCCTTCTTTCTGAAGGAATAATTCTTACCTGGGCCACCCACGGAACCTGGAACAAAGGTTCCTAAACTCCAAGATTTAACCTAAACAATTGGGTTTAGGGTTGGGGTTCAGACAACCAGCAGGCATACAGCTCCACAGACATTGGAGCTTGAAAAGGGGATACCATAATGAACAGGACACTGCACCTACACTGTTCCTTCCACATTTTCTAGTCTTGGCCACTCATAGTACCTGGTACATTGGCCTCAACCCCAAGCTGCCATTAGGGTCAAGGGGTAGGGTTAGGGTTCAGAGGACCACAAAGAAAACCGTCCCAGGGACACCGGGTCTGAAAAAGGCAAGGCAAGGAGAACATGCACCAACATGGCTACATCATTCTGGTCTGGGCCAGCCATGGCACCTGAGACCTCAGCCTCAACCAAAAGCCACAATTAGAGTTAGGATAAGGGTTCAGAGAACCACAAAGCTTACCACAATAGAGACACTGAGGCTTGAAAAGGCATGCCAAGGAGAGCACGGGACAGCACGAACACTGACACTTCTTACATGTTTCTTAACTCAGTCATCCATGGTACGTGGGGTCTCAGCCTATACCAAAAAACATCATTAGGGTTAAGGTTTGGGTTCCGAGAACCACAATGTTTACAGCTCTATGGACACTGGGGCTGTGAAAGGCATAGAAAGGGGACACACAATGCACCAACATTGCTCTCACCACATCTTTCTTACGTTGGCCAGCCTTGGTGCTGGGACCTCAGTTTCAACCCCACGTCTCCCTTAGGTTTAGAGTTATGGGTTCATGTCCCCTCCAGGGACAGTGGGAGTGGAAAAGGCATATCAAGGAGAGCCCAGCACTGTGCCAACATTGCTTATTTCACATGTTTGTAATCTCAGCCTCCTACAGTACTGGAGACCTCAGTTTCAGACCTCCTACACATTTGGGGATTAAATGAGTCTTCCATAATCCAAAATATTTTATATACAAATTATATCAGTTTAGATTTTATTTTCTTGGAAAAAAACTACCAGCTTCTAATTTCCTTTAGTAGATACTTTTTTTTAAAAAAGAACCCCAAAGAGTATTATAGAGACGGTAGCAACTGTATCTTTTTTCCTGTTGCACATGAAATATTTTATACAGACAGATGTGATTTCAGAGTAATTTTCTGTGTTTGAAATCAAATAGAGGTGGAAGAATCAGAGCAGCCGTAAAAGTAGTAATACACTAGGTTGTTTCAATTTTTTGTAGATGGTCCTCCCAACACATAAATTCCCAGAATCATAGCAACATTCTCCTTTACTCCAGCCTGGTTTGACACTCAACTAGGAGCTGATCACTGGACCTTAGTGTGCTATATTCCTCCAGTGAGCCAGCTGAGGACCCTTCTTTTGGTAGTTGATAGGGTCAAATTTACTGCCTGAATTGATTCACAGACTATTTTGAGATATTTCAAGCATTACGTGTTTACACTGAAATAAACAGTGGGCACAAATTCACTCTTCTTTAGACTGGCTTTGAGGTTGTTTACATGTGTTCCTAACTCAGCCCTGGACTTCTTTGAGTTCTTGTGTGCTTGCCACTGTAAATCTTCAGTGACTCTGCTTAAATCCAAGCATTCACTCTGGATTTTGAAGAGATTTAACTGGATGCAGACTTATCAGTTTTATCTTCTTGGGGTCTCCTTTTCCACCTGAAATAAAGTAAGCAGATGGAATCTCAAGTCTTCTGAGAATAACTGCAGGGGACTTGTTTTCTGTGGGTGTGCATAAACAAGCTAGAGGATAATTTGGAATTTGTAGCTGCTGAGTCTGGAGTAATTGTCCCACTTCTGAGAAGCCTGAGGAGGCTAGGGGAAAGCACAGATTAACATGAAAACCTTTCTAGAAAAAAGAGCCACATCAAACTGGTCAGTTTCCACAAAAATTGCTGATGTGGAAATAATAGACAAATTGTTATTTTCCTGGATTACGCTGAACGATGTATGGATTAAGTTGTATCAAAACCCCTCAAATTTACAGCTTCTCTGTTTAGAAGCCTGTGTTAATGGATATGAATACGTACATTAAGAGTGACTTGTTTATTGACAGCCAAAGTATTCTAACATAATTATAGCACTCCACAGTCTTCCTTAATGGATAGTGTTAAATTTGGAGTCTGTGTTAGAAATCACTGTATTAATAGATGCCAGCTGTGATATAAGCTTCTGACAGCTTCTTCAAAATACTGTTATTCATTCACACGGACTTCATGTGTAGCTAATCATTGCATTTGTTGCTGAAAGCTAAAAAGAAAACCACCACTTCACTTTACTATTGTAAATATTTAACTGATGAAGTATAAAATATTCTCTGGCTTGGTTTTGTTCTCTGCCAAATGAAATAATATTTTAAAATAATAATTCTTTCCTGTTACATTTGTTTGGTGAAGAAATTATGATAGAGTGTCTTACCGGCTCTGCAGCTTCACAAGAAATTTCTCATAGAATATTTTTATGCGCAAAATCACCGGAAGAAAAATTTTAATGCAAGTACTTCTGAAGAGCAAACGGTAATTAATTGTGCCATTTCACAATCCCTTTTTGCAAGCTAATTGTAGGTTGCTGCCCAAGGGAGCATTTCCTTTCCCTGCCCAGTGGTCTGTTCCTGTCTCCCTCATGCATTGGGTGCTTTAGGGACAGGGCAGGGCATGGGGAGCTGGATCACCTTGCCAGGCTGACTGTATCCCCTCTGCTGGGTTTGCTGCAGAGCTCATTTTCTCTGCTCTGATCTGTGAGCTAGTCCAGCTCAGCCCACAGCTGTTTGATTGGAAACAGCAGGAGCTTGCAACCAGAGGTAAGGAGGACAGAGCTGGCCTGTTCTTTCTAGGCTATGGTGACTTAGGCTTCATTGCACAAGTCAGCGACATAAATATGGGTAACCTCAGCAAAAAGATAGCATTGGAGGTTGCACTGAAAATCAGTCAGAAAAACCAAATTATTTTAACAAGAAAAAAAAAGGGATGAATCTGACCTATGATCAAAAGACAGAAAAGTCTTCAAACAGGCAACTTACTGGGAAGTGAAAAGCTCTTCGTAGTTTATCACTTATTTAATAGCAGAGACATAAGTGGTACTTCACAGGGACATGACTTGATTTCTGGCACTCACAACCTAAGTTCTCAGCCTGTACCATGAAGCACAGAGACCAGCTTACATCATGGGGTTGCAGTCCTAAAGGATCAGATGCTGTATTAAATAATTAAGCATGATGATGGGAGAACTGACCCAGACAGTGAGTAGACACATCTACATTAACTTACAAGAATAAAACTGTACTATCTCACAGCCTGCTAATGCTAGAAGCTAAAGCCCTGCTTTTCCAGGGTTTTTTTTTCTGGCTTGGTGACTCCCCTTTACCCATTTTTTTGCCGCTGGCACTGTCTGATCCATGGGTGAGCCAGGTCAGCTCATGAGGCAGTTTTCTACCAGCTCAGCTAGCAGATCCCAAAAATTATGAGACCATCTGAGCAGTTAGAAGAACCAGAGAGACTGGCAGAGTGGAAACCATCCCTCTGTGAACAACTAGACAACCTATTGTCTCAGCTGTAACAGGAACCTTCCTCAAAGTCCCCCAAAGCACTAATTATTTGCATTCAATTGATAGCATTAGTGACAGCTATAACCAGCTACAGCTGGTTACTTTTTAACTTAAAAAAAAAAAATCAAAGGATAATTCAAGTTAGAAGGATCTCAAGAGGTCTCTGGTTCAATCTCCTGATCAAAGCAGAGAATTCAGACTGGTTTGCTTAGGTTTTTGTTCTTTTTTGCTGTCAAAATAATTATTTTTATTTGAGAAGCTGCACAATTTATATAAAGTTTGTTGTATTTTCCGGGGAAGAAGCCTCCTGCTCACCCTGTCTAACCTGGTATGATTTCATTCCAACCTTGGAGGTGGACAGCAGGCTCAGTCATTGGGTACCAGGCAGCAGGAACATTTCCTGGGACTATGAACTGCGGGGAGAATAACTCTTCACCCCAGCACAGCTGGATCTGGAGAAGGATACCTGTCCATAATGTGGGACATACATACATGGTCATATCTTCTTTCATTTTTTTTTTTTTTAAGAAGCAAGAGACCTACTTAGAAAGTCTGTTATGTGGGTAGCAAAGTCAGTCACCCAAAAATCAAGAGATGCCAGGTGACTACATGACCTTGATTCAGTCTCTTGTGCAAAGTGCATTATGCAGTATCAGCACATACTGTTCCTCCATGGGATCTCCATCTGTTTCAGTGCAGAACACAGATGAAAAAAGTCTAATAAGGGGATCTTAAACTTGCTACTTTATAACACTCAAAAGATTCACCTTGGCCCTTATATACTAATTAATATTCCTGTAATGCAGAAGGGAACATGCAGTACACAGATGATGTGTGGACATATGTGTATACTTTGGAGCAAGTTCTTACCTGAAAGAAAAGTAAACAATGTCTTGAAAAAGACAGAAAAAATTATTAATGGTGAAATTTGACTTTATCTCTTTCTATAATTCATGTTAACTCTAGATTTACAAGGTCATGCTAAACAATTTCTATAGAAAATAGTAAATCAGCTTATCATAGCAAATATAAAACAAACATAACCAAGCTTGGATGTGACTGTGTGAACAGTCACATGAGGAGAAAATCTGGGCAGCTGCCTTCAAATAACCATTATTGTCCCAAAGGTGAACAGGTAAGAGAATGGCCTAAGGCCACCAAGAGCCAAACCCTCTGCACCTCAGAAGATGCAACATAGAGAAAGCTGAGATGATGCAAAAAGCTGAGAGAAGAGCTCACATACAGTGGCATCTTTTGGTACTAATTCTGCCCTTTTTTCAACTCTCTTAACTCCTTCAGGAGGTTTTTTTGGTTGTTGCTGTTTTGCTTGTTTGCTTTTTCAATTTTCCTTTGATTTTTTTCCCTTCTTCCAGAGTCTGAAGTAAATTCCAGAAGGCACCATGTACATAATATCAGCTGCATTAAAATTTTTGATTGTTTAGGACTCAGAGCTATTTTCAGATAAAATTTCTTATCCTCCTGTGATTCTTGTGAAAGGCCAAGAAATCTCTAGACTGAACTTAAAGGTGGGAAATCTCTGCCATATACTGAGTTCAGCAACTCTTGTCTAGCCTTCTGTCTCTTTATTACTCTGCTTTTGTGAATGAGATACAGGGACTTGATATATTGACTTTTATTTCGTCCCCTAATTCCTATTAAGAAGATGAGGGAATTATAACTACTTGGTAGCAACAGACATTGGACAAAGAAGTACAGTGGGAAGATGAACAGGAGGTTTTCCATTGATTTTGCATGATCAAGATTTACACTACAGTTATAAAAAGATACATAAATAATTTCTAAATGTCCCTACAATTAAAGGGCCAAAAGGTGTCGGCATTTAATCAGAAAAACACACACAAAAGAGAAACACTCTAAAATATGAAAGACCTCCCAACATAAATAAGATGCCTTTAAAAATACTATTTTAATTCAAATCAGATGTTTGTCAATTAAGAGCATTAACTAGGGACACAGTCATTCCAACTGGCATATGCATTCATCCATAGACGTAGCCTGGAGGGGTGGTGATCAATTATTCAGCATGGCATTTTATGCTGCCTCCACCTTTCATAGCACATCATCCACCAGATTGTGATCAGTAGCAAATATCTGAACAAAAGCAAATGAGAAAGCCATATTTTTAGAACCATATTTGAACCTGAATGAGATGTTAATTTCTCCAGTAAAAACTCTCATCAGTCACTAGATAATGGAAGATGCATGAGCCTAGTTCCTTCTGTTCTTCAAAAAGAGCTGAGCTGGAGGCTTCCCATTCTCCAAAATATCCCATATGCTTTAGCATTCAAACCTTTCAGAATTCTGCCTCTTCCATCACATTTGTCACCTCCTCCTCCCCCAAATCTTTACTGCTGGTCCAGCAGCATATTGATAGAGAGCAGCATATTGATAGAGAACAATTCTCCCTGTGTGCTTTTCCAGTTTTGAAGCTGCCTAAGAGTGCAGTCAAAAATGCTGCTCCAGCTAAAACTAATGGAAGCATTGAAGTCACCCTCACACACCCAGCAGTTTCTTCCCCATCCTCCCCACGTACCTCCAGCTCAGATCTCTTGGGTAATCCCAAAGCTAACTACTCCACTAAAAACCCATTTATTTTCTGTTGGATCAGGGGAGCTGATTCGCCTTGAAGTTGCATGATCCCTTGATGTGAGGCAAGGCAAAGAACAGGGATACACATGCGAGTAGGGACATGAAGACAGAAAGGCCGCCATCTTTGGTGGCAGCGCACATTTGTACGAGATTAAGAGCAGCATGAACCCCTCCTGGAGAAGAATGTGTTGACCACAATTTCTCTACGGAATGAAAAAATATTTTTATAAGGCAACATAAGCTACTTCCTACTCTTTTTGAGCTTTTAGTTTGCTTTTAATTTCTCAGCTGGAGAGACAGTCTATGCACTTGAGAAATGAAATACATGTGAGAACTCCTTTAAATTAAATGTGAATTTGTTTTGTTGGGATTTTTTTAAAATTTTTTCTTAAACTGTCACAAACACATTCCTCAATGAAACTACAGAGGACTCTTTTTGTACTTATTCTCTTACTAAGTTATTTATACTTCATGCCCTTGCCTTTTAGCATGAGATAGGCTCTACTATATATATAATTTTTTTTTTGGTAGCAAATAGCTTTTTCTCCCCTTATGACAAGAAAAACGTACCAGAGATCATTATAAAACAATCAAGATCATTAATCCTACTCTTCTCCTGGGGGACCTGCCTTGCGTTTCTGCTGCTCCAGGGCATTCATCACTCAGAAGTGCATATTCAGCATTTCCCCCCTTTTATATCTTGTTGTCTTGGGTAATATCAGGTACAGAGTAGGACACCTGGGTGAAATTGCAGTATGTTTTAATCTTTCTCACTCTCTCCGAGGAGGTTACAGATAAAAGCAACATTGTGTGGGAGGCAGCATATTAGCTGGGGTTTTGTGGGTAGTTGTTATATGCATTGTTAGGAGCATTTGCATATCATCTGTAAAAGGTCTGGCAGATTCAAAACTGAGTTCAACATTTGGGAAAGAAAATGTGTTCTACCATGAAATTAAAATAAACTGGTACCTCTCTAAGGAGCTCCATAAGAAGTAAACTGTGCAGTTCTTACTTTTGAGTTAATAATCATGCCTAGATTATTTACCTAAATAAGTAAATCTATTCGGTAATTAACTATGTTCTGGGGCAAATTAAACATAAATAAAATAAGTAATTCACAAAAAAAATCTTGGCCACGAAGATGCCTCAGTATGCATCGTTTCCACTCCAAAACACTTACCTAATTTCTAGTATTACTCAAGTCAAATATAAGTGATGATTGAAAACTGGAAAAAATGGGCAGCTAGGCCGGTCTCATGAGACCCATCAACAAGCACTTGAGTGCTTTTGGGAACACTTCACCAGTATTCTGTAGGGAGCCAGGCATCCAAAAACCTGGCCCTGTGCTTTGCCTGCGGCCCCGGCAGGCCCCAGCACCAGGGCGGCTCCAGGCGCAGGGCCGGAGCCCCCGGTACACCCACAGCTCTGCCCCACTGCTCTGTAAACCACCCTGGGATTTTCTTCCCCGTATCTTCAACCATGAGCTGTAGAGCACTGTAGGGAAAGAGGGCTATTAAATAAATAAATAAATAAAAGCTGGCGGTGAACAGCGTGCTTTTAAGCAGGAAGCTGTGTGTCATCGAGCTTCTCGCTTGTGTCAGGGAAGAGTGAAGGAGAGGTGCTAATGACAGGAGCTGCCTCCAGGCAGGGAGGTGGGGACGGCACTGAAGGCGGTCATGAGCTCACACTGAGGCAAAGAGAGAAAAGGGATACAGTACAGTAAAATGATCACTGCGGAAATAAATAAAGGACAAGCAAAAGAAGAATTTACTGGAAGTGAAACAAAGCAGAATCGGTGGTACTTTCAGAGCTATACAAAGGAGGAAATGAGAAAAAGCATGAACACATTCAAATCTCTAAAATAGTCACAAGTTAGCACACTTAGGGAGAAAATGTAACAGGGATGCTTAGCTCTTGTCTGTCTCTTTCTCCAATCTAGCCAGGAGTGTGCCCACGTTCCCATGCAACGTGACTATAATTATAAGCTGTGATCTATCAAAGCAGGACCTGGAATTTTTCATCTTATTCTCTGCAAGCGTACATGGAGGACTGCAAAACAGTTAAAGCATTGACTCTTCTCATCTTGGCACACTGATATTTAGCACCATCATTCTGTACATAATGAGAGTGTCTGGGTTGCTGGTGAGTAGGGCTCGATAGTATCAAATAATTAGATAAGAAATGTAATGAACATGTCCAACACTTCGCCCAGGTTTACTGTCTCTTGGTATTTAATGGAAATTGCTTGCAGTTGCCTCCTCTTTAAATGATGATTCCACACAAGACTCTCTTTCCAACTAAAGAAAAGTCTTGAAATGTAAGAACATTCTTAGAGACCTTTTTTTTTCAGTTTTATAATTTTTTGCCCTCAAGAGTCTGTTTCTCATTTTTCTTTCCCCCACATGCTGATAAACTTCATGTTGATAGACTGAAGGGGCTGAACACAAACAAGCCCTGAAAGTATGGATTTCAGCTTTGGCATTTACTACATTGGCAACAGATATTCAACCACCCCAACCACTCCACCAGAGCACCAGTAGCCTGCTGTAAAGGGGTATAAGCCCAGGCAAAGATAAGGTTTTCCTCAATCTAAAAAGACTGAAGTGTTTTATAAATGTGGTATTTATAGTGATGGCAGGTTATTGATACTTAGAGGAGCATCACAGCTAGAGGCATAAGGGAACTTTTTTGGGGTTGCGGAAAATATAATCTATGGCCCCAGGCTTCAATATTCAAGTCCCCAGCCTTGAAAGACAGTGGACAGTTATGACCTTGGAAGATCTTATTACTTGCCTCCAAGGAAAAGAGAGTCTTGTTTTGCTAGACAGGAGCTTTGAAGGTAAAACCCCCCACAAACAAAACACTCCCCCCAGACAACCAGCCCCCCTCCACAAACCAAAGCAACTCACCTCACCAAGCTTTGAAGGCTTACTTTCTGAAATGTTGAAGTGTTCATGAACCAAACATTAATTCTACCATTTTCTGGGAAAGAGATACAGAATCTTCTGAACACTTAGATCACACAGGAAAAAAATGGTCAAGTGTGTAAAACCAGATTTAGGGGTTTTGGTCTCATTTTTATCTGGAAAATCATTATTACAATATTCTGCCTAGCTATCAATCATCTTGCTATTGCCCCCATAGCACAAAGACACATAAGCCTTGAGCACAGATCAGTTCAGCTGGTGCAGCCTATGCCAGCATGAAAGAAGCATGGAGTGAACAAAAAGTACTTGCAGAGGTCATAGGAGGTAATGGATTAGCTCAGGAACAACCAGGAAAGGAAGAGCTATTGTTATGCCCTTTCAATATTCAGCAGTATCAGATGAAAAGCCAAGACAGCTGGTGTCCTATGATGCTTATTATTCACAAGTTTTCACAAGCATATTTTCCATTCCACCATCCAAGGTTTTAAAAAGACTATAAAACAGTATCTCATTCATGAAAGATCTCTGCAGAACCCCCCTCAGTATATCTCCTCACTTTATCTGTGAAGTGCTAAAAGCATTTTTCCCCCAAATTTTCACTTGGGTTGCAGTAGTAGCATTTATGTTGTTACTATGTCACAATAGTACAGATCTTAATGAAGTCAAGATAAACGTCATCTACCACCTTTCTTTTACATGTAAGAGCTACAAGCTTGTACAGAAAGACATTAGATTGATTAGAGTCTATATTAATTTTGTTTTACATTTCACATCTTTACTTAATGATTTTGTTGCTGGATTTTTTTTTAAACCATGGGTCTGAAATTCCTCAGCTCCCACTTTTGAAAACCAGAATCTGAGTGTGTAATTGTAAATGGAAATTCTCAAAGACAGCTCCTAAAATTTCCTAAGTATTCTATGCACTCTGCAAGGCCCAACCTCTTTAACAACTTCTAACCAACTGAAGCATTCCCTACCCCTTCCGTTCCCAGCTGCAGCTTTCACTGTGATGGGTTGTTAGTAGCATTGCAGTTGGCTTTGATAGTGAGGGCCCATTTTGCCAAGCATAAAACACCTCAGCCTTTCCAGCTGCTGCACTGAAGGCTCCTCCCTGTTGAAGGGTGGATCAACTTGCTCCCTGGTTTTACCTTACGAACATACTTCTTGTTTTTCAATCTTTATACAACACACATCATTGTTTCTTGTTTAATTGGCTGATCTTTTGATTTTGCCTCTGTATTCTAGTGCTAATTACACTTAGCAAACTGTTCAAGGTTCAGCCGCTCTTTTTTTAACCATTATTTAAGATTTTGTAAGTTGGGCTCATAGTTCACTCGTAATTTTATTCCACTTTTAAGTTGGCAATAGTGCCTTTATCACTGCTTTTTTAAAGAACTCTCTTAAAGAACTCTGTTTTGCTCTTAACCACTTCCCATGAGCTCCAAATTCTCATTTCTCACTGCTTCAGTTCTGTTGTGCGTCTGCTTGAAAATTAATGTTATCAATGACAATTTTAGTAAGTGAAACATGAGCTACTGTCTCTAGATGAGACAAGTAGGCTAGGAAACCAGTAGGAGTGAATGACCAGTTATCTGGCGTTTCTCCTCAGCAAAGTGGCTTCTTTGCTTTCCTGTTTCTTAACAAAAATGATAAGATTCTACTAAGGCTCCTCCTAGTCTCTCAGTTCCCTCCTGTAACTGAAATTTAAGTTGAAATGCAATTTCCCTAAACCACTATTCAGCAGTAATAGTGCTAGTAAGAAATATGAACATTTGGGAAACAGCCTTACTATAGATCTCTAAACATATAAATCAAAAAATGGAATAACCATCTGCTGGTTAGTTTGTTTTTACTAAAAGGAACATTGAGTTTATTTTTATCTCTAGGTGAATTGCAGTACAATAGATGAAATGCATAAGCTTAAGACAGTATCTTTGAAGTCATGTACATATATCATAGGTATTCCTCACCATACTGCTTTCTATTTTAGAAATCAAGATATGATTCTAAAGTATTTTCTGCCAAACATCAGCAGATTCCCACAATGAACTCTGAAACTCTTAAAAAGGAGGAGGGAAAAAGGAAAGAAAAAAACAATGGAACATCTAATAAGCCTTTTAAGATAGCAACATAAAAAATACTGCCTATCATAATGCTGTGGCACAAAATACACGTTTTAAAACCTGTTATGAAGGAATAATGCACTTACCACTTAGACTGGAGGCATATATGCAACTCATACTTGAGTATTCTCCAAAGGAATATGTCTAGACATTTGAAATATAGTTTCTTGGCCTCTCTCATCAGCTAAAGCCCAAGTATGATATATCTGTCAACATAGCAGCAAACATTAACCTGTGTGATTCATTGCTGGTTTTGCTATAGTTTGTTTAATAATGACCATGTATATTTTAGTAATCTCAGTGAATTCAATTTAACTTATTCATATTATATGAAAGAACTATACCAAATACATTGCAGGAAGAGAGAGAAACAGACATGTAAGGAAAGTTCTCAGTCAGCAGATTTTGGAATTAAATTCTTGTCCCTTATTCATTATTAATACAAGTAATTTTAGAACAAAACATAAGATGAACTTTTTTATTAGTTGTTCACTTCAGCTTGCTAGAGTTGTTTCCATTTTTAAACATTTTATATTTTCCTGATTAATTAAAAAATAGAGGAGTTAAGTAAGACAAGATAACAGAACTACTCACATTACTAGCAGCTTACTGAAGGAAAAACATGAACAAGTAAAGTTTCCTTCAATTGGAAACCTTGGCCTTTATTTAAACACTAAATTTAGTCGATGATTGTGCTGCCTACATTCAAGTCTCTCATGTCAGAATCTACCTAGGTAGTTTACAAAAACTTCTAACAGATAGGTATCATTGTGCCCTAGGAAAAGCCAGTTAAAGCATGAAGAAAACATGAAGATGTAGCGAACCTCATTTGCATTAATATAATCCACATTATACTTCCATGTGACTGAAATGAAGTCTGTGCAATTAGACATATTACACCTACATACTCCAGACAACCACATACATTTACTCGACGTAAACTCTGATCTAAAGTACAGGGAAGAGGAGAATCTGTAGAAGGAAACCTGAAAATGTTTAGCATAACTGATATAGATGTATTCTGGATGAATATTTGGCTTACCCATACTTTGCCCTGCCTGCCTTCTTCCTTCTGTGCTGCCTCCCAACCCCTGGAAGCAGTGAAATTGCATCCAGACAATGCTGTTACAATAATTACTCCTCGCCCTATCATTAAAGGTGCAAAGTAATCTGTGTGCAGTGCTCCTACCACATTCAGATCAAGAGAGCTGAGTACCTTCCTGTCAACCAGTTTGCCATTTCAAAGGTGTGCAATATAGTACAGAATTCACCATCCTAACACAAATAACACAGGAGTGAAAAAGGTGATAGTTTTTCAAGCGCTACTTTGTCCTGAACTCATGTACTTAATCATGGGCTTGACCTAAATTTTGCAGTGAATGAAAAGGAATTCTGGACATTCTCCAGCAGCTTCAGCTAAATTAGATATGAACATGAATAAGGCCCTGGGGCCCTGCATTCTCTGGGATGCCACAGGCATGGGACTCGCCGAGAATCCACCCTTGCTACAGAACCGTGTTCCAGATTTTAATTAACCAAGTTTCCTCAGTTTAGCTTTTCTTGTGAAAGCCTCCCACAGTAAAAAAACTCTTTAAAGATGTTATGCTGCAGCAGATGAAAATAAACCTAGCTGACGAATTTTCAAAAACGTTCTTGGAAAGAGCACAATTTCAAGCACTACAATCACTCCTTCCAGATACATGGTTCATGAACTTGAAAGCAGTGCGTCCAAGTACTGCATGTTCTCATCTTTCCTAGCTGCCATATGCTGCTCAGTGTTTCATTTTATATGCACCCTCATGGCTCCAGGCTTCGTGGGCAGATGGCTCTTTGCCACCTAATCAAATTCGCACATCAAAGACATCTCAAGTGAGGTCTTTTGTAGAACTGTATCCTCCTTTAGTTTCTCTTCCTTTCTTGAGCATCTGAACATCAGTACAAACTTGTACTACCAAAAGGTTCATAATTTTCAGATATAAAACACTCATTCTTCAATTCAGCAAACAAGGTACAAGCAGTTCTATCCCACTCTAAAAATACAATTCAGTGCTTTGGAACTTCACAGTATACCCACAGAGTCCTTAATAGGCCTTTTGGTTCTATTTTGAGTTTCTCCTTCTTCCATAGCCACATCTGTTCTTTGAACAGAACACATCTACATCCTCTGCCTCCACATAAGCAGTTAAAATAATGCATCTTTAGTCCTGCAACCAAGTGACAGTTTTTGCTGTATTGCACTGAGCTTGATGCACTACCTAAATTTGGATGCATTCTAATTTTCTTTAACTGGATATTGATAAAACTGAATTTTCACGGATAAGCTCATCTTGATGTAGGCTCATAGCCCTTGCCTTTCATGAACTTGAAACCTCAGAGTTGCTTTTAATTCTCTGGAGCATCCTATTCATCGGACAGGAAACTTCTCATATTAGTGACTGTGGTATTTCTTCAAGCCACTGTGACCTACATTCCCTAACTGGGTTGGTTAAATGTTTCACACGCTTTTATCACATTCTACTGCCACAATTTTTGCAACTCTTTACTTGCTGCATTACCTGTCACATCCATTAAATGCATGCAAAAGCATACATCTTGTCTATCTGAATGCACAGCAGAGTCAGGGTTAGCCTGACAGGGATGGAATGTTCTTTCTCAAACCTCTACAATTCTTCAACTTAAAAAATATTGCTTTCTTTACATGGACAATCTCCTCAGCTTATTCCTCCTAGGATCTGTTTCACGGATACCAGCACAGATACAAGAAATAAGGTAATCTACATTAAAAGTGATTAAATCCTCCACTTTACACCTTTTTCTGTGAAGAAGGAGCAGTGTAGTAATTTTTTAATATTGCCTTCAACAGCTGTGGGGAAAAACCTTCACCCTGTTAAGATCTATAAAATAAACAAAGCTGCTGAGGATGAGCATTTTAAGTACAACTAAAAATAGTTTTGTAATCTACACTAAAAAAAAGCAATCAGCTTTCTAATACCAATTATTTTAAGATAGTACATTTAGAAGAATATTATCTGAAATATTTTTATAGAAGAGCAATAGCAGAAGAGTGATAGAATATATAATAATATTGACACTGCAGATGCAAAATAGAATAGAAACACTCATAGTAGGACTTACTAAATTGCTTAGGAAAGCTAGATGAAAACTGTGATATTTTAAAATGGCATTTATTATTTTTTGTCTCAGAAGACTACAGCTAAACAGCCTGCACAGCTCACCTTCCTATGCGGCAGTCAGTCATCTCTGCAGATTAAGGAAGGACTATCCCAGAAAACACAGTGACCTAGAAGCCAAAGATTAGGTGTTTACAATTTCTTCCAAAGATCACCTATCCAACTATATAGTTCTTTATATTTACAGTCCTTTCTATTGCTCTGCTGAGAGTAGTAACCTGAATGTGCCAAAAACATAGTGGGAGCCTGCTAAACATGGACTAAATTTACTCCCATGTCTCATAGCTGCAATGGTTTTAACAAGCGCTGCACAGGCACAGTATGAGTAATACTATTAATAATCAAGTAAGCTAATCATCCTTATCCCACTTCCATACCCCTTCTTCCCCAAGGACAGATAAAAGGCATCTCCTAGTGGTTTTGTAGACAATACTGTGTTAGCCATTTCAACAGACAAGAGGTCCTATGACCCAGAACATATTTTGACAAATTTCAAGCTGCTTTGAAAATATGAAAAACAAAATCTAATAAGAAAGACACAAATTTTTGACATTATTTTTAAAAAAAGTCTCCCACTTAGCGTAGTTTTCTCTATAATCAGAGATTATATATTTTTACATAAATATATGTAATATAGGTGATTACATAATTATATACATTTTACATAAATATATATATGAGTATAAAAATATGCAATCATATATTATGATTACATATTATTTATATTCTAAAACCAGAATTCAGCTTGCAAGCCTAAGGTAGGGCCTCAAAGTATTAAAAATAACCCCAAGCCAACATACAACTTGAACATGAACCTCTCAGAAGAAAACTGTTTTTTCTAACAATAACAGGAAGGCGTTCTACAAGGTATTTTCTATTCTTCTCTTTTGCTAACAAGGCTACAGTCTCACCTGTCTGGCCAGAACCACCAACACATTTCCTGCTTCCACAATCAGTGCTTTATGATACCAACTAGAAAAAAGCACCACTGTTGCTGGAGCTTTGCACACTAATTGCACCCTCTTGGCCTGATCTAAATTAGGAGCCTTGCTAACAATCTCCCTTGCTCCTCAGCACTGAAGGGATTCAGGTGGAAATCTGAAGCCATGCTGATCAGAGTAGGCGAGGGTAGGCACGAACAGGAGAAAATCCCTCCACACTGAAACTCATAAAGAGACTTTATTGACAAATTTTGGCCTTATTTATTTTTTTGTAGAATGAGGCAGATGCATTGGGGGTGCTGTAGAAAACAACTTTGTATTCAAGCAAGCAGAACAGGTACTTATGCTATCTAACATAAAGGTTATCTCATGTTAGTGTTCTGAATTTCTCACATAGAAATGCTTTGTTATCTTGCCAACAAAGAACTGAAACTTCAAATGATTCACGAAGCCAAGTGCAAAAATCCTATTCATGAAAGTCCCTTTAGCCTGTGTATTACGTATTAGGTGCATTCTTCTAAGACAAAACTACACATACTGCTGCTCAACAGAAGTTCAGAATAAAGAAAATTGTTAAAGGAAGATGATTTAAGGTAAAAAATTCTAAATGCCAATTCTGCACAAAAATAGGTTCATTTTTATGTTTCTTTTCCCATGTCACCTACCTCAAGTGACTTTATGCTTGGAACAAAAGAGCATGGAGGAACAACACTGGGTCACTTGTAATAGTTTGGACTGAGCTACTGCTGACAAAAGCAAATCCTATGGGGAAAGCTGTGAGGCAGAAGCAGCAGACTAGAAAGATACAGCTACTGGAACTCTGGAAAAAGTACTGTATTAGGTCAGAACAACAGGGAGGTTTTAGTTATTTTTTTTTATTTGAGGGTATTTCTGAGCAGAGACTTTAGCACTTTAAAATACTGTGTTCCACATATAAGTCCTTTTGACCCCATGACCCTGAAAAAAGTCTCACAGCGTAAGTTCCACTACTGTATTACATGGTGTAATGAAATAAAAGTTTAAAGCTTGCTGTCTAATCACTTCATTCAAATCTTAATTCTTACAAGCTGTCAAATATTTCCAAATCAGTCATGGACAAATTCGAACTGGTCCTGTGTCACATTCTAATTTTCTATCTTTTTTTTAAAATTAGCATTGAATATGGCATTTGAGAAGAAGACAAACTCTTGATTTTACATAGTGGCATGATCTTTTTTTCTCTTTTTTTTTGGGGGGGGGGGGCGGGTGGCATGGTGTGGAGCAGGACTGCCATTGAACCCATACCTACTATTTGATGAAAACTATGCTGGCAGCATTACTTTCTTCCTTAGTAGAGTTTAGAACTCCTCAAGCTTCATTATTGTACACATACATGATGTAGAGTGATTTGCACTTATTAGTAGTAAGTTATGCCTGGCAGTTTAACTCTCAGCTAGTCGGTATTAAGACATCTTCCTGAAATTCAGTGAAGGAAGCTTCAGCTTTAATGTACAGTACTTTCAGCAAAAAAGTCAAAGTCAGTCTTAAAAATGTTCCTTGGATAACTGAGTTCAAGATCCTCCTATATCTAGAGCCCAACACCCCCTCCTATTCTGCTGAACTGAAGAGCTTGCACAGAAAACACTTGTATTTCTTCATTCTTGTTTCTGAATTCTTGTGTTTAAGGAACAGAAGGCACCAGAATGATGTTCTGAATGTCACTATTTTATATTAGCTTAGAGGCTGTGTGTGCATGTTTCTTTGCTTTGCACCCAGTTACAGATTTGAATGTAAATTGGTATTAATTAAGAATACATAATGGTATATTTGGATTTACATTTTCTATATTTGGAAGAAAATCAAGTCCTGATGAGAAAACAGGAAGAACTGAAAATAGGAAGAGTCCAGCTCATCTCTTCTTCCAAGCGTGAAATTGTGAATGTATTTTATATCGTGCTTCCTAAAAAGTGAAGATAAAATATAAACACGGCTACCACCATCACCATGTCGCTGTGGTCTTTGGAATGATCACAGCTACAGGAGAACATGCCTACAACCCTAGAGAGATCTAAGGACAGAAAAAGGCTGAAAAGCTTTATGTGCAAAGTACTTGGTAACACACTTTGCTAGGAGACCGTGACAGTTCCAAGTACACATGAAAGCTGGTTTTTAGGCATGTAGGAAACTATGCCTTTTGGATTTTGCCAACAGGTTCAGATGGCTGTGGTGCAGGTTAGATCCAAGTGTATTTAAAACTCTATGGATAACCCTAATTACTGTTAGGCACTCAAATTGCAGTCAGGAAAAACAGTGTTGATGTGACAATAATTTATTATAGTACTGCATGAAAAGTAAAAAGACAATGCTTAAAGCTGAAATACAACTAATGCAAGTTTCATATTCTACTTAAGTACCACTAAAGCACTGCTTCCAAACAGACCAATACATAATGCATCAGTGGTGTTAGCAGTCATCCTAAGAGGATCTCCTCTTAGGAAAAGAGCTTTGGGAAATTCTCTCATGAAATACTTCAGTGTTAGGACTTGGGTCTAGATACTAACTGCAAGATGCATTCTCACAAGTACTGTTCTGGATTTAAGGATACAATCACATAATTTTCAAAAAAGTTGCCTTGAAAGGTAAGGTTTTGAGACACAGATATAAAAAGATGGGAAGAGTCGGGGGACAGAATAAAAAAAACCAACATGATTTTCAGTGTCTTGCAACACCAAAACAAACCTGTATTACAGATCACTTTGCAGCACTTTACAAAATGTACACTATATATATCTTATCTATGCATTTAGAACAGTATTATTTCAGTCACTAAGTTCTTCCTCATCACTGAAATAAGCACTTTTCTTAATCCGTGGACGTTTTGAATCATCTGAAATTGAAGATTCCCCTGCAGTCTGTGTCCATCTCTGCTGTTCTTCCTCAATTTTGGCTTGCTATAATGAAGAAAAGAGAAGTATTAGCTGAGATTAAGAAAAATTAACATGCACTACAAATAATAATGCTAATTATGAATATGCATTGAATTATTAAATAAGTTAAAGAATTACAAGGGTTTATTTCCAGGTAAACTGTGTGATCAAAGCACTAGGAAACATTTCTGAAAGTAGCTTTCACATATAACCTGTCTCCTACACCACAGCAGCTGCCTGGACCATCCCGTATTCTCAAAAAGAGGAATTTTGCCCCTGGCAAACTTCCAAAAATATAGAGATCTAAAGCAAAAAAATCTAAGCAGATCTCTTTAGCTGAGATCTAAAGCAAAAAATGCCTACTTTTTAAATTGATGTTATTGAATCAGCTTTGCTCCACTAATAAGTCTTCTATCCATTGTCCTTTGCAATCATTCATTCACATAATGAGTGCCTTTGGGGATTATTACTGACAGTTATTCAGCTAATAGTTTAAATAGAAGCTTCCTATTTTTACCAATTAAAATCTTTGGATGGTGATAGAAATGAGAATGTTTCCTGGCTTTATAGGTTCTATTTCCAATTGTGGAGTTTTTGGGGAAAGGGAGGAACATTGTGAATACTTGAATCACTTTTGTGGACTACATCATGTAAAAGTCCTACACTCATTACAGTTACATTCAGAACAAAGTTATTAACTCTTGAGGGTTTTTTTGGGGAGGACAGACACATAGGCAACAGTGTTGACCAGGGAGCCAAGAAATTTGAGCATCAGATCAGGCATGTTTTGTTTCATGAAGCAAAAGCATGTAGCGATAAAGAAGTAATAAAGACAGTAATACAGATGTTGGATAATCTATCTACATTAAAAAATATGCAGTCAATATGTTTTGGGAGGTGAGGTCTATTAGAGAATGTGATGCTCTGTATTAAGCAAAGGAAGTATCCTAGTAATAAATGACTCAAGGACATTCCAGTGAGGACAGAGGATGTGTCTGGGCAGTAGTTATCAACTACTGCTACCAAACCAGAGCCCGCTAAGTGCTGTAGAGCAGGCAGACCTATGCATGGTCTATCAGAGCTTCTGAAAAACAGCTAAACAAGGGAGTTGAATTAAAAAAATAATAATAAATATGACATCCTTCAATTTTGTACCTGAAAAGCTATGGCTTGGCTGAGGCTATCCAGAGCAGGGTCTTCTCCTTCCTCTTCACTTTCTTCTTCCTCCTCACTTCATTGTGCAGTGAGAGAGAAAAAAAAATATAGATCTTTAATTTTAGTGTTTAGTATGAAAAAGCTTCCTAAAAAAATGTAGTAACATGTAATTCAATATACATACATTTCTTCTGGCTCCACTATTTTCTTTCTCTTCTTCTTTTCTTTTTTTTTTGGTGGTTCCCGCTCCCCGAGCATATTTTTAGGACAAGCATAACTTAAGTGTCCTGCTTCCTTGGAGAAAAAGAAATATTGCTTAACAGAAGCTATTACAAACAACTATATCATGAGGGAAGTTCATGGGGGAAAAAATGGAAGCAATTAGTAAGATAAATGGAATGCTGAATTAGCACACTGAAGACAAACTCTTCTCTAGGCTTGCCATGGAAATGAAGAGATTGGTGGTGATATGCATGCTTAACTGCAAACTGAGAACAAGCTTTGAGCACGGTTGATTTTTTTTTTGTCTGTTGCAATAACTGAATACACTTCACGTGGTTTATATTCAAGACAAGATAGAAACCTCAGAATTAACAATTTAAGACACAGGAGTGAGGCGACATTTTTGCTGTAAGAAGTGTTAAGAATATAAAGCAAGTTTGTATTGGACATTAAATACTATCCAAATATCATTGTCCTACATTACTATGTTCAGGAAGTGAGGAACTAATTAAGACTTAAAACTCACTTGTATATAAAACAGTTGTTTCCTGTATTTATTTTACTGCCAACTAAATCATGAACTTCCAAAGATATAGCAAAAGCAGATACCTTGAAGCAATGAGTAGGAGGTTGTCATTGCAATAGTTTTCATGTGCATCAGTTATATTTCTTGGGTTTTGTTTCTCTTTGTTACTTTCATTACCATCTACTATTACTACTACTGTTTAGTATTATTTAAGTTAGTAAGTTGTTCTTATCTCAACCCACAACTTTTGTCCATTTCTCTATATTTTTGGTTTTACTCACCCCACATTCGTAACACTTAGATTTGTCAAAGTAGTTTCGCCTGCGAATGAATTCTGCTGCTCTTCCATTATCTATGGCAATACTTGCTTTTATTACTCTTCCAAACAACTACAGAAAATTGGAAAGAAAAGGTAAATGTTTTGGGACTGAAAGCCCAATCCTCCTGCCATAAAAACTTCCCACAGCTTACCTGTTTGTTATTAAGTGCCCGAGAACAGTTTTGTGCAGATTCTTTATCCAAAAACAAAATAAAGGCAACTCCTTTGCTCTTTCTGGTATCTTTGTCTTTCATAATGGTAACTCTGGAAACATATTATTGATTATTGTTATTGATTTTAGTGAACCACACTGAAATTACTTCAGAGATAATTTTTCCTTAAAGATCTCAGTGGGATCTTACCTTTGTTATACAGCAAAAGGGTTAAAGTATATTTAACAATAAAAATACGCATTAAACAGAAATTCAATAGAGCAGCTAACCTGGCCATATATTTAGAGGTAGAGTGGAGATGATTTTAAAAACAGCATGTGGGGTCTTTCTGGGACCAGTATCACTCTTAATTCCCTTGGGTGACTTGAAGAACAGAGAACATAATCTTTAGATTTACAAGCAACCTAACTTGAGGTAACCACATATTACTGGAAGTGAAAGGAAAATTCATGGGTAATCTTACCATTGCTACTATTGATGAAAAGCACAGTGTGACCTGCCTCCAAACCGAGAAATCTATGTTCATGTAGGACTAACCAGCTAAACAGGTAAAATCATCTAAACAGCTAAAATAGGAAACACTAACTATGTGCAGTACTGTTCTACAAATATCTCCAACTGAAATCCAAAGATCATGAATGCACGTGTTATTTCACACGACATACAAAGTTAAATCTTCGGTCTAACATTGAAATCAACAGCTGCAATAGCACATTGAGAAGTTCACGAAAATCTAGAAACAGTAAAACAAAATCTGAAGATAAAAATTTACAAGACAGGGCTGGGGTGTGTGTATGGCCAGAACCCACACAGCCTCAATTCTTTCAATCTTAAGGTCAGTTGTATATAGTCCTGAAAAAAGCCTAACAAAACAACAACGAGAATCAGACTGTCAGGCTGCATGGACATAAAAATAAAAGTACATGTAAATAAGTATGGAATACACTCCTCGCTACAGGTAAAACACCACAGGTAAAACAAGGTTCAGCCATAGGGCAAGCCAAAATTCTAAGAAGTAACCAAAAAAACCAAACCCCACTTCAATACAGAAGGCCTACCATAAAACCTGTATAAGTAACAGATGATTAACATGGTAAAAAGTTTATAAAATAAAAACACAGTGAAGAAAGCTCAAGTTTCCCCAAATACATGCACAAAAAGGTTCAGCTTAACAGTTTTACTACCAAAGCCGTGCCCAACTGCATGTATTAAATTCAAGTGTCAATAAAACTGACTTTAAAACAATTATATTAATTTTTCTGCCAAGCTACTCTTTGAAGAACTCCAACAGAAGCCCAGTATGACTGTCAGGCTTCTAATTGGGATATTCAACGTACCAGTTAATAACATAAGAACAGAAAGCATCAAGTGTGACAAATCTTTAAAAAGCCAGGAACTTCTTGGAGCCATAGAAATTCTGATTTTTTACTGAACAAACTCAGTTGAAGTCATAATAGCCAGGATATATTTGCTTTTCCTGCTATTTGTCACCTGAAACACACTTCTGAGACTTCAAAAAATTTGAAACACTCACAGGTTATTTATTGCAACAGCTACCATAAATTAGAGAACATATTTGCTGGTTTAGGATTAAAAACTGAAGACTTGAGTCTCCTTATTCTGACCAATTAAAAATCTGAACAAACCAGTCAGTTCCTTACTGTAGCATTTCTTTCTATCATTTGAACACAGAGGCAGATATTTACATATATTGTTCATGAATACCCCACATACTGAAAGCCATTAATGCAGCCTTACAGCTAGCTTTATGTAAAACACTAAGTAGTCACAATAACAGCCCCTCTAGAATCAGAGAACTGTGCACTGCAATTATGGGAACTATGGGAATTATGGTGACATCCAGTTCACCTAAGAAGAAGCTCCCACTTTCACACTTACCCACCGTGCCCCACAGTGCTCAAGGGAAGGAGAATGACACTAGAAGAACACTGTTCCAGCTATTTCAGAGAAAGGACTGATGGTATGTAACAATGTTCTACTTGCTCTCAAAAAATGGTTAGCAAAACCTGTCCCCAGCACAAATACTCTTGTATCATGTATGTAACTGCAAGAACTTCCAGTTGTTAAATTAAATTTATGTTATTAAAAATGAACAGAACTTCAATACAGGTCCACATTCATACTTTAATTACAAAAACCTTTCAAGTGAAGGAAAGACATAAAATATTTAAAATGAGAGGTACAAAAATAGAAGGCAATATCAGGTCACTTACTTGACAACTTTCCCATACTTTGAAAATATCTGAAATATAAAACAAAATAAAAAGATTTAACAACAGATAATTGCATTTCACTAATAATAAATTTATCATTACAAACATACATCAGTATTGATTTTACAGTCAAAATTGTCAACAAGTTTAATCTAAACAATCCATCTCTTAAAACTTACCCTGTATAGATCGTTGTTAGTCAAAGCAAAGGGTAAATTGGAGACATACACTGTGCTCTTGCTTGGTGCCAACCCACCACTCATTTTTCTGATGAAAGGAAAAAGAAAGAAGAGTTAAACTGTATTGAACAAAGAAATCAATTAAAAAAACAATTTCAAGACTTTCAATTTTATTTCAAACCTACCCCAGACAGCCATGATAAAGTTGCAGGAGAGCATAGCTTTCATTTCCCTTGCATTATTTTACATGAAAATTAGTGTTTGCCTTCCTGGACTACAGAAGACATACATTCCTTCTTCTTCTCCTGGATCAAAATATATTTTTGCTCTATGTAAGTCAATTTGTAGTCAAGAAAAAACTGGCAAGTTAGTGTACTTACAATAATCCTCTGCTGATCCAAGCAATTAGAAAGGTTGGGGGCCAAAAGAAACAAGCAATGTCCATTGACTAAACATTATGGCAAACATGTCAAATTAGTGACCTTTGTACTAGTACCAACTCGATCTGATTCTTTACATTTATCAGTTCAGCTGCATTCAACATACAATAAAATACAATTGGTTAAGGAGAAACAAAAAAGTTTCCCTAAAGTAGAGTCCTAATTATTGTGAGGAGGGAGATAAATACATTTTAAAGTCAATGTAGTATGATGCTAAAGCAGCATGCTCTCATTTCCTCTCTTAACTATTGCTCAAGTTTCTGCACTCTTTTAGAACTGCACGTGTCCAGAGCTGAGGATAAAGCAGCGTCTCTATAGAACCACTCCCCTTCCTCCTTCTGATTTGGCAGATTTCTCCTGGTAGGAAGCAGGAAAATTTCCCATTTTAATTTCCAATCTTTTCTTGAAACTGAGTATGTCTGGAAACAACTAATCAATTAAAAATACTGTTATAACCACATACACATCATCTAATACTAGGTGAAGAGTAACTGAACCAACTTGAGAATGTCGAGCCAATGTTTTTCTTCACATTTGGACATTTCCCAAAATTTTTAGTGGTGTAAAGTCTGTGCAAAACACTCTCTTTGATCCATTCTGTAGCCATGGTTGAGACCAAGAGCTAGTTGAGTAAACTTTAAGATCAAAACATACCCCTTATGAAAGGCCACAAATAATACAGCAAACCCATTCCCTACACAGTCCATTTTCTACCTCCTTGTCCATTTTCCTACAGCCTTATTGCTGCTTCCTGGCACCTCCAGCTAATTTCCAATTGAGGATTAAGCCACTTCTTCAGCAAGACCAACTCATTTTAAAAATGCAGACAAAACCTGATGAAAGGATAAAAAACCCTCAAGTATTAAAATCAGCATCTGCCATATTACAGTTTCTTAGAGGACTTCTTGGGTAGCCAGTCTCAACAGATTGCTTGGCCAAGTGCCAACAAAGTAACTAATATCACACTCAAATCTGGCTGATACTTTCTGGCATTTCATGATTCAGTTATCTGAAGGCCTGATATTCCCAGTAGACACTGGTTACCCAAGTGCTTTGCTTCTCTTTCCAGACATGCTTACTGTATCACAATTCATCTGAGTGGCAGTTTCCAAGTGATTGAATTTTGAGGTTTTCCATGTTCAGAGACTGTTTTTTGGCATGATCAAAAATGGCAACACAAAGGTTAAGCAACTGAAAACAGAATAAATTTGCAATAAAGGCCACACATTGCATCTGTTCTTAGGCAGATTGGGTTCATTATTCCAAATTCCTTTCTGCTTGGCATTAGTATCCTTGACAAGCCTAACCAGACTGACTTGGCAACCTGCCATTTGAATAGATGGCCTGGAGTGCAGTTATTTAGATGAACAGTGGATAGAAGGATTCAAGAAGAGCAATCTCAACACTGCACTTTGGTAATAGTATTAGCCAGTGCTAATATACTGCAGCAGTGGACGAGAAAACACTGGATGTGAACCTCAAGTGTCTGAATACAATGGTTTGTTTCATTCTGCCTAAAAGGCAAGAGAAGCTGAAGCACCTTGTAACAGCAGCTCCCATTTTACTGGGCAGGCACCGGGGAGAACAGCATGACTGAAGAGCAGTCAGCCTGCATATTCCACAATGCCACAGTGCAAACCTCCACAGAGAAGGTGAGACATCATGCAGAGATTACTACTGGCCTAACAGTTCAGCTGTTAGGAAATTATTAATGAAAGCAGCCTACAGAATCACCATTTTCAGCTGCACACTGCTTTTCCCAGAAGAAGCTGAAAGAGTTGCACCCTGAGACCGCTGGCTGCCAGACAGCTGAGGTTGAATGTTGTTTCTACTCCCCTGGACAAATTTAAGCTTAACAGTTTTACTGCTCCAACTGACCAAACATTCTTACCAATTTGTATTGTTTAGGACTGTTGTGCAGGTAGTTGTTGTTTTTTATGTCTGACTCACTATGCAACTGTAATACAAGAGGGAGTAGCAACTGTATGGTTATCACCATTTATTATAATGATGTTTTCTAGCGGGAGGAGTAAAAAAAGCCAATTCCAGCTTTAAGCTACCTCTCCAGACAAGTCAAGTCATTTGGAGGCTCATCATTACAAGGCTGAAAGTTCTGCTACTTCTGGAATTTTCTAACTTCATAAGGGTTCAATACAAATTTAACATTTTCACCACATTCTTTCTCCATGATTACCAGTCTCTCAGCTCAGCTGATAAGAAAAAAAATACCCCCTTCCCTCACAAAAATTTCCAAATGAACCAAAAAACAACATCTGAGTTTTCTTCTTGCTGCAGGAGACTCACAGCCTGGCTCCAAGGTTATATCCTGCTAGAGCTTTTCAACAAATCAAAACATTTCTATTTTATCCTGGATGCTTTTCTGGAGCTTTCTTGATCTTCAAGGTATTACCTTCATTACTTAACTTTAAAGCATTGGCTAAAAGCCTTTACAATGCCTCCACAGAATTGCACACAATTCCCATTAATGTAATGGCCTCTCTGTAATATTAATGCCTCCTTCATTTATCACTCTCACATATTAGCTTTGACAATAGTTATGTCTCATTACAATGACTTCTTGAATTCAATCTTTTTTGTCTTTTCTAACAACTCGAACTAAAAGAAGCCATTTTTTGACAAGAGCCATCTGTCAGCAATTATTAAGTCTCCTGAAAAATAGATCAGGTACACGAGAAAGTTTTGCTTCAATCCAATATGCTTAAGGCAGCATCTGTCACTAGCATTGGGGATATCACAAAAAGACAATGATTAATTTCAGTAATTGGCTTTTCTACTCTATCCTAGAACACATGAGGACACCACCAGCTCAGATGCCTCTGAATCATCAAGTGGAGTCTAAATTTACTGATGCTTTCATAACTTAACTTTGGTATTTCAACCTAAAAGCAGAAACTTGTATATTTATTTTAAGTGCAGTACAGCAAGGTCAGATTTATGATTTAATCAACTGAACTATGTACAAATGATTTGTGAACAAGTTTCTCAAGACACTCCCACTCAGGCCAATTAATTTGAGTTTTTCTATCTTGATCCTTAAAAGACAGTATTTTCTTCCGGATTTAATAGTGTCACCAGAGTTTAGACCCAAATGAACAAACCATTAGTTGTGGCAGGAGCTTGGCTCGGGCTTATAATCAAGTGTCTGTGGTAAAGGACAAAACCAAACTCCTGTTGTCCTTTGTCCCTGACAAGGGTATCAACCATTTGCTATAATTCTGCCCTGCACAAGGGGCATGGACCAAGCTGTAAGAGAATAATCTGTTTTATCTCCTAGTCACTTAAACAGTACCAAGCAAATCTTAACCAGGATCAAGAATTGGTAAATAAGGTTAGCACTATCAGCAAAGAAGGAACATAATCTGCTCAAGCCAAAGAGGAACATAAAAAGAATCCGTGGTTTGGATCAAACCACTTTTTTGTACTGATCTAACTACAAAAGCTTAGGGGCAATAAGACAGGGGAATCAGACCATCAGCAGGGACCATTTATCAAACACATATAATTCATATATGTTTCTTTTCCAGATTACCTATAGATCTCCCATCGAAGTTGGCTGAAATTGGTACAATTTTGTCGCAGACCAATACAATAATACGATTTCATCTTCATCCCCAGTACTACTCAGCATTCGCTGAGACTTCATTGTGATCGAAGATGATACGGCAGTAAGTGCTTTACTCGACAGCAAATGTACAATACAAGAAGTAAGAATACAATAGAAGTAAGGCGTGCTCTGGAGGCCAGGGCCTGGGCTGTCTTCTTTAGCCTCCATTCGGAGAGACCCAGAGCCCTCAGAAGTTCATAATTTATATGCTACCATTTCCCCCACGCTCCAAAGGGAAAACCCAAAAATGCTTTTTCATCAGCGTCTTTTAAAAGGGATTCTCAGCACAGCAAAGATGGGAGAAGAGCTGCTTGGTTCAATGGGATCTGGTGTCACCCAGAACTTCACCCAGGAGGGGCAGATCTGGGTAACTCATTTCGTGACAGCCCTTCCTCCTCAAATCACCAGACGCGTAATCTATTTCAGAGCTCAATGGGAGCAAAACGACATTAAAGCAACCGAACTACAGTCTGCTCAGGAAACTTCCACACGTCGTAGGCCCTAACATCACCCTGCGGTTCCTCAACCACAGCGCAGCCTCGACCAGCCGCTTATTTCGTCCCTCCCTATTCCGCAGAGGCCCGAAGCGAGCGAGCTGTGAACGAGCGGTCGCGACACCCGCGGTGCCCCCGCCCCGGCGTACCCGTCACGGCGGGGCTCAGCCCGCCCGGGAGCCCATCGTGCGACGCGGCCCGGAGAGGCGCAGGTGCGTTCCCGGCGGGACGGGACGGGATAGGACACAGGGCTCCCTCGGCTCCCGGCTCTCTGTTCGCCGCCCGGCCCGTCGCGCTTCCGCCGACGCGCAGCTCCCGGCGCGGCTGCGGCCAATGGGCGGCGGCGGCGCCACGGCGGGCGGGAGTTTCCTCCGACGGCTCGGGCGCGCCGGAAGGAGCGGCGGCAGTGCGGAACTGCTGAGCCGCGGGAGCGAGAGGTGGGTGAGCGGCAGGACCGGGAGCCGAGCAGGGAGCCGGCCGCCTTTTTCCGCTAGAACCAGCGGGGCTGGGGTCGGAGCCGTCCCTCTCACCCGCGGCTGCGGGCGGCGGGGCGCGCCAGGCCCCTTGCGGGGCGCCCCGGGGCCGCCTTCGTGCCCCCGGTGCGAGCACGTGCTCGGGGGTCGCGGAACGCCCGTCCAGGGAAGCGGCAGCCTCGAGGATTGGCTTGGGGAGCGCCGGGGGCAGCCCGACGGGCGGCGGGAGTCCCCGGGGAGCCCGGCTGCCCACGAGATGGGGTGCATTTCAGTGGCGGGACAGGAGCGGTGGGACGGTCTCCTCTGGGCAGGCGGCTGCTGGGTTAGCACCCGAGATGGCTTGTACGCCTTATCATTTAATTCTCTTTAAAACTCATATGGGACAGAAGACTTTGCTTCTCAGTTTGTGTCTTTGTTTTGAAGGGAAGCATCGTCCTGCTTGTACATACATGTGAGAATAATTTTAAACAATAATCTGTGATGAATGTTTGGAGGCTATATAAATCCCATTGTGAACACTTTCATTGCCGTGTGTGGTGGGCATGTTCGTGCAGGATCAGTATCATTATTGTTTCTAGAGGGATAAATAAGACGTGAGTGTATCACCCGGTTAATTTCCTAGTAAGTGCTAGAATAGGTCTTTCAGAATAAATCTATATGATTAGTTTAACAGTCGGGTATGCTGCAACATTTGAAGTCCTTACTAGTATTTAAGCATCTCGAGTCTGCTCTCCATGGTTCTTTATTCTCAGTCATAATTCTTGAGTAGGCTCTTTCCCATCCATTAGAGTTTTCAAGGATAGTCTATAAATTCTTTATCTGGAGTATCTGTGGCTTCAAGGGAACAAAGACAGAAATATACAAGAAGATGTGGATAGCCACACAACTAGTGCGGACACTTTGATACAGTGATTTGCCTGGGTGAAGTGCTGTGAATTGGTTGGTGCTTTCAAGAATAGTTTTTGAGAGCACTGTGGTTTTGACTGATTATGGCAGCAATACGGAAAGCTGCTGTATTTTGTTGTCAGAGTGTTTGTGCTGCAGGATGGAAAGCCACGGGAGCAGTGGTGATCTCTGCCTGCAGTTGTTTGCAGTGATGTTGCTGGTGGAGCAGCCACATCAGAGCCTGGTAAAATCTGCTTTTCATGGCCCTGGCACTGATGATGGATGGGTCAGTAACTGCAGGTGGTCAGGCAAAGATAAAAGCTAATATATCAGTCATTCCATTAATATAACCCCCAGTCCATTGCTTCCATTTCTCTTGTCCCAGTGTCTTGGTTTAGAAAGACAGGTATCTGCCAGGGAAACTGGGGTTCCCCTTAGAGAATGTAAACCCCTCACCCCCCGCCAAATTACAGTTTTGCAATTAAGGGCTCTCAGGCAAAGATTTGGGAATAGGAATAACAGTTCTTTACTAGGAATATCAATAATACAAATGTGGTAGAAAAACAAAACCACCCCACCAAACCAGCAAACAAACAAACAACAATTTTGGAAAGCCCTGACAAAGTCAGAGCTACAGCCTGATGCCCTGTTGGTCAGGGTGTCAGAAACAGTCCAAAAGTGAGTCCTCCTGGAGTGGCAGATGTAGTTCTGTTGAGGTAGAGATGATCCTGTAGCCAAAAGGGTCCAGAGGTGGTGAGAAGGGTCCAGTCTTCCTCTGGTAATTGGATGAAGCAAGAGAAGCAAGAGGACATCCTGGTCCCGAGTCCCAGTTTTATCCAGGTAGGAATGGTTGGCTCCTCCCACTGGGTGGAGCATCTCACAATAGGATGATGGAATGTGGGTATGTGTTGGGAAGGGGAACAGCTTGGGGAAAAGAACAGCCTGGGGAGTTGTAATGGCCCATCATGGAGAAAGATAAGAACAATGCCCTACCTGGTATTAACCGGTTGGGCCATTATCAAAAGGAACCCGCCCCCTCCCTCCAGAGTAAACGAGATAAAGAGGAACAACCCCCCAACTGTTTTCAGCAGATGAAAATGGAATAATTTAGGCTCTATAACCCAAGACACCCAGCGACATATTAGAATGATGTAGTAAGGAAGTGGAACTGGTGGAATTGTAAGTCCTCACTGGAATGCTGCTGCTGTTATTAGTTAGATTTAGTTTATGTGTGTAATTTTAAGTTAAAATTATTGTGAATGGGTTGAGAAAGATTGGAAGAAAGCTGCTTGGTATCTAGGTGAATATCCCTAACTTGTTGCAGTCATACTTCTAATTGCTTTTGAAACTCTTACAGCCCAATATTTGCAATTAGGCAGAGACAGATTGTCTTTAAATCTCTGTTTTTTCTTAAAGCCTCTCTCATGTTATTTTATTTCCTGATGTATTGGATTTTTCCTTCTGCTCTTACACTTCTGCTTTTTCATTTTACCAGTAGGACTGTGTCTATTCTGTGTATTGTACCTGTCCCATGTATTAGGGGAGGATGAGAGAGTTACTTTTCCCCCCAAAGCCATTTTTATCTGCCTTGCCTTGTGTCTAGGTAAGAGGTACTGGGATATCTTTGAAGATTATCAAATACGGAGCCTGATTGTTGGAAGATAAAACAATGTTTTCTGTCCGTCTTTATATCCTCACAGCAGGAATCATTGCGAGTCTTATAGTGATATTGCTAATAAGTTACGTCTCTCCTACATCTTGTACAAAAGCATTTGAGCTTTTTTTGAGAGCTTTCCAAAGTAGAGGAGAGGCAGAATTGGCTCACATTTGTCAGTCTCTGTTGTTTATCAGAGTAACATTATAAAACCAGATTTATCCCAGTGGCATGGGAGGCACTTCAGCTGCCTGTCTTTGCATTTGCAGCACAGCATTGTTTTTATGCTTTGTTCACATATGGCAAGATGTAGGCATCTGGATTAGGAAGCCATATGTGTTGAAAACAAAAATATAGATTCTGCAGAAGGATGATAGCACATGCTAGAACATTAAAAATCCTGGAGAAGTAGATATTTGTATCCGTGATGAAAATTGATGTCTCAAGTAAGTGTAAGTAGAGAAGAACTATGTACAAAATGTTTCAAAGTACTGGAGTGCTTTTGCAAATGGATGAGGAATTTTTAACACATATTATTTAGAAAGCAAAAAAGAATAAAAAAATTAACGATTGTTTGTTAGATAAAGAAGGCCCAGTGGTGCAAAAAATCTGAAGAGACCTGTGTAGTCTGCTTGATGAAAAAACCTATATTAGCATGGAGCACAATGTAGTGTTAATTGGAGTAAAGCGATTCTTGATGGCTGGCTACAGTAGAGCAGCTTGTGTTGTGTTAATAGAATGATCTCTGCACTTACAGAATGCATTCATTTGAGAGAAGACTTTGCTTTAGGTAAAATAGTCACCTCTGATCAAAAATAGGAAGAGATTGTTTAAACACGTATAGCAAGTGATTATATATCATGATATTAAATATCAACTATATTTTTTGTATGTGCTAATAGAGAATAGTTAATCAGGATGGGTTACAATATTAGGTGTGAAACAAAACCGGATCTTTCTCATTTTTTGTTTTACAACAACTTTGTATCTACTGAGAGAACAGATGAATCTCAATACAGCATAGTAAACTTGAGATTTGAGTTCTTGAGTCTTTGTTAGTGTGATCTTCTGACACTGATCCTAGGAGTTTAGACTGTCCATGGTTGTTATTAAAGCTGCATTAGGTCACATCAGTTAAGAAATGGATTGTTTTCTTTTTCTATGGAAACAAATAAAAGGTGCTCAGGATTCTGGGAATTGCATTTTCTTCCCTTCAAACTTTTTTTTTTCTTTTAGTATTTTCAAATACATCGTTATTTTATCTCATTGGTCTCAGCTAAAATTTTTCTGTTTCGTCTTCTGTATAAAATTGGTCTTTTCTACTCATTTACCTTACCAGCATTTTAACCAATGTACTTGGTGGTTGATTCTGCCTGATTAACTTTCTTCATTTCATTCCTCTAAATGCAGATGAGATTTTTTGATTTTTCTTCCACTTGCATAGCTGCTTCTTGTCTAGTGCATATTTTTTTGTCAGTCTGTTGACTTTTCTGGTAGTGTATCTCTACCTTTTTCCAGCTTGTGTTTTTGTTTTTGTCAAAATACTGGTTTTAATTCTTGCCCATTTCAGTGAGGGTCCAACAGTGATAAAAAAAGGGAGTGTTTTTATCAACCTTGCTGCCTGATAATATAATGGGGTGTGTATGTGAGTGTTGGTGCCTGCTGCTGGTGGTGTGTTGGGATGTTGGAGGTGGTTTGACTGACGAAGCAGCATGAGGTGTAAGTTTGCACTTAGCTTCAGTAGCCCTTATCTGAGATGTGTTGCTGTTTGAACATTGTGTTCAGTTACCAGTTTCAATAAGTTCTGCAGGCAAAAGGACAGGGTCACTACTATATTTGTCAAAACAGGAAAAAAAAGCAGCCCACTTGAAAACCTCATCCGAATTCAGCTTCTGGTATTTTGCTATTTGTCTAAAAAACTGAGAGTTGCCATCAAGTATGTAAATCTCTGTTGGTGTGAGGGGAGGGAGTGGATGCAGTGGGCAGTTCAGGTGCTTCCCAGCTGTGGGCAAGTATAGACAGAAGGAATGGTCCACCCTGGGGCGAGGGCTGGGCATGAGGGATCAGCAGTGCAGTGTTTTAAGGCATAGCACGCAGTGCCTTTTCAGCATAATGATTTTGTCTTGCCGTAGCTAATTCTGTCCCTCCTGGTACATAAAAACACAGCAATGTTCAGCAGTGTTCTGGGCACAAAGAAAAGAGGATGGTCAGGACAGTGTAAGAGCAGATAGAGCATCCTCCTGGTAATGTGGCAAGGATGGTGTGGGATTGGCCTGAGAGCTGTTCATGCACCTAGAGCCCTGGTGTGCATTTTTAAGGCTCTAGAAAAGGTCAGTGAAGTACGAAATAAAGAAAAGTTGAGAAACTGTGAAAGTGCCAGGAAGGTGCTTCTGATGATGCACCACCTGACCATCCAGTGCAGCAATATGAGCCGTGGTTTCAGAATTAGTGACTCTTAGATGGAGCTTACTGGGGAGAGTAGGGACAGTGGATCCTCTTTTGTCCTTACCAAAACTGGGATCAGCTGGTTGGTTTAGTCAGCTTTTGATTTATTACTGTAGCTACATCAGACTAGTTCTATGTCTTGGTTGTAGAACAAACTCAAGGTTAAGTCTGTTATAAAATGGGACAATATTTTAAGAAGATAATCTGGTTTGTTTGAACCAATGCTAGGGTCAAAATCTCTGATCATAGTTGCATCTTGTAGTTGAGGAAAGAGGTTCTATATCGGGATTCGTTCTCTTTTACTGAAAGAAAAGCATGTGTTAAATCAAGCTTTTCATTAACGTCTCATCACATGCAACTGAATCTTATTTTTCTTCACAAAGACAGATCACAGGGCACAGGCAGTTAAAACATTTAGATTGTACCTGTCTAGTTTACGTAGCAGAAGGAAGTGTACTTATGATGAAAATATTTGTATTTTTTGCTAACCTCTGTTTCTTTTTTTGTTAAGTTGGTGAATGGATCTTCAGAAGAAAAGTTGCTAAAACTGACAGAAAAGTAAGTATGTGAGGGTTTGTTATATTTTGCAAAAGTGTGTATCAGAATTAGTGCGACCTCTGTTTACAGTTAATAAACCCTTTTGTTATGTTGATTCTTAACATCTGTTTTAATCAATATTTTTATATAGCCTTATAAGTTTGTTTCCAGTAAAGTGTTTTTACTATGTGCAAGTAAGTAACATGTATTTCTCCTTCTGCATATGACCTGCTGTTACTTTTCTGTATTGATTGTTTTTAATAGCTAGAGCTACTATTGTGAAGGGAAGGTTTGAAAAAATTCTAGCGGTTGTATATCTACTTTCAGTGTTGTATAGTAGATAATTTGTCACCTTTATAATCAACAGAAAGGTTTGAACTCCTCAAGTCTGTGATGTCTAGCACAGCATGACTAGAATCTCGTAGGGTGATGGTTTATTTCCACCTGTCTTTAATGACTAACTCTGCTTTGAAAGTCCATTTCCTCTGGGAAGAGGTATTTTTTTGTTCTGCTGGCTCCCAATTTAAGACAGGAAGTATCTGAATGTGAAGAATGTATTGTTTCCATATAATCAATGGGGCTTTAAAATAAAAATATTTAAATATAAAATGTGGGGCTTTGTACTAAGAGATGATATGCTGCATTTTGATCTCTTTCCAGGTGGTTGAGTTAATAAAATAATTCAAAGTTATTATATTTTATTAAAAAGTAGAAATCAGTTAATAAACAGACATTGAATTACCTCTTTAAAAGTTCCAGTATTTTTAGCAGAACAGTATTAAAATTGCTGCAAGGTATGTGTGTATGCATTTGTATGTACATCTAGTATTTGGAATATGTGTCTATTTCAATAGAGGTGTTTATAGTATCTCTAAGTTCTGCAATTTTACTGGTTGTACTGAACTAATTTCGAATTCTATATTCTTGCCCATACTCTTGAATTATTTTTGCTCCAAGTACATTACATACTTTCCATAACTTGGAAGACTTATTTTAAGGGGCTAATAATAAAAGGTGTATGTACAGGGCTTGTGCGTAATACATTATATTGGGAGAAATCCTGGAACATTTATTTTTCTGCTCACTTCTTTTTTTTTTTTTGTCTATTCATAATGAGTATGGCTTTCACTAATTGTATTTTTATTGTCTTTAGTGGCATATCGAAGAGATGAAATGTGGTCTGAAGGGCGATATGACTATGAAAGAGTTCCAAGAGAACGTCTCCCTCCAAGGATGCATGGTGATGTAAGTGTAACTTAGTAAGCATTGCAACTGTAGCATTATTACATTATACTATACCTTCATACAATGACCTGTACCATAGGGGCTGGATTTATGTAGCTGTGTAAGTTCCTAGTATACCCCAAGTTCTTTTTTT
>VZDJ01004378.1:11065854-11131701 GCA_008694505.1 Cyanoderma ruficeps
TGTTTTTTTTTTTTTTTTTTTTTAATTTTCAATTCTGTTGGAACTGTTTTAGGATATTTGTATTTTGGTGAACTGATTTTTTTTGGTGTAATTCTTTGTGTTATTAAACACAGGATTTTTAATGACTTCTGGGGAACAAAAGGTGATACTATGTTATATTTTTCCATAGTCTTTTTATGTTAATATTTCTTTTAAGTAACTTGAGGTGGTAAAGGAACTTCTTTCATGATTGTTCTTGCCACCAACATGGCGTTTTTATGATTGTTAAAGTATAGGAGAAGATGTTTTTAACAAGTGTCAAAAGTACATCTTTGCTAAAGGTGTGCTTTGGAGTCCTGTAAGGGAAACGCTTTACAAGAAGAGTGTCAACAGAAATCAGCTTTGTAGATACAGAGTCTTCTGTGCTGTGCTATGTATGTATGTATGTATGTTATGCTTGTAAAAGCAAATGCAGAAACTGTGCTTGCTGTGTTATAGAATAACTTCAGAATGCCTTTAGGAATTCTCTGTTCCACAGAGTTGGGTAATTTTTTTTTCTCCCTTGTTGGAAGTCTCTAACAAAGAACTAAAATGGTTGTAGCTTTGTCTTTGCAGGTATTACACTGTAAATAAAAGTTTAAGAATAATTTTTGATATTTCTATTTGCATCCTGTGTAATGTGCCTTTGGTAAAATAAAATTTCTGGTACCAGTGTGTGTTATCTGACTTCCCTTTTACTTATGGTAAGTAATAGCATAGCTGATTTATTGTATCTTCTGGGTTCCCCATGTTAAATTTTCAGCTTGGATTTTTGGAAGCTTACCAATGATAGTAACTTGGTAACTAGTTACATAGGCATCTCTATTAAGGAGTTTATTAGTGTTTGGCTGCTCTGTGATATTTTTAACTCTTTACAGGCAACTGCAACATTTCTACATTCTCAGCAAGCTGGAAATCAGATTGATTTTCAGAGGGTGTTTAGCTACCTCTTTCTCCAAAATACTTATCAAGATAGGACAAGAGGAAAGGCAGAGTGTATTTTCACAGATTTTTTTTAAGTTGTTTGACTAACATGTTGCTAATTTAATTTAAGTGTTGCATCATTGACATTTCTAAATTTCTGTAGTCTTTCAGGCTGTCCAGGGAACAATGTGTGATTAGGCATTATGAAAATTTGCAGTCTAAAAGATGTGATGTACTCATTTTGATGCAAGAGTTAACTAGATAGTTCAATGCTAGCTTTATGTTACATGTGTTTGAAACTGGGGCTGAAGGAAATAGCAGAGTACACTCATCACAATTAATATTATTCATCTGTACTAAAACAACACTTCCAGTAGCTGGGTAAACCAAGATATGTTGTCTCTCTGCTATACTGAAAGATGGATATGGAGTTCCTTCTCATACAGCTCTGCAGATTCAAGATAGTTGGAAGGTACTTCCTGTGCCTGTGCCATTGTATTTGTGTCCACATGTAGAAGTCTGACTTAATTTTAATTAGACAAGGGAAATGGAATTAATTTGTTCATTCTGTTAATATGCTTAGTGTTTGCTGACAGGTTAGTACGTTGGAAATGAGATGCGCCAATGATACAGAATGAGGTATCTTCTTTTTGAAGAGAGCAAGAGATGTATCCTCAGCTAAACTGGGTACTAATTGTATATCAAGTATAGATTGTGGCAGAAACACAGACACTAGTAAAGAACATAAAATTGCAAGCACTTGACACAATCGTGCAAGTAGGAACCTCATGGAGCTTTCATATAACTGTTTTTCTGTGTTTCAGTATAGTTATGTGATGGGGTCTTCTGAGTGAGGTTAAAGCATGGAGCAGTTTTATTTAAGCTGCACAGCACATCTTTGTAAGACACCAAACTGAAAAAAAAGTAATTACATGTGGAGGATGTTCAAAGAGTAGATGAAGTGTTGTGACTGTGTATGTAGTCTCCATGTAGTCTCCACGTTGCACCAGTATGGCTGTAGGCTGGCTTTGGATTGCCCTCTAGTCTGTTGGGTGGTCTCTGAAATCAGAACTAAGATTTTTATTTTTTTTTTTGCATGACAATATTTAGCAGTTTGTGAATGCAATGTATTTTTCTGCAGAAACTATCAATGCCTTAGATTGTGACTTTTTAATGTTAAAAAAATAGCTTTAGTGTCTTCCACCCCCCCTGCCAAATTGCACATGCTGAGTCAAGTCTCTGCATTTGTGACTTGTGTTTAAGGCCCATTAAAAATGTTTCGCTAAAGGAAGAATATTTAAAATACAAAATCTTGCATTCATATTTTCATTTGCTTTTTTTTTGCAGTTGACTTATGTAAAACTTAGTTCTAATAAAACTGAATTTGTATCTTTTGCAGTTGTGCAATTTGTACTTAATAAACAAAGAATTTCTTTAGTTGACAAATGGTATATGACATGTTATTTGAAGGAAATAAATTAATTTTGTGTTCTAGCAAAAAGCTGCCTGAAATTTGTACTAAAAGAAAAACCTTGAGCGTTAAGATTCTGTCACTTTATACTGCATTGTATTCAGTGTGTGCTTATCTATTCAGATTATGAGGCAAGGTCTGTCTTAACTACACTCTCTGCAGTATGAAGGATGTTGTGGACATAAGGAAAATTGTTAGTATTTTCAAATGGACTCTTCTTTTAATAGGCATTATAGGTAGTTTTCTTGGTTGCATTCTAAAGATAATGTAAAAATCTGAGAAATACATGGAGCTAACTGATGCTCAGAAAGTAGCTAATGCTACTGCTTATAAACTTTCAAAAGACAATTAAACCATGTTTGAAATTCTCCCTCTTTAGTTAAACTTGTAATGCCTAAGGAGTGAATATGATTAGTGTCCAGTTAGATTTAATGAGTTATTCTGGCATGATTTTTAATATTTGCTGTTTCCCTGTGCAATTTCTTCTCTTAAATCCTGTATTTATAAATAACTTGGTTCTGCTTTTGTTTATTCATTACAGATTTTCAGCTGTTAAAAGCAATATTTTTTGCTTTTATGTTTGTTTTGTGGTTTAGGGCGATTACCATAGAATAGTAAACATTGTGCCCAAGAAGCCACCACTGCTGGAGAGACCTGGGGAGGGGAATTACAGTCGCTATGACGACTACGGGCACTCTGAGTACAGGGACTACGACGAGGGTCGGAGCTTTGCCCATGACCGGAGAAGTGGCCCTCCACACCGAGGCGTACGTAAGGTGAATCTTCTCACATGTTTATGATGTTTATTCTCCTGCTAAAGCTTGAATACTAGGTAGTTAAAATACTGGGAAGGTTGTTATTGTTGCCCCAGCTGTTTGAAATTCTGTAATTTCAAGGTGTTGATGGTAATTTATATTTCTTTAAGTCAGAGCATATATATATATATGCTTAGGAAACTTCTGTAGTTTTTGTGTTTTGTGTGACATTGCAAAGTTGCTTTCTTGAATATTGACAGAAGAAGAGGAAAATAAAAAGTAGAGGGATACAGTGAATAAATTGAGAAAATACTTGCTGCAGGGATTAATTTTTTTTAGCTCATTAAATGCTTTGGTTTTGCAGTAATCAAGTAACCGTTTGGCAACTAACAGTACTTGACATCTACACTAAGATACATATCATGCAGTCGTTTTGCATGTATGTTTTGCAGGATGAATCTGGATACAGATGGGCAAGGGATGGTCATCCTACAAGACCTGAATACAGGTATTTTTTGATTCTAATAGTTCCATGCACACATTGCTAATATTTAGGGCATTTTACTTGGTCACCAAAACAGTTGGTAGAGCAGACCAGTGACATCACAGGGAAAGGATGACTATTGAAGTAAAAGACAATAGTGGGAAAATGGGTTTTAGCTGTATTGAAATAGAAATTGAAGAAATGATATGACATGAAAGCCTCTGTTTTAGTATTTGTTTAGTAAAGCTAGGAGGCATAATGATAGCATCTTTAGGCAGGTAACCTGGAAGTGTAAGTAATTTAATGCAGCTTTGTTCAGTCACACTTCTTAAATGATTTAAGAGAATTCTTTGGTCCATTATTGGATTCTGCAGCTGCAGTACATTGGGTATACAGTATGATGTTATCTGTGCTATTTTAAAGTTAGGTGGGATAGATAATGGGATTATGAAGTTTACCAGAGCCGCCTTCTGAGCTCCCTGTTTTCTCAGCTGAATTGATGAGTATATGTTTCCATCATATGTTATATTAATTTCTATGAACCCTTCTTAGCCTGTACCTCAGGCTCCCATTTATGAAATTTAAGTACTAGTAAATCATAGGGCTGTAATATACATACGCCTGCAATGATGTTTGATATGGATTATTTGAGTTAGCAAAAAAAGTGCACAGGACAGTGTTGCACTCCAAATTTATGGACAAGGATGAAAGCCACCTTAAATATCTAGACAAGAATTGATTGTTGGTGAAATAGTAGCAGTCTGATCTAAGAATGTCATCTGATGGCTGTGCTTTTATATGCCATATCCTGCATTTCCACATCTCAAGATGTCTATTATACCAGGCCTGTATTTGTAGATATGGCATTGTCATGTTAGTCGTAATATCATAGAATAACTCATTGTTACTGCTATGTATTTAAAACTATGGTTGTACCATACAAAGATCAACTGAAGTAAACCCAAGTTAGATGCAGACACCTGGCCAGTGGGAAAAACTGCTGTTAAACCAGCAGCAAGTTTAAAAAACAGAGTGCAAGCAGGTCAGAAAAAGCTCAGATAGGGCAAGCCTGACAGGCTTGCTCAACGCCTTAGTCTTGTGGTGTTGCAAACTCAATATGAAGCTGTTAGCAGGAATATCCATACAGGCCACACAGTTGCAGTAGATAAGTATTTCATTGAATGGGATGATTTCAACATAACATGAATGGATAATCCATATCATGGATTCATGATAAAGGAAATCCTTCATATATCATAAGGGTGTGCAATGGACTTCTTTCAGAATTGCATTCTTGAGGCTAGAAGAAATAATAAGGATTTTGAAAAGGACTGCTTAATAAAAACTTGTGCAGAAGTTTTTTTTCCATCTTTTCCTCAATTTAGAAGAATCAGAGCTGTTTAAAGCTTAGGGAAAAAAAAGGCTGACAAGACTGTCAGGCAGTTTATTGTATGCAGAACAAGAGTGACACCCAGTGGTCAAAAAGATTGTCTTAAATGCATTCTGATTTTTTTCCTTTCAAAATGTAAGGTTAAAATGTCAGCTCATTTTGTTGAAGGCTCTGTAAGTGTGTTGTGTGGTATATGATAGTCCCATCTGAGTATTTATTACATACTTCAGACTATAAAACTGTTACACGACTGCAGTAATGCTATGGAAGAACTTCATAAAGATCCTTTGCAACTGAATGAAATCCTACTGAATCATTATATAAATATAGTAAATAATCTCGAAAGTAAAGTGTTGAGATCAGACTGCTAAACATTTGTAGTGTTCCGTGTTTGTAATAAACTTAGTTACAATTTTTTGCATATGGCCCACTATTGAGCAATGTAGTGGATCTCAAGGAGGAAATCAAAGTACATTCCATGGTATATGTTGTCTCCTGTGGTGAAAATGCTAATAATTTCCTATTTCAAAGATATTTGCTCCACAAAACATGATATTAAGAAGTTAGTTTAGTGACTATAAATTCTTAAATATAATGAGTTTTTTATTGAAAGAAATAATGGCTTTCTTGACTTTTTAAAATCACAAGCGGCAGCTAAAAATGTGCTGTAAGAAGTTGTTGTCAATACGATGTTAGCATTTCCTTTTGAGTGTTCATCATTCACATTTTGGTTTTTGAAAACATACCTGTCAAAAAGTGTTTTCTGATCTCTTTGCATTTTTCTTCCCCCTATCTTGATTTAGAGTGCTGGAAAACATTACTTGAGATCATCCCAAATTAAAATGCTGCTTATCTGCAATATCAAATGTCCCTAAGTGAGTCCTGTGTGCAGTTTTGGGCACCACAATATGAGAAAAATATTAATCTATAGGAAAGTGTCCAAAGGGGGGCAACGAAGATGGTGAAGAGCCTTGAGGAGAAGGATTATGTGGAGCAGCTGAGGTCACTTGGTCTGTTCAGCTTGGGGGAAAGGAGACTGCAGGGAGACCTCATCGCAGTCTGCAACTTCCTCGTGAGAGGAAGAGGAGGGGCGGGCACTGATCTCTTCGCTCTCATGACTGGTGACAGGACCCAAAGGAATGGGCCTGAAGTTGTGTCAGGGTAGGTTTAGATTGGATATCAGGAAAAGGTTTCTTATTCAGAGGGTGGTTGGGCACCCAGCCAGGGTGGAATGGGCTTCCCAGGGAGGTGGTCACAGCAGCAGCTTGAGAGAGTGCAAGAAGTGTTTGGATGGTGCTCTGAGGCACCGTGGTGTGACTCTTGGGGATGTCCTGTGCAGGGCCAGGAGATGGACTTCAGCAATCTTGTCCCTTCAAACCTCTCATGTTCTATCATTTTGTAGGTCTCTTAAACTTTGCTGTTGAAGAAACCAGCAGTTAGGGATACTTTGTGGGTTTTTTCCTATTATTTCTTTGGTGGTATTTTGTTGGGGTTTTTTTAAGCTTCTTGGCTTTTCCTTAAAAATCGGACGTGCTTGCTTACTTAGCATTTGTAGAGTTGTGGCTTCAGATGCGATGTGTCTAATGACCAGCAGCTGTTCTCCATGAGTGACAAGAGTATTGCTGATGTTCTAGCACTTGGCTTACTGTCTTTTTTTTTTTGCCTTCCTCCGTATGGGGTTATGCTCCAGTTTCCAAGCAGCTGTCATTTACATGGTAGACGTTATCACGTCTAGCGCTGAGTGGAGCATTACTGTTCCTTCTGCTGTTTTCCGGAGCACATGCTTTTTGAGAGTCGTTAGCCCTGTTTTATACCATGTTTAGTGAACAGCTACCATCCTGACCATGACTTTTTCATGGCAAAAATACATACTTTATATATAAAAAATAAAGTAATTCAGAGGACGTGCAGTTTCAAAATGAGTTCCCAGCTCTTTCTTTCCTGTTGTCATCTAAGGAATTCTGAACTCTAGAAACTGATGTGAACTTTGTTTTAACTTGATTTGAAGTGCCTTTTGGTTCAAGTGTAGTTGGCATATGTAAAGAGTTGTACATCATAGCTTGGATAAAATTTTTGGCACACATGAAAGGCAATTTTAATGTCCTGGTTGCTGATGCTGTGAAAATTGTGAGACTTAGCAATTGAAAGGAGTAGAGATCAATTAAGATGTGATTTCTTTGTGCATATATCTTGTACTGAGGTTGATAATTTCTGGAGCTGTGTTACTACTTGTCTTCAGCAATATATTAAGCTTATTTATGCAAAGCACTCATGCATGTCAGATTTTTTAAAAAAATTCAGGGAACTGTGTTGAGCTATATGTTGAAGGATTCCAGTTTCGCAGTGCTTCCATATGGGCCTCAATAGCAATGGATTTTGCATCCAGGTTCATTTTTATAAGGTCAGATGAACTTTCCAGTGTGAAATGCTTTAGAAGATTGTTAGCTGCTGTTCACTTTAGTCATGCCAAATTTTAATCCTTTTGAGTGTACAGAGCTTAATTCTTTTTTAATTCTTTTTTTTTTTTTACCAACCAAACTGAGTTCACAAGATGTGAAATATACGAAACCTGGCAACTTAAGATGGGTAAGACTCATCTTCAAAGAGAAATTACAAAATGACGCACTTGTAAATCTCAGCTACACATGCATTAGATTTGATCCTTAGAATTATCTAAGGCCCTGATTTTTGTAAAATAAGGATTGCCATATTTGTAGAATAAGTAAAAAGTAGACTCCTGAGAAGTGGCTTACATAGGACATTTTTAATATCTCCTCTTCAGCTGTATATGTGACTAATTTTTCCTTTGTTAATGAAGGAAACATGTTGCATATGTGTGTTGTTTTGTTTATTTGTAGGTTGGGTTCTTCTCCCATGATCTAAGTGAAATTAGGAAGTAGTGTTAGTAGTCCAGACTTTAATACTGATGCATTTCTCCATAAAAGCAGATCTGCTTATTTCCTGGAGTACTCAGGAAGTATTTTGTAATAAATGGAAACACTGGAGTAATTTTGGTGCTAGAAATGAGGGAAAACTGACAAAATATGGAAACTTAATTATAAACAATTTGTGATCTGTGAACAACTGAGATTCGTCAGCCAGTTCAATGTTTTATTTTGGAAGTGTTTTAAATCAGTGGCTCATTGTCTTTCCTCTGAAAATTTTATGTGGTTTTCTGAACATTAAACTTGCAATTACCACTTTAAGGTGGTGAAGCATAATATATCTTGATTTTTCTACATGCTTGCACCTTCACAGTGAGAATGTATTTACTGAAGGCCATGGAGTAAATTGTTTGCAAAGTGGGTGATAGAAGCCCAGCAATCCTGGCTTTTTGATCTCTGCTTGAACTACCCTTCCATTTAATGATTAACTCCTTGTAAGTGCACAAAGTGATGACAGGATGTTGTACAGTTGTGGTCTGAAGATTGTACATTGAGAAGAAAATTCTTCTTTGGTGAGAAGGGTTATTTTAAATGAAAATCTTTGATGAGAGAGTCTCCAGATAGGAGTACGGGTCACTGACTCTTCTCTCAAGCAGCATTTAATTTTGAGAGTCCAGATGTGTCACAGGCCAAGGCAGTTTGTCACTATGCAATCACCTTTGAGTTACAGGGGGTAGGTTGTTTCTTGTTGTTGTTTTTTTTTTCTTCTCTTCCCTGTATGTATTTTTTAATTAATGAAATAGTGAACATGTTTAAATAATATAATATTTTAAAGCAGTGTATTATATTGTGGGAGGCCTTTAGGCTTTGGATTTAAACTTTCTTGTAATGTTAACTGGTCTGTGTCTTGCTTATAGAAGATAAACTTAGCCAAAGGGATTTATGGGATGGTGGTATAAGTGTACAGAAGTCTGGTGTTTGTTGCAATATTTGACAGCTCTTAAGGAACACCATACAAGGACCTCATTCTTTATTAAAAAGCCTGTGTGGAGGGAAATAAATATGGCGGTCACCCAAAGAAAATGGTCTTGCTTCTGACAGAGATTGATAAGCAGAGTTGTAATCATACTCATTAGCACATGCCTTTTTCTTTTAATAAATAAATAGAATCTCTGCCAGAACATTGAACCTTTCAGGTATTCACATGGCTGAGTAGCTTGTTTATTCATATACAAAATTACAGTTTCCTTATAATAGATCATTGTGGTAGATTCGTTAGACCTGTTTACAACTCCAGGCAAGGGCTTGTCTGTTGAAATCTTCTGTTAAGCTGCTAGCTAAATTAGTTTATCTTGGCTTATGATATTTTGGAGGGTGGAGGGGGAAAATTAGAACCTTTTGGAACAAGATAATAGGTAATACACAACTTAAAAGTTGATTCTGGTTTACACTAAATATTTAATGACTTCATATTCAGTTCATGTTTTATGCAGCTGTCTTACTGATTCAGTAGCTGCTACGTTTTCTTTAAGAACCATATTCTGCTCCACTGGCTGTAGCTCTTTTCGGCTTGGGACAACCAGTTTATTTGCAAACTGAGATTTACGTTCATAATTTGACTGTCATTACTCAGAGTTAAAGATGTCTGATTGTATGCCAGCACTTTGGGTTCTGTAGGTCTACAAGTTTTTATTTCGGATGGATTTTAAGAACTCAAATCTTCTCATGCAGATACCACATAGCATTTTAAAAATGACCCATGCTAAAGGCTGAGTATAATCAAAAGCAGTTCAGAAATGTCCACTGTTGCAGGTGAACTGAAAGCAAAAAAGTTTCAATTTGGACAAGTCTGGTTTTATTGCTGTGATGAATCTTTCTGCTATTTAACTTAGGAACCAGAGACTATCTATGTGAACATTCCCTGTTTTCCTACTAGGAATTTTATGGCAAACTGAGTTTCTGCTGCATATGGACCTTGTGTGCATATATCTGGAATTATGCTGGAAACCTCATTCAAAGCAAGACTGCTGTCATTCCACTTCTGAAATGTTTGTCACTTGACAATGGAGAGAAGAGGAGAGCTTAGTAGACAGGGTTTAAACTGTAGAATTTTTTTGCCCCCATCCTAAATATAAAAATATGGGGAGGGGGTAGAAATTATTCTTATTTTCAATTGTTGTTTTTTTTTACATGTTGTCCTGGTTTAGGGCAAATTTGAGAGGAAATTTCTAAAGGGGTCTCTCTAGAAAGCAGATTTAAGCAGCTCCTCCTTTAACTGGCTTGGGAAAAGATTTCCTTGGAGAAAAGTGGAAAAAACCAGTTTATTTAACAAGCAAAGTATTTGCAAGCATAAAAAATGTATAATCTTAAACAATAAAACCTCTCACTGTTCTGAAGAGATGGCAAATTTAGAAAGTCCTTGCTGTGGGGTGTAGCTCGGCTCGCTCAGTCCCTGATCAGTCCCTCCTGCGCTGGAATGCAGCATTCCGGGCCCCAGTAGTCCACAGGTGGGAGCTCCCCGTGGTTTTTTGGGTTTTCAGTCCAGAGCAGACTGATCAGTTGCAAGAAAAAGAAAATTCCCCACAGTCTGGGGAATTTTTCTGCTTTAGTTTCCTAAAAATTAACTAATAGCAAAGAAGAGCTCTCCTGTTGTCCGTGCTGCAGCCAACACAGCCCATGAGCAGCAATGTGGACAAGTGAGTGTAGTTTCTGATAACAAACTCCACACTGCTTCTTTCCTTTCTTTGTTCTTGGAACTAGTCTTTAAGGTGCAGAACTTAATATTCAGCATAAACAGAACAGACAACTGGGGATACAAGCATAAAGTCACCCTAGGACACATGTTTTAGCTAATTGTGTGGCTAAATTAGAAGGTGAATGTTGCTTTCACTGGCAGTTAATTTTAGTTGCTGAGAGATTAATATTTTAATTTTTTTTTTTTTTGCATAAGAATTGATAGTGATGTTTATTGAAGACTGTTTTATTTTCTCTGCAAATTTATCCATCTGATGCTAAAAAATTTGGCTTTGGAAATTGCTTACTGATAGCTTTTTTCCTTTTGGAGGATTTTAATTGGTTATGCAGTTTCCATCTCAGGATGAGAGAAAGGATTTTAAACAATTAAATTAGCTGGACTTCCCACTATCTGATTTTTTTTTTTTCTGCTGAGCTTTTAAATAAACAGCCTCATACAATAGAGCTGGCCTGTTACATGAAATGTGGTTCTAAATCTTGGGTTTTACTTCTGTAAAATCCCTAAGGGAAAATTTGGTATGCTTGTTTTGGAAAGCATAATTACAGTAGGGATTTCAGTCTGATTCTGTGTGTATGGCATTTCTTATACTTTGGTTCTATTAAATGCATCAGTTACATTTAAATACAGCTTCTCTGCTGTGATGCTGAGGCATTGAGAAAGGAAAAGACAGATATTTATGAACTTTGCAAAGAATATCTTTATATTCTTAAAAATTGTTGTTGGATAAGGAATGACCAGGTAGTAAATTGACTTGTAGGTATTTATTTGACAAAATTACAGCAAACACATCAAATCTGGTAAAAAAATCCAAACCCCAGAAGTTCTCATCAACTTCAGTCACTTATCAACTGCTGTCATGTTTATTTGACTTGCTTTTGATCCAAAGCTGTGTTACATTTTAAGGATTTGTGGCTTTTTGTGTGTACAACTATTTGCCACTATAGTTTTTTAAGGTTTTAAATTGTCGTATAAAATTGATGTCATCATTATATTTTTTAACAGAGGCTATTGTGTGAGAACTGTTTGCTACAGGTGTTGATATGATACGTCTACAAGGAAAAAATTCAATAGTCTGTGCAAACTCAGTTAAATTTTGTAATAACATTGATTCATTGTTTAAAACTAAGTCACATCTTGGGAGAATTATGATTTCCTTCTAATAAATGGTATGCTAATAAACTGTGAGGAGCTCCTCTGTTTACAATGTATGATAGGGTAACATGCCTAAATATAAGATAACCTACCTTTACACTATAAGATCTTGGTTAACATATCTCTTAAAGGAAGTCTTTGAAAAGTGAGCTTGCCTGGTCCAGTCTTACAACTAGCATTATAGATGGTATCAAAACTAGCAGGTTAATGCTGGATTGGGAAATAATGAGGCAAACTCCCATGGGTAGCACTTGATTATTCTGGAAAAGTTTCCTAACTACTTTGTTGAAAAACAGCTAGCTACTGGGAGACGGTGGGGGCGGGAAAGAGAAGAGAGTCTCCCTTTGAGTCCAGACAACTCCTGTTAAGATGGCATCTAACTAAATCAAATCACCTCAACGAAGGCCAATGATGAATGTAGTTGTGGCTTTCTCATGTTGAGGTGTATTGTCACAGAGGACTTTGACATAATTTCCCTTAGGAAGGTAAATTCTAGTTTATTTTCTGTTAGGTTCCAAGGACTTCTTTGTTACGTTTTGGATATACTAAACATTTTAGATTCGATTCCCACTGAAAGAGGTGGGGATATTAGGACACAGGAGAGGATAGGAAAAAAGTTCAGTGTTACTGATAGTTTAGGTATCCTTTTCTCAAGCATTTTGCTTCAAAGAGAAAGTGTTTGATGTGCCATTTCCATCTACTCTTATGTTTAGAGTGTTATGATCTACATCTGAGGAAAAGTTCATCAATAAAGCAATTCCATGATCTCATGCTATTGGTATTATTTTTAAAAGGTGATACTATTTTTTTATGGTAACAAATTGTTTCCAATGTTAGTCTTGACATTAGTTCATGATATATATAAATATTTATATAATCTATATTATATTAAAGGTACTTTCCTTTGTATATGAGGCTCTGTAGAACTTGTTTATGGGCTGACAATAAATGCTTTTGTCTAAGTGAAACTGAATATTAGTGTCATTACACACAACAGGGTCAGCTGGCTGTGGGATTGTCTTTCTCTTCTGAAGTCTGACTTTCAACAGTTGCATGTGTTAAATTAAGTCATATCTTATCTAGCCTAGTATGCCTAATTATTTTTGGAAATTATGCTTGAGAGCATGATTATGAAATTTGGAAGTAAAATGGAAAAAATGTTTTAATGTGTTGACTTACAGAATAATAGAATGGTTTCAGTTGGAAGGTACCTTCAAAAGTCACCTAGCCAACCCCCTGCAGTAAGCAGGGACATCTTCAAGTAGATCAAGTTGCTCAGAGCCCCATCCAGCCAGGACGGGTTATTTACCACCTCTCTGGGCAAACTGTTTCAATGTTTCAGCATCTTCATCATGAACATTTTCTGGCAGAGGCTTTTCTTTTCCAGACTGAACACCACCAACTCTCATAACCTTCCCTCATTGATGTGCTCCATCCCACTTTATAATTTTTGTTGCTTTCCTTTGTATCTGGTCCAGTTGTCCATCCATTTCTTTCCAGGACTTAAGATCTAGGTGCAGTGTACCAGGTGGGATCTCATCAGAGTAGAGCAGATGGGCAAACTAACTCAGGTTTGATGAGTTACTAGACTCAGTACGCATTCTACAGTTTTTTTGTTGTTTGGTGCAGTTTTTGGAGCATTTTGTACAAGGATTATCTAAGGCAAAAGATTATATTAACAGAGGAGATTGAAGTATAAAGCAATTAATTACCTTATTTAAAACCTCTTTTCATCTACTGTTAATTTATTGATACTTACTGAAACTTGTGTTTGTTAAACAGCATTCTGTTTTAAAATTTATCTTTGAATTTGCATTTATTCCAGCCAGACAGTGTTACTAGATATGTATGTCTGTTATTTTTAGGGGAAAAAAGGGGCTTCTTTGAGGCTTACTGATTCTAATTTCAACTGCTCTAGAATTCTGTCAAGGAACCTGTTTTATTTATGATTAATTAAAAGTCATGAATACAGTAAAGAGACCGATTTTCCTACAGTAAAAGTATATTTCCACAGCAGTTTTAACTATCTGTGCAGGTGCCATTGCAGTCCTTCCCCTCTCCCTGGTTCTGTTTCAGGTGTTTGTGCATTTCATGTAGTTGGTTCGGTGTGCTAACCCACCACAATGAATTAAATATTTGTCTGCCAGTTTTGTTGTCTGAGAGAAAATATCAATGCCAGCTTAGGCACAGAATTGAAATATGGATCCAAGGAAGGTTGCAGAGTTCAGGATTACAGCAGCACCAGTTTCAATCAGTATGAGCTGTTATGGAGCTCCAAAGTTAACTGTTATTAAATCACTGAAATAAAGCATACAGGAGTTACAGGAAGATTTTTAATAAGGAATTTACCCAAGCAGCATAGCTTGTCTTATGTGTTAAATATGTTCAAACAAGTGATATTTATAATACGTAGGAAATGGCCTACAAAAAGAGGCAAGAGATATTAATGTTTATTATAGAGACTGTAAACCGTAATGAAAGTGAAGGGAAAAAGCAAACTGGAAAGTAAAAAAAGATGAAGCTACATGGCTAAATAATTTATAAGAGGAAATATCTCTCTTAACTTTCTGATTTTGAACAAACTATATACTTGACAGAGAGGATTGAAATCACATAAAGAAAAATCCTATTATGTGCAATAGTTTTTTTTTGCATATATGTATAATGTCTTTTATATCGAGAAATCCAGAAGCAGAGGTAGTAGTGTGCTAACTTTACTGAAATTTGCTATGCAGAAGTCCATAACACTATTACAACACTTTGAGGCATATAAGCAAGTGAAACCTATTTGACCTAACTGCTTCAAATCTCACTTTATGAATAAAAACATAGAGATCTGTGAAGCATTTTTCAAATCCAGAGAATAATGGAGTGTTTTTCTGATTTATAGATCTCGTTGAAGGATTAAGAAATAGAAAAAAAGTAAATATAGAGTGAGGGTATTGTCTGTCAGTATTACTGACATAAGGTATTACTGCTTACAAACCTGTTCCACAACTTCCTCTTTCCTTTTACAGCTTTTTATTGATAGTGTTAGAAAGTCAACCCCAAGAGTTGATCAAATCAGCATATCCTAGCACTCCTCGTTGCATTCTTTTGTCAGTGAACTAATTGCATTCTGGAGCACACTATTGAAAAGCTTAAATGCTCTTCCAGCAGCTCTTTCATGGTTTCTGGGTTCTTCTATGGAAGGATTTTAAATATAGCTTTTGGGGAAAGGGTAGTAGCTTGCTGAACATAAAATTCACGTATGTCCCTAAAATAAAGTGCAAAAATATTTCTTTCTGGGCCTTAGTGTGTATATAAGACAAGTGCTTGTCTACATTAAATTGTTTGGCTCATACTAAGTGTGAAGTAAAAAAAGTAAATTCAAAGCCCTCGAAGAAAAGACTCTTCTGAGGGGTAACAATGTGCCTTGGTACCTCAGGGAAATGTTTTAAAACTCTTTCCTGTGTGCTCGTCTCTGTCTGAGGCAGTACAACAGTAAAAGTGCAAGCACCTACTTAGGAATCTCTGTGCATTAAAACTTAGTCTAGAGGCTAAAATGTCAACCAGTTTCTCTGGTCTGTTAGGGTATTGTGCACTGGGGGCAAGTATGTAAAGTACCATTTTGTGCTTCCTGTTTTTTTTCTAGTTTTTAAGTTTATATTGAGGTAGAAGATTTCAGTTGTTTCCATTTTGAATTAAGTCTGTTTAGGAATTGATTTAGTTGCTACTGCACAGTGTCATAAAATGGGAGAGGCTTGTTCCCTGAGCTAGTTGTCTGAACTGCTTTACTCTTCCGGGCTGATAGGCTGCTCAAAGTGCAGTTGTAAATGTTGTAGCTGTTTATAGAAATTGTAATTTGGTCCATCACTTTAAGCAAATACTCCCTCTGGAACTTAAAACCTATGCTTTGTTTTCTATTTTGGAGAAATTGGAGCATCTTACTAAGCCCTTGTATTTAAAAAGAAGAAAACCCAAGATCACATGCATTTGAATGCAGTTATTTTGTCTAATTTGATCTTAATTTGTCTAAATAAGATATTTTGTCTTTATTCTGCAAAGAGTTGTCTAAAGCTGTTTGCTCTTAATTCTTTGATAACTTAAATCTGTATTTCTCTGGATTCTTTGTTGCTTTCTTTCTCTGTCCTTGTCTGTGATTGGCCATAGTTTCTCCCTGTCAGATCATAAAGAGTTTTAGTTTCAATATACTTTTATTATGTAGGCTTATCTTGCAGCAAGTCTAATGAAACATTATCAATGACAGTAAAAGGAGGAGGGTACTAAGGAGAAAGAGCAATGTAGTGGGATATCCAGTGCCATTGAAGTGCATAGCTTTACTATTCAATTAAAAGACAGAAACATTTCTGTCTAATGTTGCTATAATATTGCGATTGTCTTATTTTTTATTCTCTGAACTGTCATGACATCCCAAGGTGGTGGCAGGGAGGGGGAGTTGAGTAGCTTTCATACTGAGTGAGGTGGACAAATGGCATCAGTGTGAAGATTTGGTGTTTGCTTGTAACTTAAGTATGGTGTGCAGCATAAAAATGATGAAATATTTATATATTTTCAGTATTTTTTGTACCTTTGGTATTTCTGGATATCCTTTTCTGCTTGAAACAGTGTTTCACAATGCCTGTTTCCTTTTACCTTCGTGCAGAAAGCTGTTAATAAGATTATGCTGGCTGCTCCTAATTATGTTAATTTCATTTAGAGCAAAATGCAGATATCACAAGTGCTCCAATTACTTGCTTAGTCATAAAATGTTGAAAACCAGTTGTCAATAAGAAATCTTGTCATCATTTCAAATGTTCAAATGAAAGCCATTGGAACCAGGTGCAATTTCTTCTATCTATGATGGTGTAATTCACTGTATTATTTTAGCTTAGAATAAATCTACATAACAATCTTTGGACAATAATGAGAGATTATAGCAGATCTCCAAAGCAGAACCTGAGTAAGCCGTTGGTTTGTTGCACAACCCTGTACTGTGTACTTTGGAAAGAAATTGAATGAGTTCTGGGAGAGGGGTGGCTGTAATCTTGCACCACCTACATTTACTTTGAAGATGTTAAAAGTGGAGGTGTTCTTGCTTCTTCTTCTAGAGGCTGGAGGTGTTGTATATTTTATTAAATATTTCCTACATCATCTGATTCATGTTGTTAGCTCCTGCAATGTCCTGAAAAGGCTGGCAAAAGGAATTTCAGTTTTCCTCCCCCCTTCTCCTTGCATCTGTGTTATGAGACAGAAAAAGTATATTCAGTTAAGGATTCAGTTTGGATCGTCACTATTTTATCTCTGCACTGAAGTCTGGTGTTGCAGACGATATTTATAGCTTCTTCAATTTATTTTTAAAAGTGTGAGAGTTATTTCTAGGCCAGGCTAGTAATTAATCGCAAGCCTGTAAATGGAGCGTTTAATCCCTTTGGCAATAACAGTAATCTTTCTCAGACGGAAGGGATCATGAAAACATCTCTGTTGACTTTTTAATCTAAGTTACAGACAGCACTCACCTGTGAATTCCTGGAAGACCCTCCTGTTTCTGTTCCACAGCAATATGCTGTTTTGTTCCCAGTCTTCAGCTCAGTCTCAAAAGTGAGAGTTACATTCACTATAGCTGGACCACAGTGTAGATTAATGTTCTAGTTGAAAAGTTGAATGTAATGGGATATAGAAATCCCAGAGAATAGTGAGCACAAAGTATTGTAGGCTGTTGCCCAATAGCACAAATTCAATGAGAATTTTGAGTCCTCTTAGATTAAAGCTTTTTCCTTTATTTCATGTGATGTGCTTCATGTACGCAAGTACCTCTTTATTCCCTGGTATTTCACATCCAGAAAGTGATTTAATTTTACCTCTAAGTACTCTTAAGAGATAAATCTGACACACTGGTTTGTGTTAATCTTTGTTTCACAGAACTTAAGCTATACCACTGTGTTGTGTGTGATCCAAAGGCAACTGAAAATCTCCCCAGTGTTGTATTGCCTTGGTTTCCTGCTGTGCAGAAAGTCATACCTTCTTCTGTTCTGTAGTTGTGTTTTATCCTTGAGAAAACTGGAACTGATGGTGAACTGAAATAGCTGTCAGGCTGGAGCTCTTGCCCCAGCTGCCCTTGGTGAATGGTATATCACAGTACAGCTGTTTTTGTAACATTTCAGAAGCTCCTCCAAGACTGTCAGCTTTAGAGAACTTAATGGTCAAGTTTCATCTAGGTTAACAATGATGCTGCTTCCTGTTGCAACACTGCTGAGAGAACAAAATTGTGCTTTCAGGGTTAAGTGGGAATTAGGAACACAAAATACAAAGATTTGAGGGATGCTATATAAAAGGGATTAATTCTGTATTTGTTGTTAAGGTCAGTAGCTCTATTTTAAAGTCTGTTTTGCATCTCTACTAAATATTGTCCCTGCTCAATAAACCTTTTGAGTATGTGTTAGAATCTGAAGCATGTGCTTAACTGCTTTGCTGAATTGGGGCCTTCATTACCAAATTGCAGGTGTATGTTAGCTTAAGTGTTTAAGGAAAAAAATAACTGTAAAACAATACTTGCTTTGTTCTGTTCAGTGCGTTACATTAATGGGAAACATCAGCAGTGCTGTGCTGTTGCTATGCTGTCCCAAACTGATTTTATATAGTTAATGGCTTGAATGCTGTGTATGAGATGTGGCCCAGTTAAGAATTAACACAGAGTGATGAAATAAAAGCTAGAAAATTGAAAGTGAGATTCTATTTTAAGGTGCATAATATTATTGCAGAATATTGCTTTCAGATGTTTTTGTGTTTTAAAGTGCATTCCAATTATATATTTGTTAAAGTCTTACGTGGATATTAGAGCATTTATTATTCATGTGCAATAGCTGGGGCTCTGTAAACATTACCATAATAAACTGCTCTGTATACGAGGGTTTAATAATGTGGTCATAAAAGTGTGTTTTACACATTAAAATGGGGTACTGGTCTGCCAGAAAGCTTGTGCTTTAAAAATAGATAACATTATTTAAAGAGAGATTAAGAAGGAAATAGAAGAAAAAGTGGGCTGCGCCTAACTCATTCCTGATAAATGTTTGATCAATATGTTCTTTAATAAATAAAAAACCCCCCACTTAGCTAGAAAACTGCTGAGTTAATCTAGGATTCTTCAAGCCTGAACTTACACTTTGTGTCTGTTGCTACAAAAAATGTTCATACATATAATGAAGATGTGCTTTCCATGCAAAAAATAAACCTGCACTGTGTAAAACACGTCAGTGTCACAGGGTTTTTGTTTTGTGGTGCTACCTGTGAAGCTTCCGTAGCCTAAGGCACCTTTGGTACACGGAAATCCTTTGTTACCTGTCACAAATATGGGTCTGCGCCATGTTGTGGGAATTGTACATCTTTTCTTCTTCTCCACCAACATAAAATTAGCTATAGCTACATTGTGCTAAATGAGACCACCAGATTTTTGTGAGACATTCAGGAAAATGTTTAAAATCCTATTTAAAATACTGGACTCTGATGCGAAATAGGAGAGAAGATACATTCTTATTTACTAGAAATGCTATGAAATCTTGGAGATTTCCATGGAGAAGCTGAGAAGTACTCGCTACATTTACCAATACATCTTCCAATCAAGGCAAAAGTGGCAAGTCTAGATTCAGTTCGCTCATATGTCTTTTAGCTCTGAGATTCTTTAGGACGAGTTTGAAATGGTACTAGGGACTTCTTCACCTTGGCACTTACATGTACATTAATATGGTTTACAAATAACCAACACATTTGTGCTGTGGTCTGGAGTAACAATATTTAAATTTAATAGAAAGTTTTGATGTTTATTAGATTGTGGTTTTAAATCAGTTGGGTTTTGTGGCATTTTGCATTCAAGTTCAAAATTAATATTGTGTGTTGTGAGAAACATATGTAGAAGATACAAGTCTTCATATTTTTATTCAAGAGTTGACTTTGGGTGGATTCATAGGTGAGAGAATAGATACTCTGTAGATTTTTTTTTTGTATTTCCTGGATATAAGCTGAAATCCCTCAGTGATATTTTGTGTAGCAAGGTGTGTGAAATCAAATGAGGAATATTGTCCCTTGAAAATAAGAGCAAAACATACCTGAAAAGTGCCAAATAGTGTAAGCAGTATTTGCATATGCATTTTTAGCTATTGTAAATTAAGGCTTAATTTCCAGGATAGGTGTACTGAATCTGAGAAAAATTGTGGGAGTTCTCATTTTTTCAATGTCTTTTTCTTACATTTTAACTATATTATCAAGAAATAGAAAGGAATTAGCTTCTAGCAATGAGGTACCTCAATGAAATCTGAAAAACATTACCTTTTTCTTTTTTTTTTTAACTTTTTTGCTTTCATTTTACTTTTTTACTTTCATTCCTTGCCTAGCACTCTTGAAAACACTGAAGATTTTGGATGTGTTCTGCAGATGACAGTTAACCTGTTTGTATTTATCAGGCATGAACTGTTGCTGTTGAATATGTGCTGTTCCATAAACATTGGAAGGATAACCAAGTGACTTGTGTTTTTCTGTTGTCTTCCAAGGGACGTCAGAGATGGCTTCAGAAGAAAAAGCTTCTATTCCTCTCATTATGTGAGAGATCGATCCCCTCACAAGAGGGACTCTCCTTTCTTCAGGGAATCACCAGGGAGCCGAAGGGATTCTCCGCACAGCAGATCTGGCTCTAGTGTCAGCAGCAGGAGCTACTCTCCTGAAAGAAGCAAAGCCTATCCTTTCCACCAGCATAGCAGAAGTATGTCATCTTTACATAAAAGAAATATTTCTTCTCAGCAAGGTAATGCTGGATTAATGATGTGAACTGGTTAGTGAGGTGAAACTGCAACTCACTGTACAAGCCTTTTTTCCTTACATGCTCTTTTTAAAATGGGAATAGCTGACATTTTGTACCATCTATGTGCTGTCTGCTCTGGTTGTTTCATTATATTCTCTGTTCCCTTATGTATTTCATGTGGGAGATTGTAGGTGTTATTTTGTTCTCAGGTCTAGACTGACTGTAGGAGTTTCAGCTGCACAGCTTTTTCTAGTATTTTATGTTCTTTTTAGCATCAGCTCCTGTTACTTCTTTTTGCGCTTCATTGGATTCCCTGACAAGAAACTTTGCTTCATCTACAGCAGATGAAGACATTTCTTCCTGCAACCAGAATAAAACAGGAATTAAAAAAAATGGAGAAATGAAAGTACATACTTCTACAAGTTGCATTTTCTCTAAATTTTACTAGGCTTTTGAAACTGATTGTTGTTTAGCAATTACATTTCAATGTCAAAACTTGTCAGATCTTTCTCTCCTCAAAGCTATGTGAAGCATATCTCAGTTTAGTCTATTCTGACTTTTAAAAGCTTGGCTCTTAATGTTGCCCAGAAGTCTGATGAATCATCTGTTTTGAAAATATTTGAGAGGTTTCATATTTAAATGTTTTTTGGGGGAAAAAAAAGAAATTGCATTTTTTAGTATACTACAATCTTAGCCACTCTATTTGTACAGCTTATGTAAATTAATCCAATTTGATCTCCCTTTCTGCAAATGCTTTCTAGTAAACTATGCAAACCTACTGTTCATTTTGGCAGCTTTTTAAAAAATAATTAGTTTTTTTTACTCACTGAGGAGGCACATTGTGTTTCCAGAGTGACACTGAACCATTATGCAGCACTTCCTGTCAAAAAAGATCTTTGTAGTTTAGTTAACATTGCAGTCCTTTTAACATTTTGTAGCAATACTTAATGAACATAAATTCCTCTAAGTGTAGGAGAGGAAGAAAAAAATAAGATAGTTAACTAATTTATTAGAAGTCTTGTAGGTGTGCAGCTTGTAATTACTAGGGACAGGAAAACAATGTTGTGAGAAACCATATAGAATTTTGGAATGTTTCATGGGGCTTTTTTAAATTTTGAGCTGACTTTGATCATGTATGTATATACTGTATTGTTAGAATTACTCAGACAATAGTGGAGATGGTGATGTGGAAGCAAATATGTTCAAAAACCAGAAAAGATCCTAATCAAGAGAGAAACTTACATCTGGGTCTATGGTTTTTGATATTGTCTCCCATTTGCCTGGTTAAATACCTTTCCCAATCACCTTTAGATAAGTTTTAAGAGACCAGCTGAGTTGTACACTGGACTATTTATTCCTTTCCCTGGAAAGGAAGACTACTAAAATGTCCCTCTAGATGACAGAATTAAAATACCTATTTGCAATGTAGAAATGGTTTAAATAATGCTTTTAGAATAATTTTTGAATCTGATTTGCCTTAGGTAAGCTCATGTATTGCATATTTAAAAAGGAACATCAAGTGGGACGTCTCATATATATCAGTAGTGCATTTTAATGGATTTACAACATGGAAAGTATATACTATTTCTTGTGGAATTTGCAATATGGCATATTTCTAAAGTATTATAATGCTGTTTAAAATCATGCTATCTGAATTGGTTTGGCCACATGGCTTCCACTGAAGAAGGAATATCCCACACTCTACAGCCCTTCATACATTAGGTTAAATACAGAATTTAAAGAAAGAAAACTGTGGGGACATGAAGAAGCTTGGTAAAGGGAGGGAAGGGGCTAATGGAAAGGTCAAGCATTCATCTGTGATGGGAGAACACGGGGAGAAGCAGGATTGGTATTCCTTCACAGGCCCAGGCAGTAAGGGGTCAGTAGAGTGGTGTGCTGAGGAGATGCAAGAAGGCAAATACTGGTGCTTGGAGAGTGGCATGTTTAATTTTACAGGTAGGGCTATGGGGCTCAAAATAGCCACACACATTCTGAAAAAAATGGTGTAATAATGTCTTCTAATTAAATGGTGGTTTTTCACTTCAATGACTTCGAATAATTTTCGGCCATTTGTATCAATTAATTTCATCTGTTCAGGTGCAAACATATAGTCCATTCAATTGAGAAAATCTTTAAAGAATCCAGTCTGATAAAGGAGGAATGTGGGAGGCAGAGTTAGAGTAGTCCATAAATTTAAAAGGAGGTGGCTTGTCTATGGGGCTGAAAAGCAGGTGTCACAGGAGCTAAACTTGTGTTGCTTAGTGGTGACAAGGGAGATGTTCTGTGCTTTGTTGCTTTGACTCATTAAACTAGAGCTCTATTTAAAGCCATAATGAACAATCACATTTATAGTTTTACAAAAATAATTTCTATCCCGGTTTTCATAACTCTTTGATATATTTTTAAATGAATCTCTTTAATAATTGTATTTATAAAAATTAATTTGAAGCCAATGTAAGCATACATTACCTTGGCTTATTTCTGATCAGTCAACTGTTTCCCAGTGAGTGTGAATAGTCTGGTTAATATAGGCCTAATGACAACGTGTTTGCTGTTTCACTTACTTTTTGCAGATGTTTTAGATGTAATCTGTGGACCTCAACTTGAAAACTAGTAGTTTACACTGCAACCAGTTCTGTTGCTGTGGGCTGCCTGTAACTGGTCTGTGACAAGACTATGTGATTGTGATTAGCACTGTGAATTTGATTTAACATTTTGCCCGTTTTTAACTTTTATAAGAAAGACAGTGATCTTACAAGAAACATTTACTCTGAGGCAGATACAATGCAGGACTGTTTCCCATGGCAGGTCCTTTCAACATACTGTGGCCTGCTAAACTAGTTCATACACTACCTGGTTATCTTTAGTGATTGACTCGTGTCTGATATTTCAACTGTTCATATTATTGCAGGAATATTAAAAACTGAAATCACATAATCTTGCAGAATCATACTGATACACCCTTTCAGTTAATGATGGAAAAAAGGACAGTGGGCTTTCTTAAATGCATGAAATGACACAGCTGTATCTTTTCTTTCCTTGGGAAGAGAAAAAAAGTGTTACCAATATTTATCAGATGATGGAGTACGTGGATTTTACAGAATCATAGAATCTTGGAGGAAAAGACCTCCAAGATTGAGTCCAACCTCTGACCAAACACCACCCTGTGAACTTGACCATGGCACTAAATGCCATGTCCTATCATTTCTTGAACACATGCGGGGATAGTGGCTCCACCACCTCCCTGGGCAGCTGTTCCCAAGCTTAACCACTCTTTCAGTGAAAAGATTCTTCCTAATGTCCAGCCTGTGCCTTCCCTGGCACAGCTTGAGGCCATTTCCTCTTGTCAGTTGTTGCCTTGGGGAAGAGTCCAACTCCCATCTTGCTACAACCTCCTGAGGATGATAAGGTTCATGTCTGATGTGAGAAAATTTCACTGCAATTTTTCTAAGCCAGTAGGCATATTTGCAATATAAATCTTTAATTTCTCAGTCATTAACTTTTTGTTAATTGTAGGTAAAGAGAGGCCAGTTCAGTCACTGAAAACATCAAGAGATGCATCACCTTCAGGGTCCACAGCAGTACCTTCATCAAAGGTGAATTTTCTTTTTGAGTATTTCACACCATGGTTTTGGATTGCTCATTTTTTCCTCAGTTGAAAGGAGATACTGCGTACACCTGTTAAAGTGCATATTCCTTACTATATTACTTCCTATTCCTTACAATAGGACTAGGTCTTAGAATTCTGTGTTGTTGTGAGTATGTTAGTATTATTGCTCATTTTGACACAGAGACACCTGCCACGTTATTCAGTGGGGAAAAAAAACAGGCTTTGGTTGTGCTATGTCATTCTAAGTGAAGACACATCTCTCTTAAAACTGCTGTGCCAGCTGATTGTCATTGTCCTAAAGGGGGAAGGCAAGTGATGTATTTTCAGTGATGTAAATAGGGAAAATAAGATAAAAGCTATTATGCACAAGTTACACTGATTTGGATCATAAAATATACTTTCTAATTAGTTTGCTTATAGATTCAGCACACTGCAGCTTAATATCAAATCCTTACTTAATGCACACCTTTGAGAACAAGGAGGCATTGCAAGGTCTCTTGCTCTTGGGTTAATATGTAGCGTGAGTTGTATTCTGTAAGTGTTCTACATTCTTCTTCAGTCAGGTCTGATCTATGCTGTATTGTTTTTTTGCCATCAGTTTGCAAGTATCTGCTGGCAGTGGATATCCACTTGATATAGGCTGCACAAAATGAAACTTTGGTGGAAGTCATTTCCCCAGACTGCATAAATATTTATTTGGTATGCATCAGCTGCAGAAATGGAAATACTTCCATGACTGTTTATTGATTTTTCTCTTGAGTCCCCAGATCTGCTTATAATGTAACTGCCCTGTGTCAGTGGAGCATTTTGGAATCAGCCTTTTGGCTGGAATTGCACTGAGCAGTTGAGTTACCTAAGTGCTTCACTGACTCAGAAGTAGTGACAGAAGTAGTCTTGGCAAAACATGGACATCTCCAGAGCCAGAGTCTTACAATTTATCAAGGCTTGAGAAATTAGTTATATGCTATGTATTAGTGATTAAAGGAGATGATTTTCAATGCTCTAAGCTATAATTTAGCTTTGAAATTCTCACAAAGGTATATGTTTTCATAGCAATACCTCTTTTCACTGTAGTATCTATTTGGAAATCTAAAAAGGTATTTTTATCTATAATTATTTTTTACATATTCATGCATGTGAATTAATACATGTTGATGTTACGTGATCTTAGCCACCTGTTTGACTACAGCATGAAATCTTTTGTGTTTTTCTTTATTAACTGTATAGACTGTAAGCCTTGGAGCAACACAGAGCGAAAGGATGTGTGAGACAGGGACAGCTGCTGAGCAAAGTGACAGGCTTTTGCTTTTCTCTGGTATTGATGAGATAAAAAAAAAGACACACACAAAAAAAGACTTCTGTTTGGAGGCAAGGCTGGGGGGAGAGGGGTTTAGGTTTTTTTATGAGATCTATTAGGTTGGTTGTTTCTTGCAAGTTTGCAGCCTAAATAGCTGCTGCTATTTTTATCTGAGAAAGATGTTCCTGTTCTGTCTCTTCAGCTGAAGCATACCTGTGCAAATACAGGTTTAAATTCCATAAAATTAACTCAGGATTTAATACATATTTATCAACATTCAACCTATAGAATTAAATTTAGTGAGAGTAAACAGATTTTTTTTTCTGTATTCCAATCCAGAAAAATTGGCTTGTGGAAATATAGTAGGTCATGTGAGATTTTCTATGAATTATATTGAATTATATTACTCCTTTCTTATAAGAGCCCTCTTCATATCCCTGCATATTGAACTTTGTCACCTTTGTGACTTCACTGGTTGTAATTCTGTGATTTGCAGTTAGAGAAAACAGGGATTCCTATTGGAACATTGTGTTGCACTTCTCTTCTGGATTCAGATAAAGGTGGTGTCTTTGACACAGAATCCTGGAAGGGATTTTTGTATCTCTTTTTCAGATACCCATCTTAGTGTTGCAATTTTTAATGCTACAGTGATATAGATTCTTTGGGTGCTTCTATACATTTAATTTAAGTACTTAAATACCACATAGTGGTAACAAGATTTATAAAGCTAGTTATTCCTAAACTGATATTTGTCATTGTTTGCTGCTCTGATAGTAAAAGCCAAATGGTATTCTTAGAGAGAAATCAATTTTTAACTATTATTTATGTGAGAATTTCCATTTGAAAAGGTAGATTAGAATAACATAAAGTTATAACTGACTCCATTATAAATGATTAGCATTCCCCCAAATTAAAAAAAAAAATGGATTTTAATAGAACCGGTTCTGCTCACTTAATTTGTATAAAATATATTTTGTCCCAAATTAGCTCAGGTTTTATACCCTACCTAGTATTTAACAGTTTATTTTAATTTTTTTTACAACCTTTTATACGTGAAAATCACATTGAATTATTAGTTCACTCCACTCTTGTATCTGGCTTCTTTCAGTGCCCAACAGGTCTCAACATTTTTTTCTATTATCTCTGACCCGTGAATTTAATAAACGTTATTTGAAAAGTATCGTCGTTTTCTAGCAGCCCACTGACCTTCACTGATTTATCTTTTTTTCCTCCTCTCTTATTTCTTGATTATCTGCTCTCTCCCCTCCCACTTTTCTTTTTAAAGAAATTGGACAGCAAATGAATTAATTTCAACTTTATTTTTTCCTATGTTAAAACATTTATTTTAATTTTGAAGATTTTTGAAGATTTTTGCCACATGTAAGTGTATTTCATGTTAAACTTTGTAATGTTTTTGTACAGGCCTTGGAGAAGACCAACAGACTGTCAGAAAAGGAACTTGCAGAAGCTGCAAGCAAGTGGGCAGCTGAAAAGTCAGAGAAGGCTGAGGAAAGCAATTTACCTGAAATAACAGAGTATGATGTAAGATAGGATTATTAATCCACTTAATTCAAAGTGTTACAACAATAGGCTCTTGTTTTTCTGTACTCTTCATAAAGGCACATTTTGTAACTTAATCCTGAATTTTTCTGCCTATGCTATTAAATATTTGTTGAAAGGGAATGAGAGGGTGACTAAAACCTTGCAATTTATTTATTTTGAAAAAATACACAAAGCCAAAGTATTGTTAGTATAATTTGAATTGATGTTGAGCTGCAACTGACATAATAAAGTTTCAGGTCTCCCAAGCATTCTCCAAGAAGCTCTTCTAATAGTGTAGGTCTGTATGCCTACTCATCTCCTTAAAATTAGGAGGGGACTTCTGAGTCAGAACATGAGTGTACATGTGAAACACAAGACTTAAGGAGAGAAACTCTGGTTTGTTGAGTTCCTTTTCAAGCCGTGCCAGCCTACCTTGTCCTGTATTCTTTTCCAGAAAGCAGTCCTCCAGTATGTTTTCTATTTACCCCAGAATGCTTATTTCATTATTAATCAACATTAATTATTTGCCAGTTTTTCCTTTTTGTTTTCACCTGTCCTTGTCTTCTACTACTGGCTATATTGAAGTGTGATTATAGCCCTTCTCAGTCATTTGTTACACTGCTCTCTTGGATAGGATGTCTTTTTTGGGTTCTGTTATGTTAGTAGAAAATGTATTTGTCATTTAAAACGCCTCAAATGTTATGTAATCTAAAATGATCTGGTTTAGTTCTGTGATACTTTTCTCTTTAACTTTCACTTTGTTTCAACTTTAGAGGCGTTCTTACAAAAAGCAAAATAATATCTACTTCACAAAGCCATGTTTTAACCTTTCCAATTAATGGGTTTGATTCTTTTTATTTGTTTGTAAATAATTTTAGAGAAAATGAATGTGTCTTGGGAAGCATCACATTTCCAGTTGTAGAATGTAAGGGCTAGGTTAGAGAAATAAATTCACTGAATCCATATTTATCGAAACTTTCAAGTCCCGTCCATTGATGTAGTGGGTGAATGCATGAGCAGCTCCTCAGTAGTGGTCAGGAAGATCTAGTTGGATACATAAACTGGAAAAGGCAATTAAAAAAAGAAAAAAGGGGAGGAAGTGTAAGAGTGGAGAAAAAGCAACAGCTGATCCAAGGATGAATACCATATGAAGGAGAACAAATGCATGGACATTTCTGAGAGGTTCAGCAGAGAAGTATCACTGTGGTTCTTGATGAGGGGAAGGTAGTGCAAGGGAGGAAAGAACAGAGTGGGTCATATGGAGAAGAGTTGTTAAAGGCTTCCTAAATGCCTCAGAGAAAATTGCAGTGGCAAAAAGATTAAACATAGGGAATCAAAGTGAAGCAATTGTAGTCTATTGTGGTACAGTCTGAGATTTATTGACTAAGAAAGTGGGCTGTGGAAATGCTAGTGAAGGAGGTGAGGCATCTCATTCTATCTTAAAAAAAAGGACTTCTCACCTTGATTAGTAGGCTGTCGCATAGGAATTGCAAGTGTTCTTAACTTTTTCCTGTTTATGTTACATAGTGCCTAATAATTGAACTTTGTGCTGTACTGAGCTTTTTAGTAGCCTTCACTCACTCACTCACTCTCAGGCATTTCATTCTTTACTGAGATAGCAAGAGTTGGGATTCTGTCTTAATGGTTTGTTTCGCTGCTAAGGTTTGAGCATATGTTCACAGGATCACTTAAGCTTTTTACTTCCTTTTTCTGTCTAATGCTTTTCTCTTTCATGTTAGTTAAGTCTTAAGATTGTTCACCTCTATTTTTGACTAACAGAAACTACTTTTCATCTTCTGCAATTTTCAAATCCTATTTATTAAAGGAAGTTACAAATTTGTTTCATAATACCGGATTTAAATCCCGCTGTAAAACAAAATTACTCCGTTTTCTGTATAAACTCCTTGGAGTTGGTATCTGCTTTCTTTGGAGTAGGAATACTGTATTAATTTCTGTTTTAGAGGGAAGTTTATACAATTCCTATACTTCAGTTTGATTTTTCATGTTACTAGAAATCTTCAACTCACATGTTTGCCTTTGCTATACGATAGTTATTGCAGTTTCTTTAATAATAGACCTGTGGCCCTGCTTCAAGAGTTCTCCCTGACAACATTTTTATTTTGTTGATGCGTGTGTACCTTTGATTTTGTTACTTTTATCGTTTCTCAGAAGGCTAATCACAATTTCATTGTGGATTTTTCTTGCTTTCTGGTGTTAAAAATACCACATATACAAATTTCTACTCAGTGGATAGGCAGGTAGAGGTTATGTGACATTGTCTTTACACAGTTAAGGCTGTGTCACGGGGGGTTTTATCATGTCATGTTTTCTACATGTTTAAAATCTGTATTTCTGTATCTGTTAGAATTGTAGCAATAATACTTCACTAATAGTCTTGATGAACTAACTCATTTTTCTGATGATTGTATTTGGGCTTTTGGGTTTTCTTCCTCACACTCCAGTTTTTATTTTTCTCTGAAAACTGGATTTTTTGATTGTTTTGTTTTTTTAAGGCTGGATCTTCAGCTCCATTATACATTGAGCAAACAGAGGAAGCAGAAGCAAATCTAATGGATAATACAGAATTATACGAGGACAGCCAGCTTCTTACTCGTTCAAAAGCAATTGCAGCTAAGACAAAGGAGATTGAACAGGTGAGTCTTCTTGGCATTTTGTCACTAATACAGTAATGGTTTGCTTTGCTAAAATTACCTTGATTTATTTTTTCCTCCTCCTTGGAGTGTAATATGAATGTAATTTGATTTTTCAAGATGATGTGGTAACATCTCCAACTGCTTCATTCCAAAGAACCATGGCATTTATCTGCACATGGAAATTAATGGTAGTTTTCTGCAACTTACATGCATCAACTGCTGTTTTGCAAGCTAAGACAGTGAGCGCCTTCTTAATTCTAGTGGCCTTTGTTCAGTTGCTTGTGAGGCTGTTTCCTGAGTTGCAACACTGTTCCTTTTTATTGACACTTGAAAAACAGCTTTCTACTCAATTGTTTTTGGTTTGGGTTTTTTTTTTTCCTTCTATTAATATTGGTTTTGCATAATCATGTTCATGGTGGAAACAGCTTTCCACATGTGTGGGGTCCTGCTGGAATGGAGTTTACCAGAGTGTGCTATAACTATGAGAGCCATGTTGCAGTTGGTTTATCCCTGTGTGTCTGATCACAGGGTCACAAATGACCTAAAAGAGCTAGGACCAAATGCATAAAATTAGGACTTTTTAAAAACTATGGACTGAAAAATATACACAGGCTAGAAACAGATTTTTAAAAACAGCTATTGTGATTAGTTAGCCTCATGCTGCTGAATCTATGGTTAAATTTTCCTAGGCCCTAAGGACAGGGTTATAGTGAAATGCGATGAAAATTTGGTCATAAACCCCAAATATTGTTTTCTATATGATCTAATGCTATTGTGTTTGGTAGAGTTTGCACTTAATTCTAGGGAAATTTAAATTATGTTTTATAAAATGGAATACTTCTAGGAACTTAGTTCACAAAAGCCTGAGGAATAACTTAGATTTGGGTTTTGCACAACCAGTTTCTCCTGTTGTTGATTTGAATATTGAAGCTGTCAGCTTCTGCAGAATTTAAATAAGATTCTAGAATGATGATAGAAGTATTTTACGTAACTGAACAAGATGCTTATTTTCTTATAAACCAGGTACTGTGAATTTTTTAAGAATTAGACAAGATTTTTATTTATCATTAAAAATTAAGGCTGGAAAATGAACTACATATTTTTACATATTTAAAATGAACTACGTGGGTGTCTGGTGCTGTTAACCGGCTAGCTCTCTCACTGGGCTGCATATAAGGGGTACAGCCTTGTACCTTTTCGGTGGGTCTGAACCTCAAGCAGGAACGGGGACTGTGTGGAAGAAAAGGAGGACTCCCACGGGGGTTTCACTAGGCTTTATTCCACCCAGAGAGGACTGCCCACAGGCAGAGAGAGCTGCCCACAGGCAGAGAGAGCTGCCCACAGGCAGAGAGAGCTGCCCACAGGCAGAGAGAGAGCTCTGGCTGGCCCTCTGTTCTCATCTTAAGTACAGGGGGCCTACACTGAGCAGGAAAATACCTGGAACCAATCCTTTGGTGGGGGGGGAAAGTGACCAAGAACAGGAACACTTAACAGAACAGTATATGAATAGAAAGGGGAATGGGGAACTTGAGAACAGGCTGAATCACCCTGAAGCCTCCCTAGAACCTTTCAGGCTTTAGAGTGGGGTGGCAGTTGTGATTGACATGACCTATCACCAGGGAAAGACCACAGGGGGTTTGGGCATGGGGGTCTAGGAACAAACCGTTTATAACCATAAAACAGATAACAAAACACCCAAAACTTTGGAAACCCAAAATGCACACCACAACAATTAACTGCTGGATCTGCAATTAAATTTTCTGGATTTTTAAAAAATTGTTGTGATAGACCTGATGATTTTCATAATCGTCATGAATATCATGAGTCATCATAATAAAACACTGCGAGTATTCCTACTATATAGGGAATCAGTCTGGAGAAATTTGTACACTGTTGTGTTTACTTTGAGTTCTCAGCATCTAAAAGTTTAAGAGGTAGTTTTTCAGTTTGCACTGGACAGCTATTAAGGTATTTTAAATAAGTTAGAAATGAAGTCAGACAGGGCATGTGCCACTGGTTATGTGTTGAAGAATTGGTGAGGGCCCAGCTAATGTTTGAGGAAGTGAGGTTTGGCCCGTTGAACCTCTTCTACTTCTGTCTCCTAACTTTTTCTTTCTCTTGGAGCACCAGATCTAATGATGATTGCTTTGTGGTTCATATTTATTCTCAACCTGATTACCAACTATTTCTTGGCTGTTCCAGACTCCCGATAAAGCCTTCTTTGCTTTGCCCTCTCCGTATCCATTTGTCTCTGAAGCTCTAACTTGGAAAAGGAGCAAAATTTTCCAAATATGTGCTTTGACTTCACAGGATGGTACTATTTGAGGAAAACCCAGAGGCAAAAAACGGTGCTGACAGAACATGCAGGGTGTCGCAATGAGCAAATCAATTGCTGTGCAGCAGAGAAACAGGCAGTCTGATGCCCTGGGCAGGAGGGAGGTGGCAGCTTCTGATGTAGTCTGTTTGTTCTCTTAAGAAAAACAAGTGAAAATATCCCTTGAGCAATTGCATAAAATATTCATACAGGTGTTCTGTTTTAAATTAGTCCATCTCAGTATCTTGTGCATCGCTCATATCACTCTTTTGTAACGTTGCCTCTGCCTTTTCTCTCAGCTACAATAACACAATTACCAATTTCAGAATTTTAAATGAAGCGTAATTGTAAATGATCACCCTGGCTCATCAAGAAAATGGTTGTGTATTATTTATTTGACGAGGACTTACTGTGACCATTCATGTAAAATCATGTCATTTGAAGAAAAAGTAAGTTCTTGGTGTGCTGATGATGGCAGGGTAAAATGTGTCCAACGAAGGAAGGGCTTGTTGCTGTTTGCTATATGGTGACTACCTTTTAGGAACCTGCAGTTGCTTTGCAAATGTTAACTGAAGCTGACACAAAGAGAGGAAACTAGAAGTTCTGCTCATGGATAAAGGCTTGGAAAAATCCAGACACTGTTTAAACAGAGCCAAGAATTATCTGTGTCACTCCCAAACTAGAAAAACTTTGAAGTATATATTTCATTTGACATGTGCCAGTATTACCTGGAAAGGAAGGATGTGGTTGCAGATGCACATATGCTTGAAAACATTCCTGAACTGGGACTGCAGATCCTGGACATTTTTGGTCTCATCTTTGAAACAACAGGCATAGTGACATTATTGTGGAAACATCCTAGGTTGCATAGGACTTACCCGAGCCAATGTCCTCAACACAGGGCCTGGGATCAGATCATTCAGGGCTCTATCAAATTGAGCCCTCTGTATTTGCAGTGAAGGAGGCCCCGCTGTTTCCCTGGGCACCCTCTTCCAGTGTCTTGGGCTCTTTGTCTTGAGCTCAGCTGCCATTGCATTCCAGAACATGGTTTCTTTCCACCAGGTTTCTGCTCACTTCTTCTCTTGACAGCTTTCAGTCTGCACTCTTGAACTGCAGAATCCCAGCTCCTTGATGTGGTCCCCTGCTTTTGGGTCCAGCTCCACTGGGAGCAGGCTCTGCTGCTCTCAGGGAAGGGTTTATTTCCTAGAGCCCTCTGGCTCTGACACTTCATGATTGGAAGAATAGGGTTTTTTCTGGCACTTTTGCATGGCAGGTACTGTGGAAACTGTTCCCTTCAATCCAGGTGCAGAGTGTTTTCAATCTTTGTGCTTCTGCGTGGAGTGGAAATTCTACAGCATTAATGTGTGTCTCCTATTTTAATATATTCCATTATGTGTTTTTTAATGTTCTGTCTATAATAAAAAGCTTTGGAGAGTTTTTTTAATAAATAGAATACTGAAATAATTGGCTTTCTGGGTTAGGATGTTTTTTGATTGTTTGGTTTGGTTTTGTTTTTTTTTTTGAAGTTAGCTGTTTCCTTAGATCTTTGAACACGTATTTCCCTCTTTTCTTTGCTTTTACACTTTTGAAATGAGGTGTTAAATGTTGTCTGAGCATTTGTCTGAGCATGGTGAGGTAGAACCCCCATTAAACAGATGCTTAAGAGATTGGTCTGATTACTTGAAAACAGCATAGTGGATTTTGCATCTGCATGTCAGGATCAATGAATGTCTATAGTTTGCTAATGTAACCAGTTCATGCACTTTTTAAATATCTTTGCATTTAATAACATGCATTATGCATTAAGGTAATATTTTGAACTTGTTTAGTTTCTGGTTTTATATAGTTAAGGATCAGCTTATGCTTTTAGCATGTAATGTGCTGAAGTGTGGTGTTTTTTTTGGAAGGGATGACAAATACGTCCCTGGTGTTAAATTCATAATTGGAGCTATTCAGCATCAGTGTTACACAAAAGGCTATCTCTTTGTTCTTCCTTCATGAGCTTGAGTAGCAGGGATTCTTGAAATGTCTTATCTTGTCTAGACATCAAGTCTGTAACACTGTGTTAATTAGTCCATTATTATGTGTCCACTTTTCTTACAAGTTGCATATTCAAGTTAGAGTGACATGTATTACCTCTGAAAATCTATTCTTTTCTGAAGACAAATTTTACCAAAGGACAATTTTACCAAGTACCCTCCTAGATTCTGGCAAAAAAATCAAACCTGTGAGTTTCTGTCTCAGTTTGGTTAGTACCACAGAGTTCTGGCATCTATGGAATTAATTAAGTACAGGAATTAATACATTCATGAATGCTTTTTTATTCTGAATGGAATCACTGGCTGACTCTATGCTTTCAGTTCACCAATGGTTTTAAATGTTCAGCGGAACAATATTTTTGCATGTTTAAACATAGTTTAATTGGTTCTTTAGTTGACATTCTAAATTGATATTGCTTGTTAAGAGTCCTCAATAGTATTAATGAACTGTTATCCTAATGGGACAGCCTTCTTGCTGGAAGATGCTGAAAATCAGAGATCTTTCTAAGGCTTGTGTTTGAAACTTCATAGCTATGATGCATAGAAAGAAGGAAAAATGGGGGTGTGGCTAGGTCCAGGCTGTCCAAATTCTGTTTCCAGGTCTGTTGTCTGACTCCTTTACTTTTTTAGGTGAATTACTGACATCTCTGACCTAGAAGTTAGAATTAAGTAAGAAAAACAGGTTTTAGCAGTTACAGTGTGTGTGTAGTTTGAGAAGAACTGTTTCTTGTTCCCCTTCTTTGTCATAGCTCTTGTTCTGGTAAGATCTATGTGGCAAGAGCTGAATTGTCTTTGTGTGTACTTAACACTTGTTAGTGAGACTCTTTTCTCTGGAGATGTTGCTCTGAGAGAAGACTGACCTCTCACAAAGTGATACTTTACACTGAAAGGACTTTGTTAAAAAAAATTGGTTCCAATATCGACAAAACATGAAGAAAATTATACAGACATTTCTGTCATAATAAAATAGCTACAGATTGTGTAGTGTTTGGGAGTTTACTGTATGCCTTACTCCCTGCCCCCACCCCCTTCTGTGTCCTTTCCTAGTTTTGTTTTGCTTCAAGCAAAATTATTTTACAGTTCTTCAACAATACAAAGATGAAAGAGGATGTAAACATGAAGTAGCTTCTTCATCTTGGCTAGGGATAAGCTCATGGTGAGTGCATTGGAAAATTTTTGTAAGTCTTGGATATGACAGATTAAGTGTCTTAAGTTCTAGCAGTTTTAGTAAAATAAGTAAATTAATAAATGAAAGCAATGGGAATCCAGGAAGGGATGAAGGAGGATGTCAGAGCTGGCCCTTGGATGTACCTTTTCTTTTGAAAAGCTCACTTCAGCTGAGCCAGGGAAACTGGTTAGTTTCCTTAGATTAGCTTGTTGGTCTGCTTATGCTGTTGTTCATTTCAGGCAAAATTATCTAGGTTAGAAAAAATCCCCTAATTAAAATATAAGTTAAGAAGTAGGTGAGTGAAGTGAAGCTGAAGGAACTGGAACAGTAGCTAAAAACACATTAAAGGATTATTTCTGGTTGTGGATGAGGTCAGACATGCTTTGTTTCTGACAGGGGTAGACCAGACAAGAGTAACAGGCCAGCTGAGAGTAAAAGATCAGGAAGCTGTAGATTTTTCACTCCTTCCTAGTTTTGCTGTTGTCCTTCAAACCTTCTGTAGTTAATACACAGTGACAAGGCCTTAACGATGGACTCATCATCATCAGTCTAATTTGATTGGTAGCGTAGTATGTATCATGCCTCCTCTGAGCTTATGTTTATTTTACTTAAATGTATGTTGTAATTAAGTGTGTTGATTTATTTTTTCCTAATCAGGAAAACATTTGTGTCAGATTTTGTTATTTGCCTTAAGCTTCTCAGAAAAAATGGTGATTACTCTTTTACTTAATTATATCATCTGCCTATGTGGTTTATTAGTTTTCATGTATCAGTATCCCTCTCCTTATGTATAAAAGTCAAGTGATTTATTTCTTTCTACATATTCTTTCTACTATTCTGCCTTTTCTTTCATATTAATTCTGACCTGCTAATTTTTCTACCATCTTTTAGTATTTATTCTAGACTTCCTTTTTACCATTACAAAATTAAATCAGTCACATTGTAATGCTTACTTGATCTCTATATTTTATGCTTGCCTTAAGCTTTGTGCTGGCTTGGGGGGGTGGTGGTTTTGTTGGTGGGGTTTTTTTTGTGCTAGGGTCTTTCAATTTTGCAAATACCACCTATTTGTTAGAAATTCCTGTTTTCATGTTTATGAAACTGCAAGGTGGAGAATATAAAAGCTTTTGGTAGGTTTCTTCATTGTATCTTTTTTTCTCCTTACAAATACATTTATTCGAAACAGGATACTTGTAAAAGGTCATGAAAACTTTAGCTACTTAACTTTTCTTGTGTTTGGGCCACCATGCTTTAGAAGTTGTAATCCTGCATGTTCCATTTGCTCAGCTGTGTTCTATTCCCTTTCTGTGGACATTAATGGGTTATTTGGTGTGCACTGCTGTGTTCGTAATTGCAAACTGCTGCATATGCAAAACCAGTGCAACTCATTTTACTCAGCACCTGAAGGTATGGTTTAATAAGGAAATATATTACCACATTTCAGATTTTTGCCAGCAGCTTTTTTCATTGGGAAGCTGATAAAAATGAGTGTTATTTAATATGCAGCACTCATAGGGAAATAATTTTAAGAGAATTTAATACCAGAAATGTATGCGTTTATCCAGTAACAGTGGGGTATTTCTTAGAGAGGTTTGAATTAAATGCAACTCACCTTTAGATTTTACCACCATTCATTGAAGATCATGTTTGTTTGCCTTATGTTTTTTCATGTAAACAGTTTTAGGCCTGTGCTGATCACATTATTTTGAAGTTGCCAAATGCTAGCTATTCAACCCACTGACAAATGCAGAATTTTTGATGTAGTGGCACTTCATAGTGTGATCAACCAACACTGCAGACTGCAGGCTCTCAGAGGATTGTTTGCTTACAGATGTTTTTAAAGGGCATTGTTTACAGGTGTTACAATTTGGTGGCAGATCTCTGGAAGACTTAAATGGGAGAGAGATAGTAATTAGGTACTTGATGAAATTGCTAGACTTAGTTGAAACCAAAAGAAATGTGAAAAAACGTTCAAATCTGAAAGACTAGATCAACTTCTTGGTCAGATAAAGTGAAAATGTAAGGAGTTATTCATTAAATAGCATTTTTTCAATCAAAATATGGTAGTGACTGTCTGACTTAAAATTTTTGGTTCTGTTGTGAGAAACCCAAAGAGAAAAACAGGATGAAAGACTTGGAAACTATAATAGTGAGTGGGCTGGAAAGAAGAAAGATTAGTTTCAAGAGATGATGAGTGTCAACAGGATTGGAAAAGGTGTTAGGAAGAGAAAAAACTCACTAAAAATGTGTGGGCCTTGACATATAATTAGGAATTAATTTTGAGAAATTGCCTACTGAAGAAGCTGTCAAAAGTTCAGATGCTTGGAAGGATAAGCAGAATTTACACTGGCAAACTTCCTGGGAATGATGAAGGATAAAACCAGAAACGAATCGTCTGAGCCTCGATAAAGGCAGTAGTTTCTGTGGGAGTGAGGGTTATTGTTCTTGTGGATTGAAGGTTATTGTTTTTGTGGATTGGAGGTTTTTTTGTTTGTTTGTCTGGGTTTGTTTCTTGGGGTTTTTTGTTTGCTTGTTTGTTTTTGGTTTTTTATGATGAGCTTTTGTTCTTGGTTTTAATAACTTGGATTTAATTCAGAGGATAGATCCTTCTCTCCAACTTGGTCTCCAGCTTATTCTTGCTTTAACAGAAGGGCATTGATGGATTTAAGAAGTAGGTTAGCAGTGTGATTTTTATTTTTGAACTGTTTTAAGGATGAAAGATAAAATTATCTCTTAGTAGGCTCAATCCACTGAGGATTAAAGTTTTAAGTATTTTTTATTCTTACAACATCATTGTAATTAGAGAAACTTGCTGCTTTCTGGATTGAAACAGAATAAGAACAGAATCAGTCCTGTATACCTAGTAATTAGATCCAGAAATTTAAATTCCACCAGAAATAGCTTAAGCTGAAAGAACTACTGTCTGGCATGTCTACTCCCCCAAACACTGATGATATATTAGCCCTATCAGTATTCCTGGTACAGTCTGAGCATTGATCTTCTGAAAGAGAGGATACAGAAGTCCTGGTGGTGCTTAGAACAAGATAAATCTAGGGCAAACAGAGAACGGTGTCATTAGGAAAAGTTTCATAAAACCATTTGTGATGATGGCATGGTGGTAACTGAGCAAATAAGTAAAAACCCATCGAAAGTGGCAAATGAAAGGTAGTGACGAGAGGGTAGGTGACAAGAGGGATGTGATGTTTGGCATGGAAGCTGGTTTCCATTTCTCCTGCACTAACAAGTACTTTCAGGCCTTAGAAGGTTGGAATAGACAGCAACAGAAGAGTGTCACACACAAAACGTGTAGGTAGGGAAAATCTGCTGGAGTGTGAAGCTACAGTTTTGTGGGGTTTTCTGTGTCTTTTACAGACTGTTCTTTATACAACAGAAGCTTGTTTTGTAGATGACAGCTTTCCTGGTGCTTGTAGTTTATTCCTCTAATCCATTTGTAATCTGATTTATATACAACACTGATTCATGTATAAATATAGGATCATCTGTGACCAAAGACACTTGGGTGACAAGTTGTGTTTGTCACCTGGTCCTTAAATTTAAATGCTGTATCTCAGCGTCTCACCTAGCCTGATGTCTTCTTTCTTTTGGCTGTTGTTCCATTGAGTAGGTTAAACTCAGTATGTTTTAAAGATGGGTAAATTATGCCTATTCATTTTCTCTGACCTTTAAAATACAGGGTAATGCTATAGTTCTAAAAGGCATCAGAACTGGGAACTTTTCTAAAGCTTAATTTCCTAAATTATGTCGGGAAGAAACCTATAGTTGCATTAGTTGCTTATGCATGTGCTGATTCTTTAAGCTAAGATTATAAAAACATTAATTTTTTATCTTGGGGTATAAATGACTAATGCCCATCACCATTTATTGCTGATTCACTAAAGATCACTTTCCTGTTTTGTTTGACTCTCACTTGCATTCATGTGGTGATTTGAATCTTCTGTGGTTGTGGACATACACTTGTATGCATACCACAGTGGCATGCTTCATGAAGTGTGGCAGAAAAACCAGGGCCAAGATTCCCCACAGGACAAAGTTTATGATGTGCCTATTTTATCTTGCTGCTTTTGACTGGGAAAGGCTAATAGAGTCAGTCTGACTTGAAAAAAACACAGAAGGTGAATACTGACAAAATTGAGTGGGTCATGGGTTGTTCTTGGTTGTTTACCTTCTTACACTTCTTGGGAAGTGTTCATATATTAATTTTCTGAACTACTGAACTTCAAGTACTGCTCTGAATGACACTAGTAACCTGTAATAGATGGGTTTGATACTGTTTCTCCAAGGTTTAATCTGTTAGCAATCTTTCCCCTTCTCCTTACTCCAGATAGCTTAAATACTTGGTTTCATTACAACATGAAATGTTGTACTTACGTGGTACTGTGTGTGCTTATTTGACCAGAATTACACACCTCACAAGCAGTTCACCACCTTAGTATAGTAAGTAATTTATATATTAACTTTTTTGGTCACATGCTACCTAAATAAAAAAAAAATCCACATAAGCATTTTTAAACACAAAATCATAAATAGATTAGGATATGCTGACACAAGCTTTTCAGTGATCATCTCCAGCTGGAAATTTGCCCATTTTGTTATGTTTCTTCTTCACTTGGCTTCCTGGAGAAACTGTCTTGTGCAATCTCAGTATCTGTGCTGTGTATCTTTCGACTCTGTTGTCTGATTTCAACTAAATTCCATTTAGGCATAAACTAAGATGATTGGTTGTTACAAGCTTTATGAAAATAGGCAGTAACAGAAACTGTACGAGTTCCAGTGGAGACTATATTATGATTGCATCCCATTATACATCAAGAAGTCCCCTTAAGCAAGTGCTGCAGTCAAAACCAACCTGTAGCACTGTAGACTTCAGCTGCACGTTACAAGGAGTTTGGTGGCAACCACATTTTGAGGAATTTCATCCCTGTATTGTACTGTTCCCTGTGGTGACACAGTAGTCTTTGTGGGGCCTGACTATAAATCAGATCAAGAGAAAAGAAAGAAAAATCTGCAGACACTTACTTAACTAGTTCTCTTAAGCACAGTGTGCTTCCTTACATGTGCCTGCTGCTACAAAGGAGTAGCCACCCTTTGTTGTGTGTAGAGCCACTACTGTCTCTGAACATTCAGTATCCTGGAAGTACTGCTTTAGACACAGTTACTTAATCATCAGGCAGAAATCTATAGAAAGCTGTAGTCTTTGATGGTATTTGCACAGTAACTGTTTGTTCTTATCACAGGGAAGATAAAAAGTTTTTGTTCAGCTTCTAAAGCTGCCATGGCCAGAGCTGTCATCTTCCTTTAAGACATCTCATCATCTTCTGACATTGACAGGATTGATTCTACATATTTTTGAGAATTAACTCAATTGGAAGCACTAGTGCCTCAGAGCAGCCCTTCACCTGGCCTGTTGGAGCCAGGCTTTGATTTATTATGAAACAAGTTGGCCCCCAGGTTCTTGCAACTATTTCTAGCTGAGGAATGAGGTGACCTCGGAATTGGAGGGTGGAGGATATCTGGAAGAGATGAGAGGATTTATGGTGACAGGAGAAGGTAGGGTTAGTAACTGAGTGTGGGAAGCAATGAACAAGGGTGGGACTGGACTTGCAGTTGAAAAAAAAAAAAAGAGATTTTTGCCGAGATCAGGAACTGCAGCCAAGAGGGTGGGGGAAGGAATGGGATGGGGAACATGGGTGGAGATGGGAATTAGTTCCACCGAAGCTCTAAAGCCCATGGGCAAGTGCAGTGGAGTTTCTCCCTGGCTGGAGGGCAGAGACACTACATCGTGCCAAAAATCCCGCTGCTATTTCTGGTGCCAGAAACAAGTGGGGAGCAGTCAGGTGCTTCCAGCTTGGTATCTTCCTCTCTGGATGCCCTTGAGGTGTCTGCAGGAAGCTACAATTGTAAGGCAGGAAATGCAGCGTTCCTGCATCAAGTACCAGAAATTGCTTACTAAAAAATTCGATAAACATGCCATTCACTGCTGTTGTCTGTTTTGTTTAGTTTACTGTATTTGTCAGCTAGGATGTAAATGTAATGCAACTTCATGTAAAAATGAATTTTTAATGAAATTATTAATCTGGTTACCTAAGTGTAGATCTAGCCATAACTCAAAAATGCCCTGACAATTTTTTTAATGCTTTTCTTAGTTTTTGTCAAATTTACGCTTAGGCATCACTGCAGCTCACTGTACAGTTTTCTTTTTTCTTATGTTGATATAGAAGGAGATTTCTTGAACTGTTTTTGCTAAAATCAGAAGCAGAGATAAGCAAGTAATTATGTGTTGTCTCATGACCCAGATAAGTTACTAAAAAATGCTGTACTTTAAGAGTGTTCCGTTCTACTTTAAGCAGGATGGACTTTTTGCTACCCAGAAAAGTATGTATCATTACATTGGGCTGGCTCTGAAGCTTTTTAATGTGTGTAGGCATTACTCGTGTCACAGTAAGAAGCCAGAGCAGTGATCCCAAAGAGGAGTATCTCATCTACTGTAAAGGTTGTTCTAAGTATTCCTAACAAAACATATGTGCATATTACTGAGGAGTTATATTGAGATATGCAGAGGTCTGCTGGGGATAAAGTGCTGTTAGTTTTGTCTGTTGTGGATCAAATAAGATTTTAAAAGAGGCAAGGACTGTATAGCATGTTACCTGAGCATGAATGCTCAGTGTCTGGTGTCAGGTAAGGTTTTATGGGTGTAAGGATAGAAACTTCCATTGGCATGTTTGCAATTTATTTCACTATATATCACTCAGCAGGTTGGTGTAACTAGTAAGCTAGTAGTTTTTTACTGTATTCCTTAAAGCTGCTGTATTACATATTACATTACAGCTCTGAAAGAACCTGTGTGCATATGTACATAATGTATACTGTGGGCAGTGTTTCCAGTCTTTAGATAATGTTTCCATCCAGTTATGGAACGTACCTTTTGTTTCTATTTTCATGTTTGGTAGAAATGCCGGAAATGTAAATGCATTTCTGTCACGAGGTGATACAAAGATGTTCACATAATGCAATTGACTTTAAATATTTTTCAATTAATTTTTGATTTTTTGGGGTGCTAGGGATATGAGAGCTTGAGTAGATACTTGCTATGGGGATGGGGAGGACCCAGATAAAATATGGGAGAAGTGAAGGTAGTCAGAGACAGTAGTGCTTCCTTTGTTGGGTATTTATTGGCCAATTGCAGAGTCTTTGCAGCAGGAAGAGTTATTTGGCTTTGTCCACAGTGCAGTTTGCTGGGCATTGATGAACTAAGGAGAACAAAGAAAAGAGGTAAAGAAGTGAAAAAGATTAATACTAAGTTAAAGTAATATAAAGAGAGTAAATTGTTTATGTTAAAACTAAGCAGTAGTTCTAAAATCTGGTTTAGGTGCATTGCAGCCAACAAATGAAAAGTGTTTTCTTCATCAAGAGTGTAAGCTGTTGACTTGCCCTAGAGAAGGCAACTTTTTTTTTCCCTTGAACAGTTGCTGTTACTATTTTACACATTCCATGGTACTCTTAAATACATAAATAAATTAAATAATTCTTTGTTTAGTATGTTAATCAATTCTTTGTGTACGCTTATCCTTGAAATAGCAAAATTCCTTACCAGGTGATTTAAAAATATAAAGTGTGCAATGTTTATATCTTTATGTGATTTTAAGGAATAACAAGCCCACTGGATTTTCTGATTTAAATAAGAAATCATCATTAATTTTAATTGTTGTTTATTATTTAATTTAGCTTGCTCTGATCTAAACAAGTAAATATTTTTTTACTAATTTAATTCTGATTCCAGACAGTGTAGTTCAGTCTTTATTGGCATGAGCTGTTCAGGTTTTTTTGGTCTTGGTTTGGTTTGTTTGTTTGTGTTTAGTTGGGGTTTTTTTAATTATTTGTGAGGATTCTTTGGTGTTATTGGGGAAGGGTGTTTGTATTTTGTTGTTTTTTTGTGGGTTGGCTTTTTTGTTTGTTTTTGGTTGGTTTTTCTTAAGTTCTGGAAGGCTGTGTGGAGGAAGGAATGCATTCTTTTTCAGAATATGTTTCTATGAATAACCTCTGTGAATTCTGTATCTTTGAGAACATATGGTAATTTTGTATGAAGTAAGGTTAAAAGGTAAATGGTATAGTACCGTTTCCTTTGGCTATTGCATTAAAGTGTTTGACCTTTAGCAACCTGTCTTTATCTTGGGCCCTAAACTGTTTAGTTCTGCTTATCAAAAGAGACTTCACTGCTCTCTTTCCATGCTGTTCTCATCCAAAACACACTGTATCAATCCAGCATCAGTAGACTTTATCAGCAGCAGCTATTATTCTGTTTAGAGATTAGGCATAAAAAGTTTATGTTGTAACAGTACATTTTATTCAGTAAATATTTTCATTTGTAGTTCAGTGGTTTCAGGTTTCAGTATCTAGATTAAATCTTTTGTATTACCTCCTTATTGCCTTACTCTTTCCCCCAGTTTTAGCTGTTTGACTTGAAATTACTTAGTTTGGTGTCACTGTAAAGCAAGTTATTTTAGACTATTCACACAATATCTTATGTCTGTCTAAAGGTAAGGTTAAAATGGCAAAATAAGTATATTTTCAGATTTCGACAGCTTTTCTAATTATTTGGATCCCTTCAAATCATCAACATGATGGTGGTAATTGGAAATTTGATGAAGTATTTAGTTAAACAAGTCCACCATACCTTCAGTTGTCTGTCTGATTTACCAAAGTGAAGTTCTACACTTTGGAGTATTGGGCAGAGGCAGAATTTCTTGTATGTTTGAAGTGACCATAATTTGTAATGCTGCTGGTGATACTCAACAGATCTGTAATGTGCAGGAAGCTGACAGAGTTTGAGGGCAGCTGCTAGTTTGTTTGAGCTATTTTTTTTTCATTGACTTGTTAATTTACATGATGCTTTACTGTTTTACTAGTGAACAAATACTGATACCATAAGCAGCCTCTCTGTTTATAGTTGGAGTAAATAGGATATTTCATGAAGTAAATCCAAGAAAACTGAGTCTAGACTGCCTGTATCCTTGTGTCAGCATTAGAGTGTCTGGCAGGACCAGGGCAGTGATTGTCCTCCGGTACTGGGCACTGGTGAGGTGAATCCTCCAGTTCTGGGCCTCTCACTACAAGGACATTGAGGTGCTGGAGCTTCTCTGAAGAAGGGCAACGGAGCTGGTAAAGGGGCTGAAACTTAGTTCTTATGAGAAGCAGCTGAGGGAGCTGGGGGTGTTTATCCTGGAGAAAGGGAGGCTCAGGGGGGACCTTATCACTCTCTACAACTGTCTGAAAGGAGATTGTAGCCGGGTCGCTTCTCACAGGTGGCGAGTGACAGGACAAGAGGAAATGGCCTCAAGTTGCACCAGAGGAGGTTTGAATTTGGTATTAGGAAAAATTCACCAAAACTGTTGTCAAACATTGGAACAAGGTGCCCAGCAGAGTGGTGGAATCACTATCCATTGTGGTATTTGAAAGATGTGTAGATGTGACACTTAGGAACAAGGTTTAGTGGGGCACTTGGCAGTGTTGTGTTTACAGCTGGACTCAATCTTAAAGGTCTTAGAGGTCAACCTTAATGATTCTGTGATTCTAAGTATTATCTCTTGAGTACTGGAAATATCCCTGTTACTTTTTGACTTGGATTTGTTGCATCAAGCTGCTACCAAAATTTGTAGGTGTCAGGGATCACAGAAAGTTGCTCTAAGCTGTCTGAAGGATACAGAGCTAAAGTTCTTAAAAAGAAACCCCAGCACAGAACAGTATTTGATGATCCCAGTTTCTTCTCTCTTTTTATAAGAAAAGACTGAAGCCAGACTTGAAAAGAATCAAAACTTTTCAGTGTATGCCAGAATCTAAAGACAATCAAACACTTCAAAAAGTCATGAGTCACGTATCTTGCCAAGTTTGCTCCCAGTCTGTCCTCTGTCAATTCACCCACCCCATCAGAGAACTTCTGGAGAATGTTCAGTGACACTGGATTGAATAGGGCAGGCATTCCTTTAATGAGTTTGATAGGTAGCAGTTCTTGTGCTGAAATTCTGCAGCCTTGTGCAACTATCTCATTAAGAAAAGCTTGAAAAGAGACTGTATAGAAAGCCAGTGTTTTTAGGAGATGTTTTTAAGTACAAAATGGGCTTGTTTTTCACAATGAAAAAGACCAGTGATTTCCAAGCTCTTTTGAACCAGCTAGTCTCTGTGATTCTTCAGTATTACTTATAACTGTAACCCAAACTTATCAAATAATTAATTCCAAGTACCATGAGGATACAGTCAGTGGTACATGCACTCAGTACATGCAGAACTTGTACTAAATTCTCTTGGAACCACAGTTGGTAATCACTGCCCCAAGACATATGATTTACTAACCATAAAAGACAATCTCTATTCCTTGTGGCTTTCTCTTTAGGGAGAGACATGCTTTCTGTTTTTACTGCTTTTTGGATCAGATTTCTGCTTCCAAATTGATGTGGAAGTAACTAGAATTGTGGGAACAGGTTTAGGAGGAGAGATAGTTTGTGTGTTGAATGCTAAATACACAGAAGGAATGGACATATTTGCAGTAAAAAATGAGGCTTCATCACACAGGTTCTCTGACCTGCTCCAACCCCAGCTATTGCACCTGCTTTATGTTGTGTTTCTATATATATATTGTATTTGACTGAAGTTACATACTAAGATAGGCAACCATTTAAACATAGATCCTGTATTCTTTGTTTTTCACCTGAGTTAGGTGGAAATTCTGTGAGTGTTTCTAGATGAGCTCAATGCGGACACACTAGTGTAAAGCTGTAGATAACTGTCCTCTTTAGATGTCAGTCATAGCTGCTCATCATTTTCTCACCCAGGATAGATGATTCCTCCCTGCAGTCCAACTGATGTCCTAGAATGTGACCTAATCAGACTGGTTTTGCCTAAGAATTCATTTTAGAAGTAGTCCTGTGTATTACTGGCTCACACAAACAAGTGGAGTGATGGTTTCCAGCATAGGGATGCCGACAGCTGGGAAGAGAGAATAGACTTTTCAGCCATCACAGCTGCATGTGGAAAAAGATACCTATCCACAAGCTAAGGAAAGATTAGAGTGGTCTTCCAAAATAATTTACTTTTTCATTTATTTGGTTTTAGATTTGGAAAGAGTACTAAAAATAAATGATGAGTGACTATTTCAAGGGTAAAGGCGGGACAGTGACTTAGACTTGAAAAAAATTTGGTTCATTATTGAGGCGCTAATAAAACTGATTTGTGAGGCTAATGTAATGTGTGAAGTAATTCTAAACTTTCAGAAGCAGTAAGGTTTAACATAAACGAAGCCATAAAATGTTGGTAATCGAAGTAATTGTTTTTCTTCTTGCAGCTGTTGCTTTTCTTTCCTGAAAAGCTGTTCATTACATACAGTAGTATACTTGTTTTGTGTAGTATTTTCTTTATGCTGCATATGTGGTGAAAAAACCTACCCTTTGGCATGCAATTTCAAACTTGTTTAAGCATATTTTAAACCAATAAAGAAAAAAAATTAAGTTGCTCTTTCTATAGTGATGGGGAGGAAATCTCTTTTAAGAACTGGTTCTTAAACTCATAGATCCACTAGCTTTGAATTTGTATTAGCAATGCTCCTGCCAGTTAATTGTGCTACTAATCTGCTCAGAGTTGCTCTTATTTGGAAACAAAGCGGGGGCGGGGGGTGTTGTTTTTGCTTCCTATTACTGCTTATTTTCATTGTGCAGTTGGAGAAAATACAGGCAATCCACACTTCAGGATAAAATACTGTCCTGCCCATTAACAAAAATGAGCCCACTTAATGCAGAATGATGCTGAATCCGAGAATATTTGTAGCTGAGGATATTTGTTGAAACTGAAAGTGGGATGACTTTTGTTGAGGGAAAACTAAGTCATCACAAGTCAGTTTCAGGTAAAATCTAATGCGTCATTTTTGATCTTGACTTCAACACAGTCAGTCTGTGTGGATTTTGGACTACTGTAAATTTCATACAAAATATTTGTCTAGTTTTGTGACAAGAAAGATTGGTTTGTCATTTTATTGTTGCTCTTAATATACAGCCTATTTTGCTGAGCCTTAATGAGTATCACTTTCCTTTATGGTCGTGGATGTAACTGAAAATTATTTAAAGCATTTTTACAAGACAATTAACATAGAGTCTTTTGTCGATAAACTTCACCCTTCCTGTTTTGGATGGAGCAATAACTTTACTGTGGATCAGATTTAGGAAGTGGCTTTCCATCAATTCAGTATTTTATAAATAAAAAGTTGTAGGGCGAGGCCCTTCCTTTGGCATAAAGCTGATTATTTCCTGTTTAATCCTGAACTGGTATATTTCAACTAGTGGAAGTTTTCTAGCATGTGTTGGAGAGGGCAGTTTTTATGATTTTGTTTTCATTTGTGCTCCTACAAAAATACAGTTTCTATGCTTGCATATTATTACAGAACAAAGAGAAATTATTAGATCTATAAATAGTCGCCCGTGTACAACTTCTGGACTTGGCTGCACAGTTGTTTGTACCTTGGCATTCTTAAACATACAGCTGGGAGGGTATTCTTATACATGAGCTGAAAAGATGTCATTGACACATCTTCAAGAGATCATCAGTACTTCCAGAGAGATTTAGAAACTGATCAATTGTAATTGCAGTGAGGGTTTTGATTTCATATTTATCATCTCCTTGCACTTCTTTTTATAAGAAGAATGTGTAAGAGGCAGAATTGAAGCTCGTACTGCTGTTTTACCTAAGGAACACACAAGTTAATATATGAAGTAACTCTACCCTCATCCAACACATCTGTTGTAAAGAAGCCTATGAAATCTAGGCCACACACAAACTGGTCTCCAAGGGCCTGTAGTTGGTGTTAAAATGCTGTTATTATGTGGTCTGATTGGTTTAGTAAAGAATTATCTCCAGTAAAACCATGTAACATAATAGTCCTTGCTCTCCCACATGGGAGCTACTTCTGTTTGACTAAGCGAGACATTTCTTGAAGAAATAATAATACACTTGTTCCTGCCAAAATGTAACATTAAATGAAGTGTATCATCATGTACATTTCTGTTGTGTACCAGTTCTTGTTCATTTAAACATTTGTGTTAAGTCCTCTACCATAGTATTAAAAAAATTAGTGAACACATGGATTTCCTAGCAATATATTTAAAAGAAATTCTTGGTTCTTGTTGAAAACTTGTGTGTAGTAGTTTTAAAGCAATGAGTAACTATTTGGAATTTGTGGCACTGTTTTAGACTGCATGTCCTCTATCAGATCAGTTTAGTCAAAGGGATGAATGATGCTGTGACTTAGATGCAAAGTGCTGTAAACCAGTTGAACAGAAACACTGTGGCTCCCAGCACCCAATCCTGCTGTGCTTTGCTCACCTGCTGCCCCCATGTGTGGCCATACTGGTCCTTGAGGACAAAGTGGAGTTCAAATCTGGATTCCTATCTCTGTTAACGTGAGGGCTCTATCGACATCTTTTCCGCACAAGGGGCTTCCAGGAGACTTTTCAGTCAGATATTTAGATGCCAAAAATGGTGGGCTTTCATTCCGAAAGTTGATTAAATCCATTGAAGTTCCTAAAAAAAGAGCTTGAAAGTTTCATTGGAAAGGGAGGCAGAATTGCATTTAAGTGCAAATAACTTTAATATTTTGCATATCTTCAGTAAGAAGCAAATGAACATGAAATTGTTCATTATTACATAATAGAGTAAATAACTTGTTTACCCCAATTTGCATTTCAATGAGTATCTAATTAGTCTATAAACACATTGATTAATGGAAACAGAAAATGCTACATAGATACAGGGCAAAATTGTTAGTGTGTTTTTTAAGAAAGAAATATAGTACACTTGTTGATATTTTATAATTTAAAATTGTATGCCACTGTAGACTGCATACTATCGTAACCAAGCATTGAATTTGTTCTGTGTTAATTTAGCTTTTTGTAACCATAAAAAATAGTTCATCTTAGTTGAAAATCAGTTTTAAATGTCTTGATCATGAAAATTGTCTGCAAGTGGTTTAATAACAGTTCTGAGCATTCTTTGCACTGTGGAGCTATAAACTTATATTTTGTACTTATAAACATAATAGTACAATTACATTGCCACTGCAGTGATGAAAATTTCTGGGTACTCTTTTAGTAGAGGATTAACTTATTGTAGTTTGGAAGAGTAAATTTTGAGTAAGTTAATGAAATCTAATTTCCATGGTTGAAAAGATATTCCAGGATAACATATATAGAAGTGAAAAATAAGAGATTTGGGGAGAGGTAATAATTCCTTTTAAAAGATGCCATTGACAAATAAAAAGTTGTGATAGTGGCAATTCAATGTTTAGTAATTTCCAAATTTGCTTAAGCTTACATGCACAATTAAAATGCAAATTTGAATGCGTATGCAATCAGATTAGAATTAGGTCTGCATTACAAAAAAAACCAGTATTCTTTTTAGTTAGGAGTAGAAGAAAAATTATACCTCATAGTCTGTCCCATCCATGCTGGGAAAACCTGGCATAGATGTGGCTTGGTTAATAGAATTAACCAATAATAGTTGTCAGAGTTACTTTAGGTCTGCTCAGGAGGGGAAATAAGAAGCTGGTTTATACCACCAGAGGGCTATACCAAACCAGCTATCATAGTTTAAATGAGGGAACAAAAGCTGTTATCTCTGTCTGGTGTAGGGGGCCCCTGGGGCATATTGAAGTGAGGGAAATTTCCAGCAGTTTGCTCATGGAGTGTCTGGAATGGACATGGTATGGTTTTCAAATTGGTGCTGTACTTGTGCTCTGCATGTTGATGCTCTGCCTTTCAGTGAGAAACCAAACAGCTATCAGTGAGTGTGTTGCTTCTTTCCTCCTTGCATGGAGTATTTGATACTTGTGGGAAATACACCCTTAGTAACTGAAAAGCTTCTGTCTTCTGAAAGCTAATATATTGAATGAATACTTGCATGAATCACAGATGTAAAATTGTGATTGGTGGGCATGTTGGGTCTTCTCAAAGCGAGTTAATATCTAAAGGTTGCAGGCTATTTAAGTGGTTTCTGAGGCACAACTCTAGCTCCTTCCTGTGTTAACTGAGCCTTGAGGGTCTTTGGCCTTTGGATGAGGAGCTGAGAACAGGCATCTCTGAAGGTGAGTACTGACTCACAGGCACTGATGGTGGGCTGTGTACATATGGTGCAGAGCTGCTCAGAGAGTCTAGACTTGTGTCGTGTTGCTCTGAAGGAGTTCTGGTGGAGGCGAGAGAGCGTTAGATGAATCTTGAAATGTATGGAATGCTAAAACCATTCAAATCCAGGAAAAGTTGTGAGGAAAAAGAACAAGGTCATGGAAATTACAGATTAAATCATGGCCATCAATTTCACATGCCAAATCATCATATCCACCTAATGGATGTGGTCTTTATCATGTTTGCTGGTCCTGCTTGTCTTTGTGAGCAGAAGTACCCCCTTCTATGCTGGCATTTACCCATCTCCTGCATATTGCTGCTCAAGCCTGGCCTATGCAAGTCTCTGGATGAATTCTATTGAAGAGGCTTTCATATGTGCATGAAGCCAAAAGCATTCAAAAAAAGTGCCAGTCATATTAATTCAAAACCGTATTTGGAGAGGAAAGTGTTTTAATATCTGCATAGAAAATAAAGCACATCCATTAGAACAGTTCTCCCAGAATTGAGAAGTGGAGATTCATTTGAGTCCTTTCTGAGGAAAAATTTGCATCTCCCATTTGCTACTCAGTTCTACTTTCTACGAGCTGTGGACATGAGAGATAAAGAGGCTAACTTTTGTATCCTGATGGGACCACTCTTCCAGAGAGTCATTCCAGTTATCAGAGAACTTCTCTCTTGTTTCCCTTTTCCTCAAAGCCTGTTTAGAATAGATACTGTGGTTTTAGCTGTTCTGAGTCACCTTGAGAAGTTAAAAAAACCTTTCTTTGCACAGACTGTAGAGCTAAGCTGGGCAAACTTGGTGCATGGATTGAAATAAGGCTTGTCCTCATCCCCTTTGAATACCATTATTTGCTCTTGCTGTTGAAATAAAGCTGGTTTTTGGTCATGTATGCAAGATTTTAAGATCAAGATTGCTCTTATCCTTCTGCAGCCTGTAGTTATTTGCAGGGGGGGACATCCTAAGTTCTAGTTTGCATTGTCATTACTGTTTATATAGTTCAACAGCTCTTTTGCACAGTGTAGGTGCAGCTCTGGAACAGTTTTGAAAAAAAACATGGTGCTGTGCTAGTCAGAAAATTATATGGACTTTGTCAGTGAGTAGCAGCCATGTTGTCAAAGCATTCCCTAGCTATGTGTAATTTCACCCATCAGCAAAGCCATTCAATATGTTTTTCTTTGGTTTAAGCCAAGACGATTTTTAGATTATCATTGGGAAAAGGATATAGCAGTCAAAGACATGAGCAGTCCCCATGTGCTTGCTTCTGCCACTCTTTATTCCTCTTCAGAGGTTAACATTCCACAGCTGAGCTGGAAGAAGAGCGTGTGTGGTATCTGTAATTTTTTCCATGTCACTGTCATACATTGTAATTCAATACACTGTTGATGACACTTTGAAGTTCACTGTGAAAACTTGGCATAGACGTAGATGATGGGATTCTCAAAAGTTTCATTCTGCCTGGGGAGTTCTAGGGCTTGATTGCCTCCAACCTGGGCAGCTGACATCTCCATTTCTCTAACTGTCTTTTAGCTATATTTAAACAGTTCTAAGTGCAAATTTTGGCTTATTTTTCTCAAATAAATGAGATATGTTCACTAGCATATTGCAGGTGCATCACAACTTTATATTTGCATCAAGTACTTACACGGAGAATGGCATGGCAAAGGGCTGATCTCAGCCAGAGCCTCTATGCCCTTATGTAACAATCTAAAATTCCATGAGAGTAACATAAAAATATGCATATTTGTGATCCGGTTGACCTCACAGATGCCAGATGTGCTGATTTTGGAAAACACTTCAAAGGACTTGAATTCAGCTTAAATACTTGCCATGCAAGGAGAAGCAAGAGTGCACGTACATATAGATATATACAGTGCCTGTGTATAAAATTGTATTTACATATGTGGAAGTAGAACAGCTGTTTCTACTTGTTCTTCATCTACTTACTAAAGTTTTACATGCTCTTTCCATTATGCTGGTGCTGTAGCTTAGGTCAGAGAATGAATGTGTGCTAGAGCCTCGGTAAATGATTGCCCTGTGGCTCTAGCAGTTTTCAGGATTATCTGATTTATGTGTCCGACAGAATAATCATGTCATTGGTATCATTCTCTTTCTTGTTTTTCATTTAAAAACGTTATTTCGCCTTTCTCCACACATGGAATCGTTTTCAGGTTTTAGTTCCAGATGTTCACAGATGAGCTTTTCATGGTCTGAGCTCAAAATCAGTATCAGCTGGAATTTTAAAGATAGGGTTATTTTCATATGTTGTTGGGTCACAAGTTCTTCCAGCATTTTTCTCCAACAGAGAGCTCCTTTTGCATGGTTAGAATCTTGTCTGCAGTTTTCTTTCTTCCTCAAGCATCACATTCTCATCTTATTTTTCAGAAATAGCCTCCTTTTATTCTGTCTAAAGATAGATATTAATGTCACGCCACCGTTCCTCTCCTTTCAAGAGCTTTCAGTGCTTTTACAAATTTTTCAAATACTTGATTGTACCATTAAGCTGTAATTAATTAACATATTCTGTATGGATATTCTTGTAATTGATAATATCCATTTCCTTCTGTAAAGCATGGTAACATATCTCTGAAAGTTGGTAGTTGTGCCTTGGCTTCAGGTATAAACTGAAGTTTATAGTTTTGTTATTGTTTTGTCTATAGGTTTGTGAAGTTTTCACATTTTGACCATGGCTCACAGTTCTTTCAGTTGTGCTGATGCATCTGGTTTTAGAATTGAATCACTGAATCACATTAATTGGGGAGAAGGGGCGGGAAAGTAATTTTAAAAGGGAGCACCTCAGTGATGCAATTTACATTGCAGCTATACAAATAGATTTATCAGCACAGTTGTGAAGGAGGCAGATTGTACCAGGAGGATCAGAATTAGCAGCTGGGGCAGAAAGCTAATTGAGAGAAAATTGGTCAATGACTATTAGAGGACCTGAGCTGTTTCCTTCGTTTTCTGTTGTTAAATGTCCCTTCCTGGTCCACCTCTGCCCTCTTTCCCTAATTTAGGTGAATTCTGTTTTTTAAAGTCTTTTGTCACAAAATACTGAAAACGTTCATCTCTCAGATGAAAGTGTTTAGTTTCTATATTGTTGTCACAGCGAAGTGACTTCTGACTCCAGATTCAGCAGTGACAAGGGCTCTCTTGATTCTCTTCCAAGTATTCTTTTGTGAAAGTTTGGAAGAAAAATGTGCTCAGATCAAGCTAGTATTTATATGCTAAGAGTCAGAGAATTTCATCTGGGTTAGTTCTTTGTGGTGTGTGGGAGAAGTAGCAGGTAGCACTATTTGCCATTAGTTTGCAGACCCATGAAAAGTAGAGCATTTCCTTCAGTTGCAGCCTTGGGGGCCTCCTCGTGCAGCTCTTTCTGAGCTTTCCTTTGGGAAGTGAGAAAAAAGTAATGCAGTTTTTCTCTGTTTGAAGTTCTTTTACCAAGTACCATGTTTTACTTGCTGTGGAGCATGAGCTCTGAGAGTCTGGGGTTTGTGCTGTTATTTCACTACCAAAGAAGGACAAAGCAGGAAACAAACCCCTCTCTGAAGAAGCGCCATGCGCATTTCCACACCTAAAAATGTTAGCTCAAGTTTGGTTTGGGCTACACTCTTCTTTTTGACTTCTTACTCTCCACTGAAGATTAGTTCCTTTCAAAAGGCTCTCTATGCCAACCAGTGTTTCAAAAGTGTGTCTGATCTTAAAGTGTTTTCCTAGACTATGCTATTGAGCATTTGAGAATTGCCTTCATTAAAGGTATCATGATAATCACTGTGTTTCTAAGAATAGTTTTGTTTTCTACAGAATGTTGGGGGTTTTCGCTGTTTTTCTGACATGAAGATGCTTGAGCTGACCTCAGACTGGTTCTTATGAATGGGTTCTTAGAGTGGGTTTTCACTGGGGGAGGGATGGGTGTTTTTTGTTTGGTTGGGTTTTTTTTTTTCATTTTTAGTAAAGGGGAATTGCTTACATACAGTTATATCATTTCTGTCCACAGTACAGATAAATGTGAAGGGAAAGGATTGCACATCCCTATGAAAAACAAGTTCTAAGATAAGCAGACAATACCAAAAGATAATCATACTTGGAAGTATATCAACATTTTAGCTTTTTTTCCTCAAACAAAACATATATGGGGTAGAAAACTTACTTATCTTCAGTCAAAAAGCTAATGTATTTTCTAAATGGAAATTGCCCTGAGAGGTTTGAAAATGAGCTGCAGTTGAAAGACTTTAAGAAGTTCCTTTTTTGCTTGGCGTTTAGATTAATAAACTTAGCTGGAATCTGGAAAAAAATGTAGATGTCACTGCCTTGCTTTGGAAACTGCCTAAGAGCATGGTCATATGTTTGTTGCTGAAAAACAGTTGCAGTGATAATGAAATGTTACTTCATCTCAAATTTGGTGCATGACTGACTTGCAAGCTCTTCATTCTTTGTGGGAGGAGGTCAGATAAGTTCAGGTAAACCACTGCCAGGACTTCTTTAATCCTTAGCGATTGAATCACCAGTGCATCCAAACTAATTAAAGTCATCTTTGTCAAGGACTTCTACAAGAAACAGATATCCAACAAACAAACAAAACTTGGTGAAATTATTTAAACACAACTTGTATTCAAAGTATTAGGAAATATTACAAACTAAATTATTGATGCTTTGTATGAAGGTTGAGATTGCTAGACATTTCATAGTTTAAGTATATTGAAATGAAAAGAAAATTTGGTTTAGTATTTTTACTTTGCTCTACTGTTATTTGTTAAATATTGCTGCAAGGGGAACTTCATTTCTCTATTATGGTATTTCATCCCATAAAAGTTATTTTTTTGTATCCAGATAGTGCTGAGCTAGTTACATTTTTATTAGCACAGGTCAGAGGAGAGAAAATGGCCAGTAAGTTTTACAGGTGAAACTCACATTAAATGCAATATCCTTTGTTACATTTGGATCTAACTCAGTAAGGGCTGTTGGTGTGCTAATGTAAAGAGTTTTGTATTTAATTTTTTTTTTTTATATGTTGTTTCTAGGTCTACAGACAAGACTGTGAAACTTTTGGCATGGTCGTGAAGATGCTAATTGATAAAGATCCATCATTAGAGAAGTCCATTCAGTTTGCCCTGAGGCAGAATTTGCATGAAATAGGTGAGCGATGTGTTGAAGAACTCAAACATTTCATTGCTCAGTACGATGCTGCCAACCAAGATGTATCAGAGTCCTTCAAAGAGGGCTCATACTAAGGACAAAAATATACTTTCAGACCCTCTGCCTTGTGTCTGCCATAGTTCATAAATCTGCTTTTTGTGGGGAAAGCAGAGCTCCGGTTTGAGGTTTGAACCCGAGGCCTATGCTCCTGTGTAGTAGCTCAGGTGGCTGTTCCCTTGTCCACTGTGGTCTCCATGATTGTATTCATCCTCCCTGTTCTTGTTGACACATATTCCTTTGAAAGGATGTTCTTTTCAAAACTGCTGTAAAGCAACAAACTATTTTTGAAACCTTACACAGTTACCTTGGAAAAAATGATCAGTCTGATGTCTGTACACTTAGGTTTTGATGCTTATAAGTGTAACTTGAAACATTGTATTTTTTATTAAAATTTCATGAAGCCGCTCTCATTCCTCAAGTTATGCACAAATGTCTTGTTATCATACATACTGTAGGAAGGGAGAACTTGCAAAATTGGTCACAATTATGATTTAAATTATGTATTCCGATTTAATTTAAAACTTCAGATGAATTCTGTAAAATTACACTAGGGGTTATCTCTAGTCTCCGACTGCCAGAGTAATTAACTGCTTGATGTAAAAAGTGCTGTATCTTTTCTCTAATTGCAGGTTCTATAAATGCCTTTTAAATTTTGGTGTTTTCCATATCATGCCTCATTACTAGTAAGCAGTATTATGTAGGATGGATTCAATTCTTTACTGTTTTCTCTGTTTTTGACAACACTGTACAGTATGTAGCTGTAGGCAGTCACTGAGCAGGGAAAGGTAGCTTTTCCTACTGTCACTCTCCCCACTTATAACTTCTCAAGCCTTTTCATCCATCAGTTTTAACAATAAGGAGGCTGTGTATAATTCTTATTTCCAGCTTCAAGAAGGAGCAGGAATTGGGATGTCGAGAATAGGCAAGGAAAGTGAGCAGGACCATCTCTCCAGTAAACCCAGGTTGCTTTGGAGTAGGTGTAATGCAAAGTTTATCCCTAAGGCCTCAAATCCACTGTCATTTCAGACTTAGGTGATTCTGGTTAGTGTCTGGCACTTTGGGAACAGTGGTTGAGGAAAGCCAAGAGGTTCCCAGTGAAAAATATTTCGGACTCTGTGGAATCCTGATGAATACAATTAGTAACATTGTATGTTTTTTATAAACATCTTTTATAAACGTTTTAGGAAAGGGATAATTTGAGTCATAATCACGTAGAGGTCCATATAAGCATACATATAAGATTGTTTTGTATACATTTTGCATTTAGAACATGTGAAACTCTGTAAAAGGGTTAATAACCAAACTCATTATTTCCAGATTTCATCCAAATGGTATGCAGAAACACAAAGGAAGTTGCAATGATTTTTGCATGTACAAGGTACTGTGTGTATCACAGCATCTTACACATGCAAATCTTGATATGGTACATTAAATATGTATTGCATCAGATTTCTGAGATGCCTGGTTAGTTCTCATGTCAGTAAGGGGAGGTTTTGCAGCTGGCTTTTCTTGTTTTCTAAGAGTTCATATTGCTCCAAGGAGATGACCTGCAACTACCCTTGTTAGCACCTGGGATTGTGTGCGCTGCCCAGCGAGTGGGAATCAGCTCATGGATCCCTGAGCTAATTTGGGGAGGTAGAGAGGGGAAGAGAGGCTAGCTGTTTTGACATAGTAGCGGGACCTGACCCGCCCCTTCTGGCAACAACCTCGTTTACTGAGATCAGTCAAAGTCTTCTCTGGTGCAGAAGCATAACTACAGCACTTCACTTCTTGCCTCCAGGACTGAGAGCCTTCAGGATGTTACATCTGAGTTCCTACTTTGGGTTAGAAATGCTAATGGAAAAATTAAAATTGTGTGTAATATATTTTTTATTAAAAATCTCCATTGTTACTGTACAGTTTGTTAGGAATTTTCTTTGTTAGAAGCCTGATTAAGTTTACTATTACAAAAGTATCCAAGTTTTCAAGTGCTTTTCTGTAAAGTAAGACCTAAGTTTACAGTCACAGAATCACAGAGTATCTCAAGTTGGAAGGAACCTATAGTGTTGGTTGAGTCCAGTTCTCTCCTCCTCACTGAACCACTAGGAGCATTGTCCAGATGCTCCTTGAACTCTGGCGGGCTTGGGGCTGTACCACTTCCTTGGGGAGCCTGTTCCAGTGACTAAACACCCTCTCATGTCCAATCTGAACTTCTCCTAATGCAGCTTCATTCCATTTCCTTGAGTCCTGTCACTGGTCACCAGAGAGAATTCATTGCCTGCCCCTCTGCTGCCCACCTTGAGGAACCTGTAGAATGCAGTGAGGTCACACCACTCTGGGCACACAAATAGATTTATATTCTTATATTGTGGCACCCAAAACTGCCCCCAGCACTTGTGGTGAGGCTGCCCCACTGCAAAGCAGTGGGACAATCCCCTCCCTTGCCTGGCAGGCGATGTTGGGCCTGATGCACCCCAGGACAGGGCTTACCCTCCTGGCTGCCAGGGCACTGCTGATTCACGTATAATTTACCATCAACTAGGACCCCAAACCTCTTTCTGCAAGGCTGCTAGCCAGCTCCTCATTCCCCAAGTTTTAGGGATAATTAGGACTGTCCCAGGTGGAGAATCTGGCACATGCCCTTGTTAAACTTCATACAGCTGGTCATTGCCCCCCAGCTCATTAATCTGTTCAGATCTCTCTGCAGGACTTTTCTACTCTTGAGGGAGTCCACAGATCCTTTCAATTTAGTATGATCAGCAAGTTTACTCAATGTCCATTTGACTCTTCTATCTCCATTAAAGATCACTGGCCCTAAAATTGAGCCCTGTGGAGTCCCACTGGTGACCAGCTGCCAGCCTGAGGTAACCCCATTCATTATGCCTAATCATTTGCTTAGACTTTTTTTTTTTAATTGATTAAACTTTACCTGTGAACTAGGGAGTCTTTTGAGTTTTTATAAGTGCTATTTCTGTGAAAGGTTTACTTCACATTTCTAGGTGATAAGTAACTGATTTTCCATTCAATACTTGGCATTGTGTTGAATGTTTGCATTTAACCTTTTATGATGTATGCTTTGAGGTGATATAAGTAAAATATACTATGGCAGTCAACTTAAGGAAGAAACATGGCTTTTAGTCTTGCTTGCTTTACAAGTCTGTATTTTGGATTAGTTTCATGTCATATAAAAAAAATTGTCCCTGGTCTAGTGATCAACCTCAGTGGGGCTCTGGAAAGCTGTAGGAAGAGCACTGGGGGAAAGAAACATGCTGTGATGGAGGAATTTGATTTGTCATCTTCAGAACTCCTGAAAACAGAAATTACTCCTAGCATTTGTTAATGTTGCAGATACCCTTAAAAAATTAAAAAGAAGGTGGAAATTGAAGCAGTATGGAAATTCAGTGCTGTCTGCCAAGACTGCAGGGGTTACCTCTGTAACCACACTTGGGCAAGTTAGCAGCTTTAAGCAACAATGTAAGCAGTAAAGGTGAAAATCAGCAACAAAACGGCTATTGATATGAAAGGACGTAATGCCAGGTATCAGAGAAGGATCAGATCCTCGTCTTCCTCTTGTCTGCAAGATTTTCAGTTTTGATAAAGTTTTGCCTTCATATTTTTCACTGTCATGAAGGTTGTACTGGGTGTGGCTGGGGTGGAGTTAAATGTTCCTCGTAGTGGCTGGTGCAGTGGTGCTGTGCTTCAGGTTTTTCCTGGAAACATGATGATAACACAGAGATGTTTTAGCTATTACTGAGCAGAGCTTACCCAGAGTGAAGGCCTTTTCTGCCTCTCAGCCCACCCCATCAGTGAGGAGGGTGGGAGTGCACAAGATGTTGGGAGGGAGCACAGCCAGCACAGCTGACCACAGGTGATAGGGCATCATGCTCGACATATTAAACTAGGGATGGGGGCAAGGAGTTTGCCAGGGCTGCTGCTGTTCAAGGACAGGCTGGGTAATAGTTGGCTAGTGCTGAGCTAGTGGGTTTTTTAGTATAATTTCTGTTTGGGGTTTTTTGCTTGTTTGTTTGTTTGTTATCTATTAAATGGTCTTAAACTCAGCCCTGAGTTTTCTTATTTTCCTTACTTTTCTCTCCCCCATCCCACGGTGGGGTAGTGAGTAAGCAGCTGTGTCACGCCTCCCAGGGTATATGCTCCACTAGGAATATAGGTACTACTTCCAATAACACTAACCACACTTTAGAGCTTTTGTGACTGTGTCAGTGTCTGTGACCAGCACAAGACTCAATGTCCCATACCATTCTCTTCAAGGTGGAGGAATCAATTAGAAATATTTCTTATAAGCAGTGGTCAAAAATAGTAAGATGTTGTTTATGTCAAACTGAAAAAAATAAAGCTGTATAGTCAGCATTAACCTTTTTTTAAAAAAGAAAGTATTAAGAAGCAGTTAACAATCTAGGAGAACTGTAGTATTCCATAAAGTACTGCAGTTTGGGAAAGTACATCTGCTGCATCTCAGGAGATGGTGTGGCATCAGAAGAACTACTTGTGGAGACATTTCTCCATGAGACAGTTACTTGGTCCAACATGGGACCACTGGGCCACTGCACAGCAGTGGCAACAGCATTTCGTTTCTGAGGATCCTGGTTTCCCATTTTTGGAAATGCAGGTGACAATGAAAGTCCTAATCATTGTTGGGGAAGGTTATGAACAAGTCAGCATCTCCAGCTCCTAAGTCCCACCAGTGTGGTGGCTGTACGCTACTTGAGCCCAGCAGGCTGCTGGCAAAGCTGCTTGAGCCCCACGGCAGCCTGCTGGACGCACCCCATGAGACCTGCATCAGCCTACGCGAGGAACCAGGCGTGGCTTTCATCAGCTGCCACCTCCACAAGACCTGTGTGCACTAGGAAAGTGACTTGAGTGGTGAGTACCACCTCTGGGAGGAAAGGACCTGCTGCTCATTTTACCCTGAAAAATACAAGCAAGTAACTGCTAGTCTGATTACCCGTAGCAATAGCCTAATTTTCTTTGGTGTAAACCAGATCTCGTGTTCATTCCCTCCCTTACTTCTAGCTGCTTTTGTTTCCATGCTTCTCTGTCATCAAGAAGGGCAAACTTAGTTCCATTTCACAGGCTTTTTTGGCAAGAAGCATCTGTTATTTCATAAGTCTCCTTTCTTTGGGTAATCAGAAAGCCAATGGCTTTAGCATTTACAATCTTCATTAGTAGATACTACTGTTAAGAAATTCCTGCCCTTTATCTAAAACAGTGGAAGAAGTTTATTATAACTTAAAACAGCTGCTGCTCCATGTCTGACTTCAAGGCAACTACTGTGATTACCTCCTACTTTATAGTTTTTGCCAGCTTGCCTTCTAGAACCACTCAGTATCTCTCTTCCTTTAGGTAAGCAAACTTCAGAAATTATTTTTGGGGAAGGAGGGGGAACAACAATAAAAAAATCCACATTCACAGGAGTTGCATACTGGTTGTAATGATATATTCCAAGCTTGTGTGGTTTTTACATTTATATAGTTTACATTTTGCTTGACCCATAAATAATACTTGCAAGATTAAGAGGGCCGTAGAGAGTATTTACATAGCCCCACCATGCATATAGAGCTTTTAATACCTAGTAGACAAAATTAAGCTGTTTTGCACTTAACATTTTCCAACTTAAACCCTCTGACTAAAATACAAGCAATATTTCATCCATAACACTGTTGTTAAACCCCTAACAAATCTAGTTTGATATTGTAACAAACTTCTTCAAATTCAGGGATATAAAAATATTCAGATTTTAAAATTTTAACTGTACAATATGTACATTAGTATTTGCACTGTTAAATTATGAATACATTTAAGCCTATGAAATACTACATTATAAATATCATTTTTTTTTACTTAGAATTGCAGCTAATACATTTTAAAACCTGGATAATGCATGTGAAAAGACACAATTCCGGAGCCTAATCCTTTAAGCCCATATGAAAATATTTGTTACGTAAGTAGGTCCATTGACTTAAATGGGGTTACATGCCTGAGCAAAGGACTCCAGTAGTTGTACCTCTCACTGTTGAGGAGGTGGGGGGCAGAAAAAACATCACCAATCCTTGGCAGCTAAGTCCAATTCCAGGAGCTGAATTAATATCTTCCTTTAAACAGGCATGAAAAAACCCCCAAACGAAAACCAACCACCTCACACTTTCTCAAAAAATTGTAGCGGAAAAACCATGAAAGTTAAATGTACAAAACATTCACTGCTGCTTTAGGATACATCAAGGCTTCAAGCATTTCAGCTTCCATATTATGATTTTTGCTTTCTTAAGGAGCATTTTCCCAAATAAAAAGAATCCCATTTTTTGTATGGCAACTTGAATGAGAAAGAGTGAGCTTTATCAGTGAAGAAAGGGCAGTATAGGAAGTATAGACCCTTCTTTTTCCTGGCAGCAAGAGGAAGAAGTCAAAGATCACCCTGTGTGTCTATAGCTACAGCACAGGACCGACGTTTTTATTTATTCATCTTTGTCGAATCCTCTCTGTCAGATAATTCAACGTAGGGGAATAGTGAGCATAAAATAAAATGTCTACAAAAAGTCCGTATTAAGAACTGCAGTAACAGTATTTTGACAGATGAAACACAGTATGTAAACCTAATCTGAGCAGATCATTTGGTGCAGTGACATTTCTGAATGTTACTTTTACAATGTAAACTGGCGTGGTTATTTACAGTGGCATAGCATTATGAACTTTAGCAACTTGCCTAAGTACAATTATTAACATAAGAAGATGTGGTTCAAACTGTAGCTACAGAATTGACTGGTCCTCCCAATTAAGAAATACTAATAATTAATTAAGATATAATACAATTTTTTCCTTTGTGCCCCCTCTTCTTCTTTGATTTGGTTGTCCTTTGTCCAAACTGAGAACTAGATAATGCAGTAGTTGGACCAGAAAGATCATCTGTATAGTATGGATATCTCAATGACCGTGGCTGTGGAATTGGCTGTCCTAGAAAATACCCTTCCTCTTCAGAATCAGATGATGAGGATGAAGTTGAACACCAGGAGTCATCTTCCTCACCATACAATCCAAAAAACTTATCAACCATCTGATTCCGCAGTGCATAGTCAGACCTGGTATGGGCATATTGTCCATACAGCTCCGCATTTTGAATATAGGCCCGAAGCTCACGTGAGCTTCTATTCTGAATAAATTTTTCATGATCCTGAGGGGAGTAATAACGAAATCTCTCTCTTGGAGAGCATCTTCTTTCTGCGGCCAAATTAAGTGCATTATCTGAACGAGACTTCCTGCTTCTTCTGCGATGGTGAGAAGGCCGATTTCCACGCTCTTCAAAATGGTAAACACGCCTACGAGTCCTTTCACTCATTGGAGGCTGACGTATTTCAAGATTCTCATAATTTCCATTATCAATAACATCATCTGAAAACTTCACTTGTTGTGGTCTAGACTGGGATTTAGATCGTCTCAGTACAGGCACATGCACTGGCTTTTCCTCTGGCAACACCTTTTCCTGACACAACTCTGAGCTCAGACTCTTCAAGGACTCAGTGCTCCGATGGAGCATTGAAGAATTCAGAGTCCCCATATTGCTCATCTTCTCACAGTCCTCCACCTCCAGTTCTTGGAAAGTTTGCAAAGAGTAGAGAGATGGCCGTGGCTTGCCTTCTCCATCCATTGAAGCCCCTGTGGTGGGAATGGAGAAAGGAGGAAAAAGAAAATGAGAGGAGTACCAAAGAGACGAATATTATAACAAAATAGGAAACATTTCTTGTCACCAAGTGTTTTTTTGAACTACTGCAAAAAAGACACCTTTCATAGTAGAATAAGCTTTGTTTTTACTTAAAACATTTAAGTATTAGCTCTGATGACCAAAGAATTAGCTATCATGAGGACATAAAGAGCAGAAGTTCAATGGGTCGAAAATTTAGAAACATACATACAGTTATGCTTTTAAGAGAAAATGATTACTTAAAATTATTCTGCAGTCTATGCTTGCCATTCTTAAGGCTAAAATATTTCACATTTCTAGGACTGCCAAAGTCATGTTCCAGCTGTTGCAACAGGGAAGCCAAGCTTACTGCCTTGCAAAGAAGGATCCTTACTCTCAAAAAATCATCAAAAGGAGGCTGGCCTGCTGTCCTCCACCTCTTGGCAAATGCATCCAGCCTGTTGTTGGGCCTCAGCTAGACAAGTAGCTGCAGTAATTTGGGTTACAGGGGGAAAGGAAGGGGGACAATGATTGGACAACTTCTCAAATGGGTCTTAACTGCCAGGTTTGGGCTTTTTGTACTAAAATAGGAAACGAAGCTTAGGGCATGCTTTATCCCTGTGGGTAACTTCAATCATGTTTGACAAGGAGGTTCACAAAAGTGGATTATCAGTTTTACTTTAGTCAATGGGAAAAAATAATCGCATAAACCTAATTACTTAAGGCTAAGAGGTTTGCCATCCCTTCAGATTTTCTACTTATTTTTACAAGCAAATCAGGAAGTTATCGAAAGTGTGTTGTAGATTAATATCATCCCAATATATAGTGCAACTTCTTATACATAAGGTATGGAAAAACAGTCATTTGTTTAAAGCAGTGGTTTGTACATAATAAATGGGTAGTTGAAGACTGTTCTTATTCTGTTTAACATCAACAATTTTTTTTGCTTAAAGCAAAAAAAGATAATTCAAAAGGAAAGGAGAAGAATCCAATAGGACTTAAGTAGCAGAAACTGATCCTGTAAAAGATTATGCACTTGATAAAAGCTGCTGCCTCTTTACATGCATCTCTTGATACTAAAGCTTTTTAGAAATCATCAAAATGAAAAATTTTCCTCCAAAATACTCCAACACACATGCTTTTGTTGACTGCTCCATCAAAACCATTCTTTTATTTCCCCATTACCTGTTATGTTAGACAAAGCCAAAGAATCCATTGAGTCTCGAACACTTCGTTCTTGCTGTTTCAGGTCAGACAAACATTCGAGTGAACCTCCATACCATGGTGTTTGGTCGTGTTTGTATCCTGAGGCCCCGTGTTCCATGTCTAGCTCCTGGATTTTCCTGCTGCTGGCAGGGCCTGGGTGGCTGCCATATGCAGAGTCTCCCAAACCATCTTGTGACTGTGCCCAATACATGTCTGATTGATACTTCTTACTTGCTAGGCTTGGATTATTTTTTTCCAAATCCAATTTACTCTTGACCATGCCATCAGAAATCCAGTGTTCAGTTGATCTAACGTCTACTTCAGTGGGTTGCTGGAAGAGGCTTTTATCACCAAACTTCAGAAGAAGTTGAGTCATGTAGTCTTCATGTTCAGCCCATTCTTCAGGATCTTCCGGCATTTCTTGCTCTACTCTTCCTTTCCAGAAGTCTTCATTAACAAAACCTGCCTCTTCCTGTGAAAGGCTTAAATCATCCAGCTTACGAGAGAGAGTATCATCAGCATTGTCTGAAAGGCCAGGAAATTTGTAATTGAGGGCTGGTGTCAGGAGGAGAGACTGGCGGCACTGGTCGGCTGACCGGCTGCTTTTTCCCATGCGGACACTCCTCCTGGAATCTCTGGATCGAGCAGACTGAAATGCAGAATCAGAAGAGTCGGAGGCGTGAACATCCTCTCCCAGGCTGCAGGTTTTTGAACAGTAAATCTGCCCTTGCTTTGGAAGGAAAGGGCAGCCAAGCAAAGAGGTCTTGCACTGAGCACAAGAAAAGCAAGTTTCTGTGGCATGCCAGTGTTGTCCGTCGTAGGTCATCTGAGCATGGTCAACACCTGGAAAGAGAGAAAAAGCAATGCTCTGTGTGTGTCTAGAAATTACTTGCAGAATTCATACTTCTGGAATGTGAAATCATTTAATAATTTGGCTTTCCCTTAATTTGTAAGTTTAATGCTTATAAAGGACACACTTACCAATGTGTTCCCCACAGGTCTCACAGTATTCTGCATAGAGAGATTCAAAGCAGTTACAGCAGAAGGGCCGCCCATCCTTCATGATGTACCTCTGTCCACCCAGGATTGTTTCACACTCGAGGCAACAGAAGTGTTTCATGTGCCAGTGGCGACCCTCAGCTTCCGTACACTCATCAGCAAAAATTATCTTTTCAGAGATAAAAAAGGATACTTTTAGTTAAGTGGCCAAAATCTCATGTTGGGAGTTAGAGCACATAAATTATCCTAACTCCACAGTTCACACACAAAATTTATTTTTATTTTGCTCCCTTTTGAATACAAAGATAGAAACAACAATCTCCCACAACAAAAATAACAAGAAAGAAAAAACAGTACATTCAAAAGCCAAAAAAAAAAAAA